>JAQPPZ010017184.1:3897500-4325000 GCA_028583015.1 Wollemia nobilis
CAGAGTCTCTATCAAAGCAAATAAACATGAAATATGCCTAATATAATAACATTGAAAATATCTATGGTGAGAAAATAGGGAAATCAATGACAATACCCTAACTGTAGCTCTATCCCACGATGGGCATTGTTAGTCGTGGCTGACAGCTATGACTGAGCCAAAGATAAGTTTACCCTCCAATTCAGGGGTGAATCTATGAAGCTCTATACCAAATTGATGGTCAAGGGTTACCTCTGTGTCCTATGACTAGTTTTATGATTGGATTTCTCAGATTGCACGTGAAGTTGACATAATTGAGTTTCTTGGCTCTCCTAGCCTCCTAGGACCTCCATGGCTTGAATTGCTATTTTGATCTCTCAATGCTTATGACCAAGCTTTCTCTCAATGCAAGTAGGTGAGTAATGAACTAGACAGGGCTTTGCCACTCTAATTCTCCTATGCATCTCTCTTTTCTCCCATTTTGGATGGGGTTCTTATAGCACCTAGGAGGGCTATGTCTTAGCTTCTTGAGGAATCCAAGATCAAGAAAGGACAACTGGAGCAATTGGAGGGAAACTTCTAGATCTTTCTGCACCTAAACTGCTCGGATCTGAAACCAATTGGTCATTGTAACCGATTTTGGATCGACCAAGGTCCAACTAATTTTGGCTGCTAGCCACGGCTCTGAGGTGCAGTCAGTATTTCTAACCATGGGTGTCAACCATGGCTAACACTGATTAGGTCAAAATACCTAATTGAGTGGTTAAAACCACTGCTATACCTTGGTATTTTTCCAAGGTCTTCCATATGGTCTTCTAGCATGTCCCATATGAGTAGTCACCTCAACATGACGCATTTTAGGTGTCTACAGATGCCCATTTTGAGATGCATTGTGAGATCAAAAAATGCTAAGAAAAAATAGACCTCCTAAAATGATGTCGTAGGTTGGATGATGATCATTAGTCTGATCAACATTAGATGCTCAAGGTCCAGCAAAAGGACATGCATCCTAGAATCATTGCTTCCAACTGGATGGAAGGCTTAAATTTAAAAATCTTTGGCAAGCTCCAGTGGTGATTGAGTAGCTCAGTGCTACTATAGGCTTTCGCACCATATAGATCTAAAAGGAGGAGAGCTACTAACTTAACTATCATATTTTATTTTTGCCCCAACAAAGGGTAAGCTTATGATAGTCATTGGCAATGATTCGTAAGACAAACATAATTTTGACAAGATCAAGGGATCTTCTATTGACTTTGATTATGATTATGATATTATGACTACCCCCTCAAGCAACGAGTCAATGAGGGTAGGATAATTAAATGAAGCGACAAGTCACTTGACCACTATGAATGACTTTGAATAAAATAATATTTAGCATTTGATAATTGATTAGGCCTAATCAACTATGATTGCAACTGTTAAGAGTAATTGTACATCTCTATCCCATGGAGTGGTCCAACCTCAATGGCCTTATTAGGGAATTAAATGATAGCAATTCCAATTAGCCATGTGTTGAATCATATTGTTCGATGATCTACTAAAAGTGTCATAGAAGAATTGATATGATTGTTATTTTCTCGTGGAGTAGTCTGGTTGTCTGGGCCTTCTTAGGGATTGAAATGAAGCATATAAATTCAACGATGACAAATTTACCCTAAATATCCTTATGGTAATCTACTCATCTCGTCGGATTGCATGGAGCACAAGTCACTGCAACCACCAAGTGTATAGGGTAAATTACTAGGTACAAGGTGCATTTGGCTTTTTAGTTTATCTAATTTTTTTCATTATTTTTAATATTTTTGGCAATTCTGGTCAAATGGGTATTTTTAATTTAGCATTTTTTAGCTCCTCACGATGGGATTTTTCAGCATTTATTACGGTTTTCTAGTTGCATTTGTCAACAGTAGCTGGGTTTTCAAAATTTTCTAGCCATGGATGACATTCACGATCGAAAAACCCTAGTTCTGCACCTACGGGTGTCAACCATGATCAAGCAAAAAATAAGAAATATTTAAAAAATTTCTTGTCATTTTTGATGTCATTTTCAACTTGATAGCTTACAAATCCTAAGTGCTTTGAGAGGTGATTAGACAATTATGATGCGAAGCACTACTGCAACTCGACCTCACCACCAATCGCATCGATGGCAGCCCAACCTAGAGGAGCCGGTGCTACTAAGGTAGAAGCACACAAAACCCTTGACCATTTTTATTTTTATTGATTTAAAATTAACCTCATTAAGTAATGGGTCAAATGAACTTCATTAAACCACCGGTAATGAACCTCACCCTAGTTAGGTTTAGCTTAGGTTAGCTTAAGGGAAGGGTTAAAATTATTTTATTTTTGTTGTTTTTTGTTTTGTTTTGTTTTTTTTATTAATTTTTTATTATTTTTGGGGGGTCTTGGGATGAGGAAGGACCCTGAAAAGGCCTTCCCTCCTGACCGCAACTAGTAGGCGTAGTCCCTAATTGGAAAATTGGGGGCCATGACTATCATACGTGGTGGTATTTAAATCCCAATGGTCATAAAATTGACTGCCATCTCGACCGTGGGTCTGAGCCACGACTCGAAACCTTAGGAAATTTTTTTAATTTTTTTCGATTTTTTTAAATTTTTTGCAACGTTTTTGCACTTTTAATAGGCATTGATGATTTTTTAAAAATTTTGAGTGCATTTTTTTATTTTTATGTGCTTTTATGATTTTATGATTTTGTTTGTCATTTTTAAGTCACTTTTTATGTATTTTTGGTTGATTTTTTTATTTACTTTTGCCTTATTATCTGCCATCGACCAGACTCTGACCGTGAGGGTGAGGGAATCAGATATCCTTTTCAACCTTCATAGTTCCCTGACTTAGGAATAGTAGGATTGGTTTGAGGCTATGGGATTTGGCTATGTCTTATGCCTCCCCAACATTAGGGTTGATCAAACCTATATGACTGCATTGGCCCGATGTTGGGATGCATGGACCAATACCTTTCACCTACCGATGGGTGAGATGACTATTACACTGGAGGATGTATATCACATCTTCTGACTCCCTCTATATGGCAAGGCCATCACATATTCACTGATGGATGTGAAGGATGTAGTGTTCATGATGATCTTCAACGATCGCAATGAGGTAGCACATCGAAATTCGGACCATGGAGGGATCCACATTGAGCATTGGTACACCCAAAAGGTCTTCTCCTAGCGAGCATCTATCTTTATGCACCTGATCATGCAAATTATCCTACTCAACTCTTCCGAAGTGAGGTTCCCTTGGAACCTCCTGGCTAGGATGTAGGATGTCTTGGCGAGCAACACTGATCAACCTCTGATCCTATCCTAGGGGAGTGCCCTACTAGTGTAGCTCTATAATGAGTTGTATCAGATCATGTAGAGGAGTAGATTAGGCATCGATTGTAGCCTATTACTTTAGATCTGGGGGTGGCAGCACATTAAGATCGAGTGCCCCACCGGTTTACCACTCGAGATCGGCACCATTGCGGAGGTGCACAAGTGCTATGCAGCATGTTGGCCTCATGAGTAGGAGGGTTTCTAGAGTAGGTCTCACGTAGGGGACCTAGCTTACTACATTGGATAGTTCTCATGACTACAGGTGGGTGAGGTGGACTGGCACCCATACCTAGACTACCCTCCATGGATGGAGGCTAATGATTGGCTAAACTAGGCACGGATGGATAGATGGCTCCTCGGATGCAAGTCTAAGGTATGGGAGTTATTTTACTTATCTCGTGTTACCAGATAGTTCGAGATTAGGCAAGACATTCCAGAGCTACCTACTATCTACCATCACCTCACTCTAGAGAGGGACTTGGCATGGCCCAGGGTGACTCCACTAGGTGATGAGGATGATGAATTTCAAGAGTTGGGGCTGACCTATGTAGGGACTACTCTTGATTATGACACATGGTGGAAACTTAGGGTATGGTAGGTTTTTGAGGGCCTCTTAGGTAGGACTCTAGATGATGCAGTAGTAGAGGGTTTTGAGGGATCAGAGGTCAACCCTCATGATTGTTGAGTCTATCATAGGACTGAGGGTGGATGGGATAAGGGAGGAGTTGTAGAGGATGCACCTCTGGTTGAGGAGAAGGATGACACTCTCGAGGAGGGTGAGTCCCCATCGAACAATGAGGTTGGATAGCTCAGGCCCTAGGTTACTAGCCTACAGACTTAGGTAGGCTCTCTATGGACACAACTTCTACATTGGGACACCACCATTGCCACCTTACAAGAAAAGGTGGGGGATCTAAATTCTTTACTCATAGTAGGGTAGTCTTAGTGGTGCAGCTATGAGGAGGAGAAGATCGCTCTACAGGCCAGGATTGCCATGGTAGATACAGAGATACAATGGGTTATAGGCCAACACATCCTCCTATAGTCTCATATAGATGCTCTTAGGGCACAACATGATGCACTCATGGTTGAGAGGGGAGATCCCTCTACTTTATAGGTTGCTCTAGCATGCCTAGCTGCTCTAGTAGCTCAAGTAGTGTAGGGATTAGTAGGGCTGGATTAGGGGGAAGAGATCAGGAGACTATGAGATATAGTGCAACAACACATTAATGAGGGAGCAAGGAATTTTTCCTACATAATTGCCATAAGAGGATCGATTCAGCTACTTGGGGGTGAGGTTCTAGATATGCCCATGGCTTCAAGCTCTCAGAGGAATCATACTTGGGAGATAGACCAATATTCATATTACTCCAGCCATAGGAGTCACATATCAGAGAGGACTTTGGGTGCCAACTCTAGATGCAGGGATGGTGGAGGTGAGGGTGGAGCCTCTCACATTGGGGGTGCATGCCCTGCTTAGTACATATCTATGGATAGATGCTACTATACCTTTTTTATGTGTAAGGTTGAGGACCTACACAGATGTAGCCTGTAGGTATTTTTGACACATTCCTATGTACTACTGACTATATATATTATATATATAAAAAAAAAAAAAAAAAAAAAAAAAAAAAAAAAAAAAATAAAATTATATATATATATATATATATATATATATATGATCTAACATTGAGACTCATTATATGTGCAGTTTATTATTTTTATTGTTTTTAGATTTTATGAGATGCATATGGATGCAATGTTGATATTATGCTTTATTTTATGCTATATGATGTGATGTATGGATGACATGCACTAGATAGATGATGGATATATGATTTTATATGCAATGATATACATGTGTAGATAGACTACTTATGATGAATGTATAAGAATGCAATGTTTGCTATTAAATGCATGTTTTATTTACTATACTTGTATGCATTTAATTTATGTTTTTATGACATAATCTATGCCATGTATGTATTGCATATATATATTTTATTTTTTTCGATGATTTTTTGTAAGTGGACATGTATGCTTTAATCACTTAAAACATCATGTATGAATGCAATATGAGTTTAACAATCTACTGGATGACACCACATAATGTATAACAATCATGAGATGTAATTGCTATATATTTTTATGAAAAATGATAAATTGTGCACCCATATGTGAGATGCAATTATATATGGTTTCTATTCATAAGCTTTTGTAAATTAAAATAATATGGATAACATAGTCAGTTGCAGTGCAAATATCATTTTTGACATCCATACGGTATCTAGCCTATATTATAATAATTCTAATAAACAAACTCTCATAAAAGAAATTTATTTTTGATGATTGCATTGAAAATTATTTATTTCTATTTGGGAATTTTTTTTGAGGTTTACCATGAGACTCAAACACCCTAGTTGACTTATCAAAAGTTGTATACTAACCATTCTAGACTTATGAAATATAAGGCTTTCACTAGGATAGACCCTAACTATTCATTATCTCTATGTGTGCAAATGAGTATATTAGATAAGGCATAAGCATACCCCGATGTTAGGCGGGATTCTTTCAGCCCATTGCTAAGATTGGGGATCCTCAAATATCTATCCAATCCTAGGTTTAGATTTTAGTTGGACTAGACTACTAGGCGATACAGGACACCTGAAGCTAGCTCTTCCACATTCAAACATTGGTCTGCACAAAAGCAAAATGCTAATGTATCAGATATATCATCATGCATAAGGTAAGGTAGTGCTGACAATTCCAGGGATTTAAGATCACCCCCTTTTTTTATTTAATTTATCAGGATACTTGCTCATGCAAAGTGATAAGAATCACTATTTATTTTGTACTTTTATTTTATATATATATTTTTTTCTTTGATCAAGGGTTTCAATACTGATGGGATTTCACTTTGAATTTGATCTTTATTTGATTTAATTTCTGAGGATTTAAATTTAGAATTTCACTTGAGGATTTCATTCTAGGATTTTTCTCCTTCATTTGTAAGCAAGGGATTTATTCGGGTAGGGGGTAAGCTTGTCCTTTTGCCCCATCCCCCTCTCCTGTCCTAATTAGGATTGTTTAGTTTGGATATTAGTGATAGGATTTTGATATGCTAAGGGCTATCAAAACTAGACCTCATCTACAAAAGCAAAGCAATCTTTCTACCAAACTCATGAGAAGACCACTAGGTATGGTTGAGTGACCAAAAAGACTTAGTATATTCTTCATAGAAATAAGAACGGTTGTGTTGAAAAACATAATTACTCATAAGGGTGATGTATGATAGTAATAGTGCAAATATGAATGATTGAAACACACACGTGGTGTCATTTGTAAGATTTTAAACACAACCTATCCTAATGCAAGTGTGATGGATGGATATGCCTAATGCAATGCAATATGAAATGCATGCACTAACTGGAATGCAATGATGTAAATGAAATGCAATGATGCAAATGAAATGTAATGCAATGTTTTTGAATTTTAATATATTCCAAAAAAATTTAGATTTTATTGCTTTTTTTTAATTTGACCAAAGGGCTTACATACGCCTTTGTAGAATTTTACTGGATGAACAAAGGGCTTACAAATGCCTTTGGGACCTTTTGATTATTTTATGCATAAAATTATTTAAGATGAAGGATGTTGAGAGGTTTAGGATCTTAAACCCCTTCCAACAATGTTAAGTGATATGTCCCAGGTCCAATCTTATCAAAGATAATATACGGACCTAACCAATTAGTTTCAAATTTGTCTCACATTTTTTGCAGCAAATTTGAGTTATGTTGGTTCTCTTTCAGCACAAGATCACCAACCTCAAAGTCTCTCAGATGGAATTTGTCATTGTAAGCTCATTTTAAGTGCTCCTGATAAACATGGATGTGCTCAAGGGCATTCACGTAACGTTCAACCAAGTAGCATCAATTTATCTAGGTGAGCTTATCGCGCGGTGTTATCATCGATGAACTATTTCAATGTGATTTGTAGTGTTGGAATTTCCAACTCTAAGGGCATAATGGCCTTAGAACCATATACTAATGAAAATAGAGTTACCCCAATGGGTGTCCGAATACTAGTCCTATAAGCCCATAATGCAAGGGGTAGCTGGATGTGCCAATATTTGTGGTGTTCTTGTACCATATTTTTCAAGATGGATACCACTATCTTGTTTGAAGCTTCAGCCTACCCGTTTGCTTGCGAATAATATGGAGTCACAAAATTGTGTTTGATCTTGTACTTAAACATCAAAGCTCTCATAGTTTTGTTTTTTAATGACGTTCCATTATCCAAAATTATCTTGGATGGTATCCCAAAATGACTTATGATATTGGTGAGTATGAACTCAAAAATATGTGCTCCAGTTGTTGTTGTTAACGGGATTGCTTCCACCCACTTAGTAAAATACTCAGTAGTCATAATAATGAATGTATGTCAGCTCTATGATGAAGGAGAGATCTTACCGATGAGATCCAAACCCCACTGAGAAAATTTCCAAGCCGCTTGAAAGGGTTGTAAGGCCTATGATGGTAGGTGTGAAAGGTTAGCATGATGATAGAATTTAATGCATTTCCTAATATACACATTGAAATCCTTATCCATAGTTGGCCAATAATAACCCATACTAAGGATATGCTTGATGATAGCCATGCCACTAAAATGGCCATCACACGTACCATAGTGAGATTGCAGAATTGTCCAATATGATTCTTTGGGCTCAATACAATGAAGGAGAACTCCATCGTAGCTTCAATGATAAAAAATATCTCCTAACAAGACATACTTTGTTACTTTCTATTTAAATGTGTGCTTCACGGCATGCAAAAATCCTTGAGGGATTACACCAAGCTTAAGGAAGTTGTATATCTATGACATCCAATTTTGATAGCTCTCATCCTCAATTGACAAGAGAACATGTTTCCCTTGTGGTTTAACATTCACAAATGTAAACTAGGGAACAACCTTATGGTGGATGGTAGTACCACTCCCTATAGGATCTTGTGAGATCAAAGACCCGTAGGACTCTCCCTTGAGAAAATATTTGGCTCTATAGAACCACTCATGGTTTGATTCTATCTGAATCATGTTGATTGACTCGTTCTTATCCAAAGCTTCACATCACACAATAGAGTGTGACAATGTTTTTATGTGGATGGTAGTAAAATTGGTAGATGAATTATGAGGGATTAAGGATCCCAAAGATACCATAGTATCTATGAATTTTTTTGATGAATGAGGGATTGCCTCGATGTCATACCATTCCAACTAAGCTAAATATGTATCAACAAGATCTTTGTAAGACTTCAGGATAGGACATTGACACTAAAAAAGTCCCTTCACTTGGTTAACAATGAGAATGGAATCACCAAAGATATTTAACCTTTTAATCTTCATGGCAATAGCTATTTGGAGGCCCAAAATTAGGGCTTTGTATTCAGAATTATTGTTAGTGCAAGGAAAGTCCAACTTGAATAACAAGGGCATATGAACACCTTACAGCATGAACAACACTATTCATGCACCACCCCCTTTCTCACACTTCGAACCATAAAATAACAAGGTTATATCAACTTTGTTATTTGGCTCTTCCTGTTCATGTGCTTCTAATAAAGCAAAAACTACGTCATCAGGAAGCTCAATGGTTAGGGGCTTTCTATTTTCAAGTGGTGCCTCAGCCAGTTGATCAGCTATGACCTATCCCTTAATGGAATTTTGGCTAATGAATTCCAAATTGAATTATGTCAATAAAATGATCCACTTTGTAGTACGTGTATTGTGATACGTCTTGCTCATCATATACTATAAAGGATTTTGTTTTGATATGACATACATAGTATGACTTAACATATAATGTCACAATTTCTTTGTAGTGAACACTATTGCTAAACATAGTTTTTCCTCATATGCATATCCTATCTCGTAACTCACCAAGGTTCGACTAATGTAATATATAGCCTGCTCTTTGTATTGCACATTCTTTTGGATTAACATGGTTCCTAATGCAAATTTAGTTGCTGATATATATAGTAGAAAAGGCTCATCTAGTCTTGGTAGAGCTATCACTAGTGGTGTTGCTAGATATTGCTTAATATCAACAAAGGTTGCTCGACAGTCCTTGTACTAATTGAATGGGACCCTTTGTGTAGCAGTCAATTCATGAGTCAACATTTATTTGATAATTGTGCGATAAATCACTTTATGGATGCTACTTTACCCTATAGGCTTCTTAGTTCCTTGATATTCATGGGAGGATGCATTTCTAAAATTACCTTGATCTTCGCTAGATCAAATTTGATGCCTCATTTTTAAATGATTAATCCCAAGAGTTTTCTTGAAGTTACACCAAATACGCATTTCTTAGGATTCAACCTAACATTATGCTCTCTCAGGCGATCAAATACCTTTCTTAGGATGTTAGCATGCTTTGAATGCAACAATGACTTCACCAATAAGTCATTTATGTACTATTCCAAGATCTTATGCATATAGTCATGAAAGATATATGTCATATCCCATTGATATGTGGCACCAAAATTTTTAATACCGAATGGCATAACCTTATGGCAAAATTTTCCCCATGGCATTATAAACACGGTTTTATGCTGGTCTTCAAGTTTAATATGAATTTGGTTGTAACCAAAACAATCATCCATTAGGGAGAGCATTTCATGATCCACATTCACGTCTACAAGAGCATCTATGTTTAGAAATAGAAATAAATCCTTTGGTGTTGCCTTATTGAGGTATCTAAAACCCATACAAATACGGATCCTTCCATCAGGTTTTCCTATAGGCACCATGTTTGATACCCATTCTAGATAGTCAATGGAAATGACAAACTCTACATCCAATAGCTTCTACAATTCATATTTAACCATTAAGGCTACTGTTATATGCATATTCCTAGGTTTCTACTTGATTGGAATCTTTGATAGATCTAGTGAAAGGTTATGAGTAACCAATTTTGGAGCTATAAATGGCATATCCTTATAAGTCCAACCAAAGAGATCAGGTCTCTATTTTAGCAAAGGGATTAGGTTGGCACACTCATCAAGAGATAAAATTTCTCCAAATTTAACCTTACTTGAATTGGTGGGATCATTACTGATATCCACTTCAAAGGTTTCCTCTACTGACATGTGGGATCCCTCCTCAAGCTGATGAGGCATAGGGATCAAGTGGATGTCATCTACTGGGTTTATGGGTTCCATGTTGGAAACATCCTTAGAATGATAAAAATCATGTGCACAACTTGGCAAAAAATGAAAAGGTTGCAAAATTTCTTCGTTAGGGAATAAATATTTAGGCTCTAGTGGTGAGTCAACATGATCCCAATCAATAGCATCTACATCTAGACATAATGGCTTGGAAGGATCGACTGGGTTGTGAAGTGGAGTGGTCAAATCAATGAAGATCATATTGATGGAATGGATCATATCTCAAGGACCACATGCATGTGACTCTACATTTGTATAACTTCCATCCCCAATATGGGGTTCTAGGGTATGGGGATCTCTGGATTTGGTTTGTGAACAACCTCAAATACATGATCACTAGGCTCAATGAGCTCTTTGAATTTTAGTGGATCAAAAAAGACCATATGATAAATACTATCCAAATTAGATGATCTTCCTCTGAGGTGAGGATGAATATTGATATCTCTATACATATCCTCTATAGTGTACGGTGCATTACGATGATGCAAGGAAGGAGGTCCAAAATAGGCTCTCTTTGTTTCATCTTCATTGTTGCTATTGTAATAAAATACTTCACCACTACCTACTAAAATTGGGGAATTAGAGATATGGGGTCGTATGTAAGCCCACACTCGGTACTCATCATCGTAGTTAAAGTATTTCTTATCCTTGGTGATTATCTCCAAAGGAATCATATGACGTAAGTTAAGAGGGCCCAAATAATCTAGCCTAGTGTCTCCCTTAGATCACTCATTATTTGAGGACTCACCATAATCATCCATGCCATACATATAGCTAGGTCCCTTTCTCTCAGATATGGACTCTATTATGTCTTTTTAATAATTATATTCTAACTCAAAGTCTTTTGTTATGCCAACATTGTGAACTCACAAGCCTATGTCATCAGCTATTGCACATATTTGTTCATCCAAGTTATCTCTTAGGATATGCTCTAGATCGGTCTCCACCAAGATATCTTCGTGATATGTCTTAGGTAGTTATATAGTGACATAAAACACTATTTAGTTATCCCAACAAAATGTAGAAGGATTGGGGTGATAAGGATTAATATTGACTTCCTCCCCTAGACTGAGGTACACATGGTCCAAATATGTTGCAACGAGTTCATCCTATCCTCTAATATGATATCCTAAACTGAACCTATCTATAGGCAACTAATATTGTGATTCATAAGACCTCCTATGTACCTACTCAGATAATCAATACCGTAACTATACATATGGTAGCATTCAAAATATCATAAGGTATACTCCAAGTTAGAGAGAAAATGAACATTCACAGTGAATGGCTCATCATTGTCTTCATCCATGGGGGTACGAGATGTTGTCCGATCGAGCCCTCCATAGATGAAATTGGTTTGGTTAGGGGGTATTCCCAATGGTACCACCATCCATATGGGAAGGTTATGGGCTCCTGGTCGACCCATATCCTATGCAGTCTCTATGATCAGGGAAAATGTCATATTCTCCATGATATACTCCCCCAATATGGGATTAACCAAATGAAATATCACCTACAGTGCAGATGGCCCTATTGAAGACGCAAGTGAAGCAGGATGAGGTACCTCTTTGACTTCTCCTTGAGAATCCTTTACTTCCATGGGAATAGGGACCTCAATAACCACTGATTTAGGTGCTTTCTTTATCTTATTTTCACCTATTTTTTCTTTTAGCTTCCCATCATATCGATGCATTATAGATGTAAACGGTCTATTAGAAGCAGCTATTGTGTGCTCCAATCATTGAGATGTGGATGTTGTAGGTTTGGCACACACTTCCTTCATTTTACCTCCTAGCTCTTTGATCAGTGAAATTGGCCATATGTCCAGGTGTGTTGAGGGGAGCACAAAATACCCTTATAAATCCACTAGATTCACATATTTTAATGGCTCCTCATCTTAAGGTACCACGTAAACCTATCCCTCATGCACGTATTTGATACACTAATGGAGAATAGAGGGGACATAATACATTTCTCTTATCCAAGGTTGTCCTAGAAGTATATTATATTGCATAGTACCTTCGATCACATGACACATCATAGGGATGGTCTTCAACCCCACCTAAATAGGTAAGACTATCATGTCGATAGTTGAGAATAATACGTCATTAAAATCTCTCAACGTGAAGGTAAAAGGTATGATATGCATATTTGGTAACTTCAAGTATGTTAATACCTTGGTCGTGATAATATTGATTGATGATCATGTATAAATAAAAACCCATTTTAAGGGTATGTGATTCACACATGCAATGATGTGGAGTAGCAGGTCTGCCATGATAGTGGAAACCATATTGATTTCATGATCATAAAACTGTATGATTGGTTTATAACACTGTTGTACGTATACCACGAAGTGTGTGAATACTTTAGGATATTTGGACTACACTTCTATGGACCTTAGTATGTCCATAAGCATCTCCTTGTGCTTGGGAGACTTCTTAATCAGCTCATAAATCATCAAATTTGCTAGACTTATCTGTAGGTTTTGGACTAAACTACTCTTGATTATCACCACCGATCTAGTTGGTGGGCTTGGTACATGTTGGGATGGCCTTGGAGGAGGTGCAGCATGGACTCTAATAGTGATGAGGTCTAGAAATACCTCCATCATAGCATGTTTTGAACAACTAAAAATTACCTAAAACTCTATGATTTACTTTATATACTAGTTAAGTTGATCTAATATGTTGTGTATTGATTGTTTGCATGATTGATGTTTTTGGAATATTATATGCTGATTTTTATAGTTTTTGTATAGTTTTATGTCACTTTGCCATGACCTGTTACATAAGGAATATGCTTATGCTGATAGCAACACTTTACTATTCTTATTTTGATGTTTCTCAAGCATTAATTTCTTTGAATTTAGCAAATAGTGCAAATAACTGTTACTGTGCAGCAAAAACTGGTTTTCCTATGTAAATTCTAGCCAACTACCAATGAATGGCAAGGCATGGAATTCACACATGAAGAGGAATGAAGGCTATTGCAATCTGATCCTGAGGACTAATCCACCTGATAAATGCAGCTGAAATCAATTGAAGAGTACATAGTTGGTCATTTCGAAGATCTTTGAATTGAGAAATATAGTCTCTTCGGATTGAGCGAATATCTTTGGATTGAGCCACTTAGCTTCGGATTGAGAACAAAAAGCACTTTTTGACATGTTTACTGATTTATGATGGTGGAAAAAGAGAAATAAGTCTGAGGAGTTTAAAGTAAAATATCTACCATCTAACTTTGTCGTCCTTGCTATCCAAAGCCACAATTTATGGAAAAGATCCTCTTTTAGGATAAACCCGGGGAATATTGCAGAATAATAGGAATTGATTTACAGAGTATATTTTATGTTGTAATTAGATTTTAGGAATCTATAAAATATAGCTCCCATCTAGGTTGAGCTAATAATAATAACAATAGAAATAGTAGTAGAGAAAAGATAGATAGAGAATAAGCGAGAAAACTGATATTGTTACAATTCTATAACAGGTTTTAGCAGCAGATTTGTAATCATGTTTTGAATCAATAAAGTACAAGTTTTTATATTAATTCTATTATGTTTGAGTGTGAGTAATATTTAGAGAGAGGAACTCATATCTTCTTCTGAAAAATGAGGTTGGCCACTTCCAAACCTAGGAGGACTAACAGACAGGTTTTGTCTGATTTTTCTATAGCAAAATAAGCTGTGAAACTTGTCAATTTCATTTTTTTGTAGTAGTTGACATCCATTTCAGTCCTAATAATTTATTTTCTATTAAAAATACTTTTGTGATGTGATTATCAGTAGATATGATTAGTATTTTTACTTTCCAACAACTTTTCAATTTATTGTAATTTCCATTTCCAGCAATTTATAGTTTTTTGCAATTTTCCTACATTATTGTTTTTGTTGTCAACCCCTGCACAAAATATTGACAACCTTCTATTAAAGAGTATTGATAGGACTTAATTTTAGTTTTCATTATTGCAAGAGTAAATAGACTCTCATTTTCAACTGTAATTAGGTTTCCAATTCTACAACTGTAACTATGGTTTTAATTCTACAATTTAATTAGATTTCATTCTTGCAACTTTAACTAAGGTTTCATTTCTGTAATCAGCAATTAGTTTTCATTATTGCAATTAGATTAAAGTTAAATTTATGCAATTTAGAGGTAGAAGAGACATAAAAATCCCCACACAATTAGTTCCACCAATAAGACTTGCTGCTCCCAATTGACCTTAAATTATATTCCTGTTTACTCCTTTCATAGATAGCCTTGTACACTGCCCTGGATTGACAAATTCATTGAGAATTAATGATGTGCTTATTGACAATGCATCAAATAGGATTTAGAGGTTGATTTGGTTTCTCATACCTCACATGTCATGTGATGACATTGACAATTTCGACGAACCCATGGGTTGGTGGTTCGATTCGTACTTGATTGACTTGGCCAACATTGTTCCTTGGTGCCTCATGGTTGGGTAGAGGATTCTTATAAATCCCCATGTTATGATTATCTAATGCTTATGGATTATCCACAAGAAGCGTACCTCTTTCAATCATGTTCTACACTAAATGTTTGAAAGACCAACATACCTCTATGTCATGACCTTTCATTCAATGAAATATGCAATATTGATCATCCTTATACCTCTTAGGCTTGGGTTGATTAGGTTATATACTTTTAAATTTTGGTAATTTTATTGCCTTTGCCTTGCATAGCTGATGGAAAATCACTATCAATGATTTTGATAATTGTGTGAATATGCGAGGAGGGCATATTTCTTTTTCCTTACCCCTCTTGTTGTTACGCTACTCATATTGCACAAGGGGAGGTTGGGCTTTATAGTTTCACTATTTCTGCCCCTCTCCTTTCTAAAGTTTTAAAACCACCTAATTGACGTGATATGGCTTGGCATGTTGTCTCTTGGTGCTCTTCTTATTCCATTCCTTCTTATTTTTGATTTTCAAGTTACCCTCCTATAACTTGATATTCATAATCACTTTGGCTTACACCAAATATTATTTGAATTTTTGATACTATTGTAACTATAACAATAATGAAATATGCTTTAAGCAACTTTTCGTAAACATCCGAGTTAGTTCAATAGTGGAGATGGAAAATGGTAGCTTTGCCATCATATTTCTCCATTGTTTCCCATAATCCATAATTAGCTCATCATCATGTTGCATAAAAGAAACCAACTTGGATAAGTTTACCTTATTCTTGATGTCAAAGGAGAAGCGTTCAAGAAATGCATTGGCCAATTGCTCAAAATTGGTGATACTATGCCTCTTGAGTTGATTAAACCACTCCTGGGTTGGGCCTAAGAGAGTCATGATGAAAGTCTGTAGGACCAGGGCATCATTGCTTACAATATGAAAGCACATGTCTAAAAAGCTCGTGACATGCTCCTGAGCATCCTCCTATCCTCTAAACTTTTCCAGCTTAGGTATTTCAAAATGCTCGAGATAAGCCCAAATATGCACTAATGGGCATAAAGGTTCATTATGAATTTTATTCAAGTTTGGCTTTTGATAAGTTATTCCTTGATTTTCTATAGCTTGGACCTTTTTTGCCAAGACTTTATAAGCCTACGAAGATAAAAAACCCTCTTCTATAGATTGCCTTGGAGACACCATTGGAGGTAGATTCCTCTTCGGTCAAGTCAAAGGAATAGGCTCATCCTCCTCCTCGACTTGGAATATTTTAGGATATTCTTGATCTAATTTATGTCTCACTTCTTCTTCATACTGCCTATGCCCATGATGCTCAGGTAGAGGGCACCCATATCTATGTTGGATCATGTAGCGAGTATAGGTATCTATATACTTAGGGTGAAAATCAGGTTGCGAAGCAACTAATCTATCAATGAGATCCCTATGGTCACTACAAGGAGGTAAACCAATACTGGCCAGTCAATCCTCACTCTCAAAATGCTCCTTTTGATCAAGGATGCATTGTTCGCACATGCGTTCATATAAATATTGTCTTATGAACCTTTACCTTTGAGTGTTCTCATTTTCAAGGTGTTCTTGCTCTATGTAAACATCCTTCAATTGGTCTTGGAGGATCTATATTTTCTCTAACACCAACTTCTAAGATCTATCTATGTGATCATCTGTATGAGGCCTCTGGTGTGTGCACTCTATTCGAGCAACTTTATGGGTGTGTTCCCCAATGGACTGATCTGCTACACTCTTACCCTTGTCTATGAATATGGCATTCATGTCCAGATTTTGCCTAAAATTTGTGCTTGCATGAGATGTAGGGGCACACATATCTCAAGAATGCTTGGAGCACTCTCTAGGTTCTTTGATGGTCCTAATAGTACTATCGCTATGCACAATCATAGAGCGAGAAGGCACAAGAGTAGGCTTGTAACCTAGTTGCCCTAGAACCTTACCCAAACCATCCAACTATTTGCTATGTCATGGCTCATGAGGTGGCATGTCTTTAGCTCCCATTTTGGATACATCTATGGTGATCCTAAAAGACTCACCTTTGTTGGGATTTTTAGTAGGTGTACGCTCGCAAGTGACCCTGTCTATTTGCCCCTATATGGGTGGATCCTGAACTCATCTATACTCATATGTTGGGGGCCTCAAGTCTCCCTTAGCTATAGGAGGAAGGGCTACCAATTTGGATTCCTCAATGACAAAATATTTAGTAGATCACATGGATGCATGTGGAATGTGGTTATGGTAAATACTAACATGTTTGAAACTCCCATGCTGGGAATCTCCATGCTTTGATCTATGTCTTGAGGAGTGTCTAGTAGCTCCTCGTACCAGGGTATTCTTAACAAGATCCCCACACATAGAATTGTCCCCTCTAATACTCGTTGAATGATGTTCGAGAGGATTATGTGATTGAGGGCACTATGCATCTTGTTGTGCATTGGTTGGAGCTTTAACCTCGACCTCGGATCTACGCCTGGGTCAGCCTCTCCATGTAACCACCATAGTGAGTATCCTATGTCTAGATTCAAATTTTATTAACACACAAAGAATACAATGGTGATTATCTATTTTAAAGCTTTAATGTGAACCCTAAACTATTTTATGTGTTTTTGCAATTTTTTGTATCAATAAGTAACTATCATCGTGTTTCAAATATGTTGATGATATACTCAATTGTTAAAGGGATTTCACCTGCATGCTCATAGCTCGACAATCTGGCAATGAACTCTAGGTCATGTAATCCCACTGAAATGTGGAGATGAAACCCACACCTGGGCAGGGAGCATAGGTCCTTATAGACACTCATCCAATATCATCCAGTCAATGTTATACCCTTCGAAGAGAAGTTCATACAAATTTTTTGGGCTATGGATGGTTCTTGGATCCGGTATTGGTCTAGTAACACAAGGTTCGAGGGCGTTGGGCCAACGGATGGAAATCACTACCACCATAGTTGAACCCTACTAGTGGTTGGATGTGACTTCCAACTCACTAGAATTTAAGTGTTTTATGGTGTATGGGACCCTTTTATTTTGCATGAAAATTAAATACATAAAATAGCACTCAAGAGATTCTTCTATATGCTATGCAAAATGAACGTTTAATTTCATAAAGTATGCATGATTAAACTACATGAATTTCAAAGGAAATGCAAACTAAATATGATGATGATATGGCCAATGTATTGGGCCTCATACAATCAAAACAACACAAAAAAATGGCCTAGACCACTAGAGACTAGTGTGGACTACACTCAAAGGTCTGATGTTCCTATCAATGACTAGTGGAACCTAAGAAAAAGGACCTATGGACTCAATGTATTTTATCTTTTTCGTTGCATTCCCTAATTATGCTAGCATTTTACACATTATAGAAAAAAAAATATAGATAACACAATAAAACTAGTAGGATATGGGTCCTACCTCAAATCCACATTCGATTAAAATTTGGTTCTCTATTGTATGACCTGTCTACTATTGACTGCGGCTCTGTGGCACGGGTGCAACTATTACCCGCGGGTGTCAGTCGTGACTACAACTATTGACCATGTAGCATAGGGGTGGATTATTCCCAGTGGGGAGGTATTTTACAAGGCTGAGAATTATCAATATGCTAAGCCCAACTCAATTACCAAATCATACAGTCTTAAGACCTTTTAAACTACCCTTGTACGAACCATGATCACCTTGTACGAACATCAAATACCTACACTGTACGATATCAAATCATATAGTGTCATATATGGTATGATTTTATACTCATAAAAACTTACAGATTCAGTTTTGGAGGCTGTTGTACACAATTTTGTAATTGCTCAAGTCAATTTCCCAAAACTGCCAAATCGGGTAAGTTTCTCTCAATCGCCTGTTTTACCAAATTGGGTAAAAGTACTTTGTATGATTTATACAGATGAGGATGTACAATTTGTACAAACCAAAGGTGTATTATGATTCTAGTATAGGTATTATATTGCCCCAATCTCTCTCTTGGATGTTTTGTAAGGGTTTGATATGCTAATCAATACAATCTCCACAATAGGCAAAACATCTTAACAGGACTGTTGAGAGATTCCATGTGCATGATTACATCCAAAAATTATACAACATATTTCAATACATATTCCTTGATACTTCCATGCCTCTATATCATTCTCCAGGTTTCACCAATGCCATATTCTACTAAAAGGTTGCAACAATGCATAAAACTAACCTATAACATTCAATAGAAAACACACACATTAGAATTCATCCACAAATCACCATCCATCATTACCATAATTGTACATAGTCATCCACAACCATAATTATGCTCATTTATGTATCATGGATTCAATTACAGTGTGGAAAATCTATCAATGTATTTGCAATAACTCAGAGAAATCAACAACCAACAAGTACTCTCTATTAACTCTAGCAACCAGACCTACAAATTTGAAAATGGGGCCTTATATAATGTTGCCTAGGCCATTCCAAAGCTATTCCTAAGGCAATTCATTATTTAAAATTGCCCATATACAACTGAATACATTAATTTAGCTTTTTACTAAGCTTAAGACCTTTATTAGCAAATTTATGTGCCATTTCACTCTGAAATGATATTTCCCATGCATTTGGATGAATTTCAGTGCACCCTGTATGATTTACCACTGCCTTGTATGATTTTCCATTCCTTTTGTATAGTTTTTACCTTTACTGTATGATTTTATCCTACCTATACAATTTATAAAACCTGGGTAAACTGTCACTTGTGCCAAAACTATCAAAATTAAGCAAATCCCTTTGATCACTTCTTCTTCTTCTGGGAGGTGGATTTGCTACCTACATTTGTCCTCCCCTTTACTTTAGTTGATGTACTTATTGACTCATTCTACTTCTTCCACTATGCTTTATAATTTGCCACTACATCCTGCAAGTCCTTGACTTATGACTTATACATATCTCGTTCATTCTTCAACTTGGTTGTGTAGCTTCCTATCTCTACTACTTTCGCCCCATGGAAGTTAGCCTTTTCCTCAGTAGTTTTTAGGAATTCCATCATCTACTATTCACTTTATGAGGCACTCTTTTTTAGCTTCTCCTTCTAGTGAGCTTCTAATCAAGATACCACATGAAGTTCTTCATTCTTTTCAATAATGGTCTACAGGTGGTGATTGATATCAGCCTCCATAGCTCGAACATGGTCTTCTTTGATCTTCAATTGAGCTTACTTTTCCAAGACCATCTCATTCAATTTTTTACTATCCTTCGTCAGCTCTTTTATATGCTTGGCTTGTGTTGCCATTTGCTCACTCTTTTCGGCCAACTGAGTTGTCATCATCTCATCCTTTACTTTGAGTTTTACCTCAAACTTCTTAATTATGTCTTATGCCATCTATGAGATTTATCACTTTTCCTCTTCAAGCATGCTAATTCTATCTTCAAAATAAATTCTAAGGCCTGATAGATCATTCTCTAATTTCTTTAATTTTTTTTCTACCATAATTTTATTTTTTTGTAGTTCTTCTTCCATTGCGGCCACAATTCCTTTTGAGTGGCTACATTTTCCTTCATCTTTAGGAAGTTAAACTTCCTCAGGGTGATAGCCAATCATGTAGCAACCCTCTTGTACTCCAACTCTACCATATTTGTGGAATAGGTTGGATGATTGATTCTATCTAAGTACATCCTTGGCTCTTTCCTATAGTTTGTTACCACCCCTTCTGGTAAGTCTTCCCTTCCCAACATTTTTGTTACCTCCTCCTTGGGTAACCTCCATGGATGTTGTGCATGAATATCTACTATCTTCCTTGTATGCTCTACACTGCTCACCCATTCTGTTATCTTATCCAATTTGAGAGACACTTGTTCTTCCCACAAATTCAATTCTTCCACATGGAAAATGTAAAATTCTAACATGTAACTATTAATAACATGGCCTAATTGAGAAAATAAGTGTTCTATTTTATCCTTTATTCCACATGCCTCTTCCTTAGTTGTAATTCTGGTAAGCCGAGATACTTCCAATAAATAACTGGATTGCAACCCTCGTCATTCTTCCTCTGTAGGAGTTCATTCTTCTTCCTCCTCCATATGGTGGCTAGAGCTTCCTCCAAGCTCCTAAAGTGCTCTCACTATATCGATCTTCTCTCGAGGTGGAGACTATTTTACCCTTTTCTCCTCCTCACTATCTTCAATATTTATAATCTCCTCTTGAGATTGTTGCTGCTCAACTTGTTCTTGAGCCTTCTATGATTCATCCGAGCCCACCTATTGCTCTTCAGTATTCTCTTGGGCTACTTATTTCTCAATGATGCCCACTTGTTATTCCTCTATCACTTATTCTTGCTAAACTTACTGGGTGTTCATTGTTGTGACCTGTTCAACAACAAGTTATTATTTATCCTGTGATGCCTCCATATTCTCCAGTGCATCTCTCTTACTTGAGCTTCCTATTACAAATTTGTAACAAGGCTTCTTCTTGGGCTCTTCCTCCATGGTATTTATTCTTACTTCCACTTCTTCTTGGATAGTGGCTATTCCATCTTGACATACATTTATTCCCTTGAAAAATTCAAAAGCATTCATCTTCTCAAAATGTTGGAATATTTGTGGAGATTGTACTATTCTCTCTACCTTTGTCCAATACAACTCATCCAGTTTCGTTACTTCTGAGTTCGCCTATTCTTTTTCCTATACTTCTGGAACTAGTTTTTTTGCCATTATTTCCCACTACCTTCTCATCATTATTTGTATGGGGCTTCCATTCCTCTTATCCCTTTCTTGAATGGATGGATGGCTACTCCTACTGCTATTGCCTAGGTGTTTGTTTTTCTAGCTTTAGTTCCAACCATCTAGGCCTTTTTATCCTATGGTGCACATCAGCATCCTCCTTCGATGTAGTATCTTCCTAAGCTTCATTGATATGTTGCTCTCTCATAGTTTGAGGTCTCTTCAGGGTCATTTTTGATATTGGCACTGACTTCACCCACCTCAATATCATCGATTGTCCCAGCCTAATTTATCGAGGTGGCATCAATATTGGAAATTAGATTTTCATTTTTGTGACCACATTTAATAATAATCCAATAGCATGGAAAGTCATTCCAAAATTCTTTGGCCTTTTTGTCAGTGCCTCGTGCATTCTTATTTCCAGAAAGGTACCCAATAATACTGAATCCCCTTGGTGATACCTTCTACATATTGTGCCATCCAAATTGGCATTTCAGTGGCCCTTATATCTCTTGAAAGTCGAGCCATGCCTATATTCATTACACAATACCAATTTTATCCTTTAAATTGGCTCTATTTTATTTCGTGCATTCCTGCACTTGAGATCTTCGCATTAGTTAGTGATTTGATAGTGGTAAGGGTAGTGACGAGGTGATATACCTCTATTGGATCTATAAATATTTTTATTACCTCCATGCCAACTTTCGGCAAGCCAAATGCCTTTCGAAATGTCTTTATCGAAATATCCACCTTCACTAACCTCTTGCCCACATTGACATAGGTAATTCTAGTTACAAGGTTATATGCCTAAAATATATGTAATATATAGTTATGGAAGAAGGTTTTGTGGAATGGCAGAACTTGTGCAATTACTACCACACCAGAATCCTTGAACGTATTCCTCCAAGGATGATTCCTATTCTTCTCGTCGTTCCACCACTTCCTACATGCATCTGCTCCATGCTGTACAAATGCAATATTTGTAATTTCAACCTAGCCTTCTTCTTGTCCACTACTCAGATGCTCCTCCTAATTTGGAAGGTGAATTTCACTCCTCAATTCCCTTTGTGAATTTCTTTCTTGTGCCATTCTCTCCTCTCGATGTTTGAGTGGTGTCCTCGGATTGACCTACCAATGTCTCTATCCCCTCCATGACCTATATCCTCCTCTCCTCCAAGGATGATTACCACACTAATCATAGGACTGATACTGTCACCCTTGGTGATGCCATAGTTATACCTCTCTCTCGTGCAATGGACCTAGTGATCTCTCCATCCTATTGGCTGCAATCCACCTTAATCGACATCCAAACTATTCCATTGAGATCATTCCTCCAACATCTCGCCAATTAACTTAACATCCACATCACTTATTTTTAAAATTGGAAGCATACCAAAAATCATACAACTTACTGTAAATCGTACAATGTACGGTTCTTCATACCCTTGTACGGTTTTACCCTCACTAGCCACTTTTGGATTGTACACTACCAGTTTTTTTGCAGTTCTATTTCCAGTCGTCAGTATTCAAACCATCCTATATTCACCAAATCATACATATACAACCTAATACCATATAGTATGATACTACTATGTATGATGTTGCTTTTTGACTACTTTCCCCTTTGGAATCCATACACTTTCATACGATTTGTTTAAAACTGCCTGAAATGGCCTAAAAATCACCCAAAATTGTGCTAAATTTCTTGGAAATCATACATGCTACCCGTAAAATCATACAACATGACTTCTCAAACCCTAGGTTGTGAAAAATTCAAAATATTGACCTTTTTTGTTGAATCTTTCACAGACCTATTTGCTGGATTGCCCCAATCTACCGTTTATGTGTTTTTCGAAAGAATTTTTCCACTCTTTCACCTCTGGCACAATTGATGAATTTTTGGTGGTAGTTTTATGGCTATACGGACTTCTCTTATCTCCTCACACATTTCTTAGCTTGCTTTTTTCTAGATTTCACCGATTTTAGGGTTTAAATCTTTAATAACTTACAATTTCCACCATCCTTCTTCAAATTTTCACTTCTCCAAACTCTCAATAGCAATTATTCACTTCTACATATATAATTTGATGTATTCTACTATATTTTATCACTATTCTTGGCTGAATTTTAAATTTCCCCTTTTCATGGAGTAAAACCCTAGGTTTCTCCTTTTGATTCCTCTCCCGGGTTGAATATTTGAAAATGAAAAGAACTCCCTAGTGCTAATTAAAAATGGGTCCTTAAAAATTTAGAGTGTTAATGAAATTGGCTGCCCATATGGTCTTCTTCTCCCAATTGCACGCTTTCCACCTTCGTCCTCCTGAAAATTTTGAATTCTCACTTGTACGATTTGATAAAAATTGCAATTCTGCCTTCCTATTTAAAGTACTTGGAAACCCTAACTAAACCCTAATTCGATCAACTTTAAATTGCATCACTTTGCACATTTTCCCTGAATATTGTGAGGATGATTGATAACTCAGTAGGTTTTTGAAATTTCATCTTTTTCCCCCACTTTTTCCTCCAACTGCTACTTTCTCCCGTGCATGTCGCATTAAATGGGTAGTTGGAAATCATACACCATGCTTGAAATCATACAATGTACGATCCAAACTATACAACATGTCATTTTGTATGCTTTCCCATGTCTTTATGTCAATTTTTCTTTGTAAGATCCCCTAAATTGTACGATCTCATACTCAATTTTTCTTTGTATGATATTTATACTTAGAGATTTTTTTGATTTTTCTCTCTCTGAAGAGGTCGTCGTTTCCAGTTTTCAACCACTTCCTTCTTAATTGTGTCCTGAGGATTTTTCACAATTAAGGCACACATTTTTTTTCAATTTTTTTAATTTTTTTTTTCTTTTCTTCATAAGGGGTCACCATTGCTGGTTTTCACCCCACTTCTAAACACTGTACTATTATGGCTTGTCAATATCCTTTGGCTTCCATAGATTCCAAGGGTCTTCTACAACTGGTATATCTTCATTATGTATCTTACACCATCATGTGACCTTAAAAACTCTCAAGATGAACAATATCATCAACATGATGGGTAACACCCATTACCACCTATGATGGGGGTCAAGGGGGTGGGAACCCCCTTGCAAGGTCAAAGGACAATGTCCCTTGTAGGATCGAGGGACATCGTCCCTTGTGGGCTTTAGGGTGGAGTCCCAAAACCTCAACAAAAAAATTGCTAAGATCTTCACTATCAAAGTCAAATTTTTCTCTTCCTTAGCAGTTTGGGATTCTTTACTCAACCTCCTTAAACAACTCAACATCGACTCCCTTTTACTCAACCACTGATGGAACACCTTGTACAGTTCTACTCAGTACGATTTCATATTGTATGAATTTATCTTGTATGATCTCAAATTATACACTTTGACTTGAAATCATACAATCTCTACCAACTAACATATAGTTCCCTCTTGCAAAATTGTACAATCTCATTCTTCCTTAGGGAATATTGAGTGTATGATGGGTTCTTCTATATTGGAAATATCTTCCATAACAACATCTTCCATCACAACATCTTCCATGTCAATATCTTCCATGTCAACCTCTTCCATGACAACATATTTCATGTCAACATCTTCCATGTCATACCATATTCTGCCTCTTTTATTATTGTGAGGAGTGTCACAAACTGCATCACTAGTGATAAAATTTCTCTTTACACCATTTTCCCTCCAAATGATTATGTAGGTTCTGATATATCTTATAGGGTCTTCCTTAATCTCACCTAAAAATGGTGGACATCTCTATTTGGTTGCCCTATTAGCCATATTAGGAGAGTCGTCACTCTCACTTGAGGTGTCTCATGGAATATCTGATTGATTCCTCCTTGGGGGTGTCTTACTCCCATTGTTGTCAAAAGTGTCAATTCGAGGTATCTTATTTTCTCCTACCACTCGATGACCAAACTCTCAAGCATCTTCACTTAGCAATGCCCTTCATTGATGTGAGGAATATGGTCTTGGTCTTTCCTCCTAAGACCTCGCATCCTATTGCTCTGGTGCCTGAATCTCGTCCTTTGCACTCTCCTATAACTCTTTTGCCACTTTCTCAGGTGTCACCATCCAATCTTTGTCATATTGCACTTTTCCTATGTTAACCCTTGCCTCCACACATGGCAGTTCTACTTCCTCATCTTCCATCTCTATCAACAATGCCTCAAAGTCTCCTTCCTCAAATGTCCAAACTTGCTCTATTTTTGGTTCGTGAGTACTACGGTATGAGTTACTTTATTTTCTCTTTGATAAATCCTTGTGCTCCTTATTACTGGAATATTCTCTCATACTTCATGTCTCCCATGGATGCACTGGTGTCCATCATTCACCTCCAGTCTCAATATTCAACTTCGTTAATTTTGATCCGTTTTAACAAAAAAATCCATATTCGATAAGGCAACGACACCAAATGTAGCATAGGGGTGGATTATTCCCAATGGGGAGGTATTTTCCAAGGCTGATAATGATCAATATGCTAAGCCCAACTCAATTACCAAATCATACAGTCTTAAGACCTTTCAAACTACCCTTGTACGAACCATGATCACCTTGTACGAACATCAAATGCCTACACTGTATGATATCAAATCATATAATGTCATATATGGTATGATTTTATACTCAAAAAAATTGACAGATTTAGTTTTTGAGGCTGTCGTACACAGTTTTGTAATCGCTCAAGTCGATTTCCAAAAACTATCAAATCGGGTAAGAGAAACCTGTTTTACCAAATCAGGTAAAAGTACTTTGTACGATTTATACGGATGATGATGTATGATTTGTATGAACCAATGGTGTAGTATGATGCTAATCTAGGTATTCTATTTCCCCAATCTCTCTCCTAGATGTTTTGTAAGGGTTTGATATGCCAATCAATACAATCTCCACAATAGGAAAAACATCTTAACATGACTATTGAGAGACTCATGTGCATTATTACGTCCAAAAATCATACAAAATATTTCAATATGTCTTCCTTGATACTACCATACCTCTAGATAATTCTCTATGTTTCACTAGTGCTATATTCTACTAAAAGGTTGCAACAATGCATAAAACTAACCTATAACATTCAATAGAAAACACACACATCAAAATTCATCCACAAATCACCATCCATCATTACCAGAATCATACATAGTCATCCAAAATCATCATTATGCTCATTTATGTATTATGGATTCAATGTCAAAACAAACCTATAAAATTTTTGGTTCCACATCCTTAAAGACTACTTCAACCTGTAAAAAGACTTTTTCAACTTGCATACCAAGTCCTCCTTACCTTTTACCCTGAAGCATTATGGTTGTGACATATATATGTCTTCATCAAGTTCACCATGAATAAAATATGTCTTTACATCCATCTATTCTATTTCAAATTCAAAAGTAGTAGAAATAGCTAACATAACTCTAATTGATGTTAGTTTAGCCACAAGAGAAAATATCTCACCAAATTCAATTACCTCAACTTGAGAAAATACTTTTGCCACCAACTGAGCTTTGTAATTCTCCAACTTTCATTCTACATTGTACTTTTTCTTTAATAACCACTTACAACCAACATGTTTTTTGCCAAGGGGTAATTTCAATAAGTCCCATGTCTTATTTTTATCTAGGGATTCCATTTATTATTCCATAGCCATTTTCCAAGACTTATTCTCACTTGAATGAAGTGCCTCCTTTATAGTCTTGTGTTCTTCATTAGTAATTAATAAATTAAATATAGAACACAAATTTGAAGGGCTATAGCTTTCTAGGAGTCTTCTCACCCAATATGATCTTCTCAAAATTGGAGTTCTAGGTTCTGCATATTTAGCTTCCTCCTCACCTTATTCCTCTAAATATTCCTCTTTAGACTCTCTTTTTAATTCATATTCTTCTATAGCATCAGGTTATACCATAGGTTCTTCCTCTTATTCCAATTTTACATGAACTATTTTTGGTTATTTGCTTGGTTGCATTTATTATTTTGGAACCCCTTTTGTTTCTCAAAATATCACATTATGATTATAAGTAATATTCTATGTTTTTGTATTCCACAACTTATATCCTTTCACACCAGTACCATAACCCAAAAATATATTTATCCGATTTATAGTCTAGCATAGTCCTTTTGGAACATACATATAAGATTTGCAACCAAAAACCCGTATATGATTGAGAGAGGGTATCTTACCAGTCCACACTTCCTATGGAGTTTTATCCACCAAAGCTGAGGTAAAAAATCTATTGATGAGGTAGCAGTTAACACTGATTCTACCCATAATTTCTTTTCTAACCTGGCTTTATCCATAAATATTTTGCAACTCCATTCTATTGTGGAGTATACAAAGTTGTTCTATTGCTTTCTAGTTTGTAGTCCTTACAAAACTACTCAAATTAATTAGTGCAATACTCACCACCATTATCACTTCTCAAAACCTTCATATTTTCTCTGTCTGATTTTCTACAAGAGCCTTGAACTCTTTAAATTTATTAAAAACATCATATTTGTACCATAAAAAGTATACCTAGGTCTTTCTTGAGAAGCCATCTATAAATGTAACAAAATAGATGAATTTACCTAATGATGGTACTTTTGTAGGTCCAAACACATCACTATGAACTAGATGTAAAATTCTTTCAGATCTTGTAGCACTACTAGGAAACTTAACTCTGGTTTGCTTTCCAAAAACATAGTGCTCACAAAAATCAAATTTAATGGGGAATTAGAAATTCCTTCGACCATACCTTTCATTTTCAATGTTCAAAGACATTTCTCACAAATGTGCCCCATGAATTGATGCCACAACATTATATTCACTACAGGAATACTTGGATCTTATTCTACCGTATTAATTTCCTCTACAATTGAAGAGTTAATGCAATCAATACTTACAATGCTAGTTGATGAGGCAAGAAATTACCTCATTTTTGACATATTTTGGACATCAATAACAATGCCATATAACCTAATATGATGTTATTTTATGTTAATTATTTGTTTTAAGTGCATTATTTACTAATATTTGCATGTTTAATTTGTATAGAAGCATTATGCCCTGTTCTGACTATTTTTCAACACTATTGCACTATTTTTGCATGGTTAATTAGTGAACAAAATGCATAATTAATTTAGTAGTAATGATGAGTGCTATATTTCATGTTTGCATTATGATGTTTGAATGTTCTCCCACCTTGGAAATGAATGGAAAGAAGAAATAGTGCCAAATTTCAAAGTTTGTGCAGAAAATTGGACAACTCAACTACATGCCGTACAAATTCCAACCACCTATCATTATAAAGGATGGCATAGAATTTGTCAACCAAAGCATGATAAAACACTTGGAAATAGTTGAGGAAGGTCAAGTAAAATATTATATACACTTGGCTGAGTTTTTTCATGTATTTTTGTTGTAGTTGGGAAAAATCTCATTTTTCTGATTGATATTTTAGAGATCTCCGGAATAACAGGGGAGACAAGGTTGTTTCAACCAAAACAAGATAGTTGCATCCAATTCATGTGAGGGAAGGTGCATGGAGATAATTAAATGTGTGAGAAATATTTTCCAACCAATCCCAACTCATTTCCACTATTTTAGAGGTATCAAGTGGCCAATGGATAACTACTGCAACAAATTCTATCCTAAATTAGATTGAGTTTGCTGCAACCTAGGAAACAATCATGAGAAAATAGTAGTCAGTTAAAGATGTAAACAAGGTATGTTTGTAGTAATTAGTATAAATAGGTAGCTCCCTAATTATTTCAGCTAATAGGAGTTGAATTAGTGAAAAGTAGCCAATAGAATAGAGGACGTTGAAAAGTGTTTTTTGTAACCATTCAGTATGACTTGATAGTCAAATAAAGTGCATTTTTTTTATAGTTTTCTTGTGAGTAGAGTGATTAGTTTTAGTATTTAGGATGTGTTTTTAGCCCTCTTACATTTTTGAGAGAAATTTATACTCTCATACCTAGAGGCAGGGTCTATTTAAACAGGTTTTCTGATAACTTTTGCTGCAACAATTTATTACCAAATTTCTTATTAATTTATTGTTTGCTTTTTTATAAGTAAAATATGTATTTCATTGAAATGGGTTTTGAAAGGTTTTAGAACCCTTATTACAAAATAAGCATAGAATCATGATATAATATGAACATAGAGCATAAAAGGGCCAACAACCCAGAAACACACATCCCAAAAGAAAAACAAAAAAATGCCAGAACACCCAGGCTAACACAAAATAAAACATCACCCATCCTTAAGTGATTCTACAAACCCATCCTTAGTGGTATCAGTTAGGAAATATACTTAACACTATCCTTGATCACATACTTGCTACTATATTTCATCCTATAGGGGGTCTCCTTTGGCTTAATTACCTCCTTCAGTTTTCCCACATTGGACTCTTCGAAGACTTTGCGAAAAAATAGCAGGTCTAATGTGTTGTGCATTTCTTTCAATATTTCTTGAAACTCATCGAATTAATAAATTTCTATGGATATAGCCCAAATTATCAAATTTTGCAGGGCTTCAATGAAGTTAGAGATGTCCTCTTTTCCATGCATCCTGAAAAAGCTCCTGGACCGAATAGTTTCCCATCGAGATTTTTTTAAATTGTTGGGATTTGGTTGGGATTAGTTTGTTGTTTGTTGCTAATTATACTAACCCTTGTTTTAGTTCATATGATGTTTTATGATATCAAGTGTAGTTTATGAAAAGTGTGCTTGGTCAGCTAATAGTAGTTATAGATTTGAATTTCCCTATTTTTTTATTTTTTTCCAGCAATTTTATTTCTTGTCAGTTCTCACAGTAGAAATTTGACAACCTTTTGTAGTACTACACTGACATGTATTTGCAACTTTTCTTTAACATGAATTAGAATAGAATATTTCCAATTCAAGTATATTTTATTTTAGTTATTTCAATTGAGTAAATGTAATATAGGTTTCAATTCAACAAGATTTCAAATTCTATATTTTCAATTTCTGTAAAATGTAGTTAGTTGTCAATTTCAGGTCTTAGAAGCAGTTATCAATTCTTGTAGTTAAATTAGTTTCAATTCATGCACATTAGGATTTAAGTGACCTCAAAACCACCCCAACAACATTGGTTTCACCAATAAAGCCTGTTATCTGAATGACTGATTTACAATCTGCTTGAACCTTCTATCATATATAGCCTTGGACACCACTCTGGATTTGACAAACATAAAATTAAATGATGATAATAATGACACTCATAATTTTTGGCATAGTTTCTAGGGATAGGTGTTATTAGAAGAAAAAATAAGTCCAATAATTTTTAGTATGCTAAGTTGTGAACTTCAGGGTGAAACATGAATGTAATAACTAGTATAAGTAACAATTATTGATAAATTGCATTTCAATCCATTTAGAAAACAAGCATGAATGAATAGGTTAAGGGATGAAAAATGAAGATTTATCAAAACCAACCCTTTTACTACCATAGGAAGGTGATATTCATGCTCAATAGGTGAATTGCCTGTGTTTGAAATTCCTGATAGAATTAAACAAGAACCATCATCTTCATCATCAAGAAGTGTAGGATCTCCTAAACAAGAAATTTTAGAGGAACCATCTACTAGTACTCCTCCACCTACTCCTTTTGAATCCATACCATCAAGGAAATTTAGACATATCTACACCGAGGTTTGGAATAATATTATGATAGATTTGCAAGAAAACCAAAATAGGGATAGTAATGTCTACAATAGAGCAAATAATCCTCCTCCTAGGACTTTTGAATACCCCATTCGATTAAATCCTACGTAGAATTCTCCTATAAAAATAATATCATATTAAATACTTCCAACCTTCAGGGGGGTTGTATTTGAAGATCCTGATCAATTCTTATTTGAATTTAAGGTTGTGTGTCAAACATATGATTACATAAACAACAATAAAAAGCTTAAAGTATTCCCTTCTACACTTAAAGATGTAGCTTTATGTTGGTTTATGAGTCTAAAACTAGAATCTATCCAAACTTAGGAACAAATGGAGAGTAAATTCCTTGATAAATACCAAGAATATTACCAAGTGAGAAATAGAAAAGATGAATTATTCTGAATTAAACAACAAGAGAATGAGACCTTAGAGGATTATTTTGATAGGTTTACCTTTATTCAAAGAATATGTGGACCTGTAGAGATCAAAATATGTAAGGCTATCTTTTTGAGAGGATTACAAGATGATTCCAGGGAAGTATTGGACTTAATGGGTAAAGGCGATGTAAATATGTAAGGAGATCTTGATAGGATGAGACCTTAGAGGATTATATTGATAGGTTTAACTTTATTCAAAGAAAATGTGGACCTATAGAGATCAAAATATGTAAGGCTATATTTTTGAGAGGATTACAAGATGATTCTAGGGAAGTATTAGACTTAATTGGTAAAGGCAATGTAAATACCCTTCACATTGATGCAATTTTGGACTTATGTAGAAACTACTCCCATGCTTGAAAAATAATATGAAAGCAAAGTACTAATGGTACTGATATGAAAGATATAATGGAAAAATTTTCAAACATGAAAACTAACATTCTTGTGCATTTAAATACAAATTTAGGGGAAATGAATGCAAAATCAAAATCTACAAAACCCCTAGCTATTTACTACCCAAGATGTAGAAATAAGCATGCTTTGAAAGACTATCCCTTGAACAAAACTTCCATTTCAGCTATTTGTAGCATATGTTCAAAGGAACACATTACTAATAAATACCATCTACTTCCACAACTCAAAAATATTTTGGAAACACAAACTAAAGAACTCAATTTTATTGGGTAGAAATAGGGGAAATTTTTTTCACAATATCAAAATACCCCTTGTTTTCCCAAAAATTGAGGATAAAATCCTTGGAATATGTCATGGGGTTATTCAGTACCATCCCAATAGTATTGGAATCACCCTCCTTGCACATATAGTTAATATTGGTCACAATATGGATGGAGTAATCCGTAATATAATTAGGTCAATCCACCATGGATGCAAAATCAGTCTCATGGACAAAGCTAGGGATAGCAGTATCCATCTTATCAGGGGAAACAAAGGTATCAAGGACAAACTCAAAACTTACTACCTACTCCTATCCAAAATTTTCAAGGGAGATCCCAACACCACCAACAACAACAACAACCACAATAGGTCAAACAACCTCCACTTTTGGCCCAACCTATGGCAAACCCAAATAATACAAGGCAAGAAACCCTTGTCTATGTAGTTGAATCTAATGAGAATATTGTAGTTAATGTTCTTGACTATAGTAACATCCAATTGCGCTCAAGGAAAACATTACCTGAGCCTGTTCCACCCACCATTGAAGAAATCAAAATTGATGGAACACAAGAACCTTCTAATCTAGAACAACTACAATCAACCCGAAAAAAAGAAAAAAAAAATTACACACAAAAAATGTACCTTCCTCAAAGACAGTACCATATCCTGAGAGGTTTAAAAATTATGCAAATATCTTTGAACTAGATTTGGTTAAAGAACTTAAACGGTTGACCATTTCACTTCCTTTGTTGCAAGAAATTAAGGATGTGCCTCTGATCAACAAAACTATTCAGGATTTATGCATAAAAAACCAAGCAGAAAGAAGAAATATTTTCCTAAAATTGTGCAAGTAGAAGGAAAATTGGTTGACCTACTATTTGGGAAGCTTGTCCCACCAAAGTATAGTGACCTAGGGAGTCCAGTTGTCACCATCACTATTGTATCAATGCAAATTTCTAACGTCTTGGTTGATTTAGGAGCAAAAATTAATGTCATGACCAAAGAAATAATGTAAAAATTACAGCTAAACAATCTGAACCCTACATCTATAGTTCTAGAAATGGTTGATAGGTTAGTTGCAAAACCAAAAGGGATTATAGAAGATATTCCCATAGAAGTCTCTTCTTGGGAGTATCCTGTAGATTTTCTAGTATTGCAACCTAGAAATTCAGCAAATGGCTACCCCATTATTTTGGGAAGACCTTGGCTTGCTACTGCAATTGCCTTCATAGACTGTAGGTCAGGGGAGATGACAATCTCTAATGGCATTGATCTAAAAAATATTTCTCTTTACCCTCCTGCCAAGCCTTCAACCAAATTTTTAGGCCAATTATGGTTTCCTGATTCTGATGAGGAGCAGGAAGAAACCATTTCCACACTAGCTACTTTAGTAGTGAAAGAACACATAGAAGAGATAGACTCACAAGAAAGAGATATTTTTGAGGATGAAACTATCCTAGTAAATGATCTGTAGGAGAAAGGAATTGAAGATGAACGAGTTATTTTTCACCTATTACCACACTATTTTTGAGGATGAAACTATCCTAGTAAAAATATGAAATTCTATCACCTATTCCATTATAGGAAAGTTCCTTTACATTACCACATGGATGGCATCATCATATCCTTTCCTCTTTCCACTATCCTATGCAAGATTTGATTCCTTCAAGAATTACTCTCAATAAGGAGACAAGTGTCTTTCACTCTCTTCAGCCACACCATTGTCCATTGAACTCCTTAGTAAGCAAATATGGAGTAAATTTTGTCCACCCAGGGACAAAACAAATTGAAGTACAACCAAGAATTTTTTTGAACATTAATAGTTGGCTGACTAATGAACAAGAAGAAAAATTGTTTATTGTATTAAAAACATGTTCGAGCCTTTGCTTGGGACTATAAGGATATGCTAGAAATTTATCTTGATGTATGCATGCATAGGATATACACTAATGATGTCAATCCTATGAGACAACCCCAAAGATGTTTGAATCCTACTATGAGAGACATTGTTAAGGAAGAAATAGAAAAAAAATTGGAAGTAGGGTTCATATACCTAATTTCAGATAGCCAATGAGTCTCTCCATTGGTTATTATACCAAATAAGAATGGAAAATTGAGATTATGTGTAGACTATCGAGAGCTAAACAAAGTCACACGCAGTGATAATTTTCCATTGCCATTCATAGATTGGGTATTATATACACTCGTAGGGAAGAATTTTTTTTTCTTTCTTAATGGTTTTAGTGGGTATAAATAGATACGGGTTGCACCTGAAGACTAAGAGAAAACCACCTTTACTTGTCCATGGGGAACATTTTCTTATAGAGTTTTTCTCTTTGGACTGTGTAATGCCCCAACAACTTTCCAGCAAGATATTTCAACCATTTTTTATTTAACCACAGAAAATGTAGAAATTTACATGGATGATTTTATAGTCTATGGAGAAGACTTTGATGTTACTTTAGAATGTCTTGATAGGGTTCTAACTCACTGTGAAACTTACCATTTATCCTTGAATCTTGACAAATAGTTTATGATGATGGAGAAAGGAATTGTACTTGGTCACCATATATCTTCTAATAGGATCAAGGTTGATCCTAATAAGGTTGAAATCATTAAGAACCTTCCTCCTCCCAAAACCCAAACCAATATCAAGATTTTTTTAGGACACCTTGGCTTTTATCGTAGATTCATTCTAAATTTTAGTACAATAGCAAATCCCATGTTTGCATTATTGACCAAAGATTCTAAATTTAACTAGACTGATAAATGCCACTCTAGCTATGCTTGCCGATGGAAAATTTAGGCTATTAAATCCTACTTAATAATTACCTGGTCCTGATTGACTTCCAACGAGTGGTGGCGTCACTTCCTGTCCACCTGAGTGGTGCTTTCACTCTGCGATTATGCTCCTCAGTGTGTCCTAGCTTCTTTTGTGATGCTTTGTGTACTCTGGGCAACACAACAGCTTTCGACAGTGATTCTACCTACTTGGGACACGCTGCTTCTCCTGCAAACATGAAATTAATTTTGCTTTGGCTGGTGGCAACTTCTATATGCACTTGGATCCTAAGCTGCTTCTTCTGGTAGATCTCGATCCTTCGGCTGCGTGACCTCCAACATATTGCTACATTTAAAATCATGAAGAGATCATGCGTTTGTAGTTTTTTGAAGGCACACTGGTGTTTATAAAACATTGAGAGATGTAATTTGTACGTTTAAGTTCGATGAATGGTAACACGTAAGACTTGTTCACAACAGATGCCGCTAGGATTCTCTCTTCCTTATGCATCATAGGCTCATTCCAAATCTGCATCATACATTCTTTGTCTGCTTTGGATAATTTACTATTTTTTGTTATCACTCTAAATCATAGGTAATGAATCTCCTTTTGCTATTAACATTCAATCTTCCCACGGGATTCTCTGCATTCAATCAAACTTTTGATATGACGATAGCTTCTCTCATGTCACAACAAATGCCTTACCACTATCTCCTTTATGCACAACCTCCGTCTATGCTACATAGCAACAACAATTTTTCAACTCTATTTCTCCTGTAAACATAGCAACTCGAAAACTCACCATAATTATCACCTGGTGCACTATAAAATCATAGTGTTCCTTTGTTATCTTCACATGCAACAACAAAAAACCGACAATGAATTATCCTTCCACTATTTGACGCAGTGGGACAAGCAGCGGGAGCCTTCATCTTACGTCTTAAAAAAAACTTTGCAGTCTTCATGCAGCAATAACAAATACTCCAAATCCGCCCATGTAGAGGAGTTGGAGAGCAAGTGGGTAGTTAAACCTCTCTAGTTGCTGAGAGGCCCAGGTTCTAATCTCTCACCTCACATGTTGTGGATATGTTATGTAATGGTTCCCTCGTGGTCACAATCTGTTTACCCCTTGTGGCCACCACCAAAAAAAAAAAAAAAACAAAACAAAACAAATACTCCAAACATGTAGCAGTCTATACACATACTCTCAATAAATTTAGAATCTTCAAAATCTTAGACGTGCTGGTCATACACAATGAGATACATCTCCAAAGCACAAGTCTCTCCGAAAAACTTCATGGACTTCGCATAGAACAAATCACGTATTGCTTTTATCTTACGCAATCATATCTCCAGTCAGTCATACCAAATCATGTATTGCTTTTCTCCTACGCATGTCTTTAGATTTGTAGTATTTCTACACGTCCTCATATTTTAACAACTCTGCCAGAGGATGTTTGTTTGAACAGGACCTATAAATATCCATTTACATAGTAAGGAGAACCAATAATACATCACCTTTGCAGTTAATGATATTTCTCTAGACATAGTACAATTTGTCCAACATAGGTCTTTCCTCAGTTGTAAACACGTAGGACTTGATCGCTCAATGGTAACCTTTCATACTTTGAGCCTCCATATCTTCATGCCTTTATGTTCACGCGATCTCTTTCATAGGCATTTTTCATCATCATGAATCACTATTTTTTTATATAATATGCACATAATCTTTCTCAAGATTTGACATTACCAAATCAAAAATTATATTATCTTCCAAATTGTTATGCAGACCTCCACAAATCATGCACTAAGCATATTGAGTAAATCATGAATTTATAGGTCATTTTCAACTGGACATTTTCCACATTTCTTTGTGATCTCAAGAACTACAACAGACGTCACTCGTATACACTTTTTGTTCCTCCAGATCGCTTCACGTAGATCATTCCTCCAATCATTCTCGTAGATCTCGCAGATCGTGCTCTCCAAACTCACGATTTAAAAAATATATATTTAAAAAAAAATCATTTTCTAATGTGCCTCCATGCTTTCTCGTGGCTGACGTATGATGTCTACAACACTGGTCTACCGGATTTCCAGGGGCACTTCTCTCTAGATCATCCACAGGAACTTCTCTTTAGATTTTAGGTTTTCAATAAACTTCTCTCCAGAACGTCTGAAAATGTTACGCAAATCTGAAAGAGCACTTCTTAGAGCTATAAGAGCTTTTGATAAGAGCTATAATATGTACAAATTTGTTGGAGGATTTTAAGCTAACAAACTATAGCTCAGAATAGTGTTGAGCCATTTAATATTGCAACTACATCCTAACAAATAAGATGCTAATCCCTAAAATATCTTAACATATTCTAGAATAGAATATATGCTAACTAAACTTAGCTACGTAGATAAAAACTCCTAACAACATGAGCATAATCCAACTCTTATTCTAGAATATCAACTTTTAGGACTTAGGGTTAATGTAATATTCCAACAAACTTCACCCATCTCAAAATTGTTGGCTATCCTTCCTTAAAGTTCCTAGGTTCTATCAAACTTGGAAAGTGGATTCCCATCTCCGTAATAGCATTTAATAACAATCAAATATCATGGAAAGTCATCCTAAAGTTCTTTGGCCTCTTTGTCAGTACTTCATGTATCTTCTTCTCTAGATAGGTACCCAATCATACCTAATTACTTTGGTGATACTCTCTACATATTGAGCCATCCAAATTGGCATATTTGTGGCTTGTGTATCTCTTGATAGTCGAGCCATCACAATATTCATAGCACATGGTTAATCCTTCCCTTTCAATTAGCTCTGTTTAATTCCTTGAGTTCATACACTTGAGATCTTTGCATCTATCGATGATTTCACATAGTTAAGTGAAGTGATGATACAATTTGTCTCAATTGGATCAACAAAATTCTTAACTATCTCCCTACCATATGCCGGAAATCCAATTTTTTTCTTGAATGCCTCCATCGTAACTTCTACTTTCATCAATCGCTTTCCCACATTGACATAGGTAATTTTAGTTGCATTATTGTACACCTGAACCATATATAATAGATAATTGTATAATAAGGTCTTCTGGTGTGGTGGAACTTGTGCTATTATAGCTACACCAACCTCCTCAAACTATTTTCTCTAGGGGTGGATCTTGTTTTCTTCATTACTCCACCACTTCCTACATGTCTCTCCTCCATGTTGTATGAATGATATATTCATTATCTCAACCTGGCCCTCCTTAGGTTCACTGCTTAGATCCTCATTAGGATCTAGGCAGTGTACTTCACTCCTCAACTCCCTCCTTAGGATCCTCTATTGTGACATATCCTCCTCTCGATATCTTAGTGGTGTCCTTCTCCGATCAGCCCTCCAATACCTCTGCCCTCTCCATAGCATGTATCCTCCTCTCCTCTAAGGAAAAGTACCATGCCAATCATGGTACTGAAACTATCATCCTTGGTATTGCCACAGATGTGACTCTCTCTTGTGTAAGGGTCTTGGTGACCATTCTATCCTATTGGCTGCAATTCTTATTAATCGATATCTAAACTCTTTGGTTGAAATTATTTTTCTACTATTCCTTTGGTCAACTTGCTACTTGAACATCACCAATTCTATAATTAGAAGTGTTCATAAAATCATACAGTCTACTATAAATCATACAGTACACTTTCCAAGTTGATCCTGTATGGTTTCCCAATCAATAGCAACCTCCATATCATACAATCTCTGCCACTACTTCAAACTGTTTAATCTTCTACAAATCATACAACTACTGCACAAAAATATACAAGGTCATACCATACAATATCCCTGTCTAGCTACTCCCCTTCACTAAATCCATACAATTTTGTACGATTTCGTATGATTTTCTCAAAAAGATTAAAATAGCCCAAAATTGCCTAAAAGCATACAATATTTTTCTCGAGATCATACAATCTATCTCTAAATTGTACAATACATATCTTGAAACCCTTGTTCACCTAAAAATCATGTTTTCACCTCTTCTTTATGATTTCTCACTGACCTAGTTACCAAAATACCCCAATCTATCTTTTCAATGTCTTTCAGGAGCAATTTTTCAAATTTTCCACTTGGTGCAATTTATCCCCAAAAATGAAATTTCTTGGTTGTTTAATAGGGTTGTCTGGTCTTCTCCTTCCTTCCTTCTATCTTTTCCATTTTTTTTGGATGATTTTTTTAGATTAGGGTTTGTGAGCTTCTTTTCCCTACAATTTCTCTACTCCAACTCCAATCCACAACTTCCTTGAACCCTGGTGTACATTTTTCCATAATCTAGTTTGTACTTGGATGCCTTCTACTACAAACCCTCATTTCCCTTTGGTTGAACTCAAAATCTACTTTTAATGGAGTCAAATACTTGCTTGTCCTTCTCCGATTCACTTTTCTCAAATGCAAAAAGTATCCCTAGTGTGAATTTAAAAATGGGTCATGCAATCTTGCAGCTCACTGATGTATTTCAATGCCCATGTAGTCGATTCCATTGAGTTGTACACTTTCCACCTTTGTCCTCCTAAAAATTTTGAATTCCTCCTTGTACGATTTGTAAAATTTCTAAGGGTAGCCTTGAATTTAAATTATTCTCAAACCCTAATCGATCTAGCTTTGAAATTGTGCCACTTTGCATGTTTTTTCATCTTCCTTGCCTAGATGATCAACTACTCATCATTTTCCCATATAATTTTAACTTTTTCCCATGCATTTTTGACAACACATTGTTCCACACATGCGAACATTAAATGTGACAGCTAAAAATCATATAATTGCACCCAAAACTATACATTGTACAATATAAATCGTACAACATGCCCCTTGTATGATTCTACATGTACTTTTTCCAATTTTGCTTTTACGATCTCCCACTTATGCTTTTTCATATTTAAAATTGATTTGTACAATATATCACTTAGAGAATTTTCCTATTTTTCTCTCTTTGAAGAGGTTGTCATTTCTGAATTTTAACCCACTTCCTTCTTAATTGCGTCTCGAGGAATTTTCACAACTAAAGGTTTTTTTTTTTTTCATTTCCTAACCTATTTAGACTTACCATCGTGGAAATCACACAGTGACGTTCACTTATACAATCCCATTTGATTATTCTCTTGGAGTTTTGACCATGACATTATGAGTAGTTGTGTCACCTAGCACCACTTACTCTCTAGGTCTATTAATATCCACTTGTGATGTTACCGAGTTCCTTAGCATTCTAGTACCATGTGTACAATTTGGGATTTAACAATTGCAAGCTAGAGTATTCAACTGGTGTCCCTTCCTCTTGTCGTATAGGTGATTTATCCCTTGGTTGTGGTGTCCTTACTACTCTACTATCATTCAATTGACTTCTCCACCTATTTTCTTAGACCAATTCTAGCTCCAAAATTGGTGATCATATCCTTCATTGTCCCTAGTTTCTTTCATCTACAAAATGCACTCTTCCTCTATCGACAAGGTCTCTACCATGCAAGTGTCTTCCCCATCCTATTCCTCTTGACATCATGCTTCTCTACGGCAGTGGTGATTCCTCCTTTTCTTGGAGTAATACTTTACCACCTATCACTCTTCGATATCCTCATCATATTAGGGGTGGTTGTCCTAATGGATAATTCCTTATGGGGTTTTGTAAGATCTCTCTCATCTATGGTATACCTTGCAGATTCCTTGTCCAATTCAAATATGATAAAATTGTATCTCTCAATCATCTAGGAGTAGTATATTAGAACCTTACTCATCCTCTTCCTCCTCTAATTGTAACATCACCTTGGTCTTACTTATTTTGTGGTTGAATACCTCCTCATATTCCTAGCTGAAGCCTTAGGGGTCCTTGTCTATGTTTTCCTCCCATTGTTTGCTTATTAGGAGTTATCTCTACCAACTCAATTTTGGCAAGTGGGATTCTATTTCATCTTGTACTTGGTGATAATTATCGCAGTGTTATGATTCTGTGATCTACACATGCTAAGTGACATATCTATATTTTTTCCTTGAAGCATATTTATGGAGATGAGGTTGCCAAGACTTCTCTATATGCATCGTAAAAATTTATCTGAAAACTTGAGTCATTATGATTATCTTCTCTATGTTCTACCCCATCTATTGGTAAATTCATTAGTCTCTTCAATCTCCTTTCCTTACTTATCTCATTTATCTTCTTAAGTATCAATGGACTATTATATATGCTTGTGGATCAAGGTTGGTTTGACTCTCCTGTGATCTCCCTAGTTGTCGTTGTGTTGTACATGCTAGGGAATCACAGTTATCTTGAGGATTCTAGGGATTCCTTGGGCAATCACCATTATGACTACTTTCTATGCTAGGTTCCCTTACTAGCCAAGGCATTCCTTCATCACTGGAGTCACTCAAATCCAATCGTGTATTACCTTATGATTTAGGTTATGTGGTTGCTTCCTCAATGTCTCACCAAAGCATATTTGCATCTTCATTCATCATTGGTAGATCACTTGGTGGTACTTGTAAAGTTGTGCTTGCACCATAATTTAATATACCACTCATTGGAGTTATCCCCTTATTATCTTCATCTTCCCCTTTTAGATCCTATATCCAAACTATTCTTTGTTCATCTAGACTTTGTATTGTGCTATCCAATTCTTGGATGGTTTGTTCTCTCAACCTTGCATTATGACCTCGCAATGTTTGATATTCCTCCTATAATTATTGAGTTTGTAGTCACATTCTCTACTGTAATAGCCCTATCTAAGATAATGGAGTTAGTCCAATCAATTCTTCATCAATGGTCTTGTTCCCATCCTATTTTGGAACTTCTATTTCAAAAGTATCCACTCTATCCTTATATCAAACTGTTAACTATATCTTTCTTCATCATTTAGCTTGTTTGGGTAGTTCTCTACTCTCCACCCATGGATACATCACATTCCTATTTACTTTGGGTGCTTCTTAAATTTCCATATTTTTGGGTAGCAATACTATATCTTTATGTCCTCTTTTATTTGGAGAAATCTACTCTTCATATTATTATATTACTTGTTTGGTCCCATCCATGAATCTAACATGTACTTGCAATCATCTTATTTCTCTAGGTTGAGGTGACAAATCTTGTTGTTCTATGATTGGTATTGTCTCCTCCATTTCTACAAATAAACATGTGAGTCCCATGTTAGGCTCCTCCTATGATGGAACTTGCTCACCTTGAGTCCTCCATTGAAATTTTGCTCATCATCTTCGTTCGATATCTTCTGAAGAAATGAATAACCAATGTACTTTGTAAGGCTTCAAATTTAAGCCATTTAAAGTATCGGGTACCTCCATCCCATTAAATTTTTGTAACTTGACTACTCCATTATTCATTTCTTCTACCACTTTGTAGGGACCAAACCATAATATCTTTAACTTACCAGGCTTGATTTTCCATTTCCTATTAAAATTTATAACTAAGTCACCCAGACTGAGTTCTAACTTCCTTAAGTGTTTGTCATACCATAGCTTCCCTCATTTCTAAGCTACCTCAATCACCCATTCTGCCATGACTCTTATTTCATCTAACTTGATCAATTTTGTTAGTCACTCTTCAATAATTTCTTGATCACCCAAGTGATACTCCATCACGACTCTAAAACTTGACATCAAGAATTCAACTGGCAACATTGCCTCCTATCCATACATCAATAGGAAAGGTGTATGCTCTATTGTTGGTTTAAATTTTTTTCTATATGTCCATAAAAAATATGGTAGCCTTTCCTCCCAATTTGCTCCCTCTATTCCATAGGTTTTATAGAAAATAGAGACCAGGAATTTATTTATTGCTTCCACCTTTCTATTTGCTCTAGGATAGTATGAACTAGATAATGAGTATAAAATCTTAAATTTCATTGTCAACATTTTGATGATTTCATTGAAAAATTATCCTCCTTGATCACTCATTATCTATAGCAGAATACCAAATCTTGTAATTACCCGTTCTTACAAGAATCTTGTTGTACTTTTAGTTGAGTTATCAGGTAATGCTCTTGCTTTGACCCATTTTGTCAAGTATTCCATTTCTACTACTATTTACCTACACTTACTTCTATGAGATATCCTAAATGGTCTAATTAAGTCCAATTCCCACCTTTCAAATAGTTCCTAGGATTGTGATGGATGCAAAGGCATAAAGTCCTTATTTATTGGATTTCCTGCCCTTTGACAAGTGTCGTATGCTTTCACATACTTTTTTACATCATTATACAGTGTGGTCCACCATAATCCTGCTAGTAGTATTTTTTGAGCAGTCGCATTTGGTTCCATGTGCCCTCCTGCTAAGCCTTCATAAGCTTCCTTCAATACCACTTTGAATTTTTCCATCACACATCTTCGTAAGATACCATAACTTCCCATATATAGCAATCCTATTATAGTTTGGAAGGGTGCTAACTTCATAATTACTTTCTTTTTCTCGGTTGCCATCATTTCTTGTGGTAAATCTCATGTGGAAAGTTAATGGCCAATCAACTTGTACCATGACAGAACAAAATTTATGTCAAATAACTACACATCAAGGAATTCATTCAAAACCCCTATTCCTATAGGCTCTCTTGATAATATCCGATATAACTAGTCTACAATTACATACTTCTTATCGGGTCTCACTACTACTCGTAATACAAACTTATGTAGGGTGATGAGCCACCTGATGACCCATCCTTGTATCACTAGTTTATTTATCAAGTACAACAAGACTTGGTGATCTATGTAAAAAGCAAAGATATTCACCAGTAGGTAATGCCTAAACTTCTGGACTGGATATACCGTTCCCAAAGCCTCTCTTTCTATTATACTATAATTTCTCTCTACCCTTGATAATAGGTGACTAGTAAAGAAAATAGGCTAATCCAGCCTGAACTATATTTTTTGTGCCAAAGCATATCTTATTGTAAAATTCAAAGTATCAATATGGACATGGAATTCCTTATCCTAGTTTGAGAACATCAAAATTGGGCTACTAAAAAGCTTAGCCTTTAATTTCTCAAAGTCTCATTTGCATTCCTCTATCCATATAAAAGGAACATTCTTCTTTGTTAATGAATCCAATGGATAGGATACATGTGTATAGTTCCTGATAAACCTTTGATAATACCCCATCGATCTAAGGAAGTTTTTAAATGAACTCACATCATATGGTTCTTCCATGTACAATATCACATGGATCTTATCAGGATATATTTTTAACCCTTCACTACACACAATGTGTCCTAACAATTTTCCATATGGTACCATTAGGTAGCACTTCCTAGGATTTAATGATATTGTGCATTTTTGCACCTACTCATGCATTCACTAAGGGTAGGAAGATGCTCCTTGATATTCCCATAAATGGACCAATCATCCAAAAATACTTTAAATTTCCCTATTGCCAATTGATCAAATATATATAGTATGATGCACTAAAATGTAGTTGGGGCATTACAGATCCTGAATGGCATTCGATTATACACATAGATGCCATTATCCACAATTAATGTGGTCTTCAACTTATCCTCCTTGGATATAACATAAAAATCCATCCAAAAATGAATAGATATCATGTCCCATGACTTCTTCCAGGATGAAATCTATGAAGGGAATAGGGAAGGGGTCCTTGATAGTTACTACGTTTAGACTCCTAAAGTCCACACATATTATAATTTTGTCCACTTCCTTATTCAAGGTGACCACTATAGGTGATACCCACTCATTTTTCATAACCCTAAATATGATTCCTTCCTCTAGCATCTTCTCTATCTCTACGTTCATTAATGCAACATATTTTGGGTTCATTGTATATGGTCTCCTCCTTATGGGTTGTGCTCCAGGAATTAGTGTAATCTTGTGGAAATATAACTCAGTTGGTACTCCATTCAAGTCCTTGTATGTCCATGTACAGACCTCCTTACATTCCAAGAATATCTTAAAAGCTACCACTTTCAATATAGGATTCCAATAATCACCACAGTGAATCATCCTAGGTTCATCCTTCATCCCTAGATTGATGTCCACTATTTGAGGTCCTTCATATTTGATATTATCTGGCTCACTTATTTCTTTCTCCATGTTCTTTGGGTGTGTTGGTCTTGCATCAATTTTCACATTTCCTACTATATACTTTGCAATATTTTTTGGAAATTTCCATTTCTCTTTCACCTCCTTATTAGGTTCCCGGTTGACTTTGGGTTCATCTTGTTTTTCCTTGATCTTATCTGAGTCAATACAAAGGTATTTGGACTAAAAAAATTTGTACTCCTCTATTTCCAATGAATTAGTCCACTATTAGATCTAGCTTAACCCTCACTACATTCATCCAGGTACAACATTCCTTCTCAATTTGGTTCATATCATTCATCTCCTAAGGAATTTTTTGATTCATCAATCGTAGGTACATCCTCACTGACCTTTTGATTAGTTAGATTAATCATATATTTATGATATATTTTCTTAAAATTAATCTTATTATTTTCCCAGTTGTAATTAACTTTGGGTACATGTAGCCATCCTCTTCCAAATAAAGCATCATATGTAGGATTCTGCATAGTAATCACAATGAAATCCAATACAAATTCTTGGTCATCTATCACCACTTGTTGTGTCATCAAGACTCCCTTTATCTTTATACCATACTAGTCAACACCATATAATCAGAAGCTCGATGCCCATAGAGATGGATTGCCCAGTTCTAGCCAATTCCTTTTAGGTAGCACATTGATGTTGGATCCCCCATACATAATAACGTGTGTTAATTTGTGCCCTAGGATCTCCATATGTACTAATGTAGGTTTCTTTCCCACATCAATCATCAATATAGTTGGATCCATAAACTGGTCTTTTTGTTTATTTTCTTGAATAGGTTGACTCTGCACTTCCATCATCTTATACGGTTGTCTCTCTTCCACCATAAATTTCTATAATTATGGGATAAATTCCAATAGGTTGACCACTTTTATCTCTATTGTGGTGTTGAAAACCCGTACTTCGAGATTTTGCACAATCGCTTTCTCTTCTGATGGATTTTTCAATTTCTTTTCTTCAACTAACTTCACTTGTTTAGATTTTTGTGCTTCATCATGTAGTATTTTCTTTGCTACTTGCCAATGCTGCTTTTCCTTTTCTGGATCTGGATACTTATCCTTTTTAGTCTAATTTCTTGTCATAGCTAAAACTTCCCAGGTTTCCTACTTAACTTGGGGAACCTCAATGTCTAAATAATTTACATAATATGGGTTAATTGAACTTGCATGATTTGGGTAATTTACTTCCTTATGGTTCCCTAGAATACACCACCTACACATGTGTGTAGTGTTCACTTGCGACGATTCCTATCTCTGAGGTGAAGGACAATTTTTCATGAAATGCCCCCATTATTGTAAATTGTGACACTGTATGATCAGTATTCCTTTTGAATCATAATGCAAATAACTTTGTCCTCCTTGTTTATTACCTTGGTTCAAAATTCCACCTCATCAGCTGTTTTTGCAAATACCACTTATTGCTTGTTGCTTGCTTCCTAGGGTCTTTGGTTTCTCTTCCTACTCCTAGATTATCAAGACCTATGGATGTACTCTTGCATTATACAAACATAGCATCAACTCGTGTCCCATCATATTACAGATATGATAATAATAATTATGTGGATACTTTACATTTGTATGACCTTCTATGTTGCATTTTGTTCACCAAATGTCATTCTTATTAAGTTTTCTTCTTTGTTCTTTCATGATCTTCTCAAACTCCTAATGAAATGATGCTACTATCATCTGTATAGTGTCATATTCTCTACTATTTGAATCATTAGACTTGGGATGGGATAAAATTCCTATGTATGTCTATTATGATTCACTTTTAAAATGCTTTGCATGTTTTATAGCTTCCTCATATGTTTTTTATGGTACTACTTTCATATTTTTCTTGTATTTCAGTAGTAATCCTGATGTAACCGCAGAGTGCATGCCTAGATACCGTATTGATCTATACCATCATAAAAGCATAAAGATCCACACAAGTACATAAATTGAACAAAGAAAGCCAACGTATGTAAAGTTTCTTGTATTAATCTTTAAATGAGCTTCGATTACAAAAATGCCCTCTTAGGGTCACTTGAAAGATGATACAGATACTACAACTACCAATGCCCTCAATAGGGTAGGCGCACTTATAGTGCTCCATTGATTAGTCACAAACTGCCTTGGGGTTGAGCTAACCCCCTTCTTCGCGATGTGGAAGGATTATGACATAGGCTCCTCTTGCACCTATCTCTCTGTGAACAAGAAACAACACATGATTAAATAGATTGATAGCCTCTCGTGATGAGGCCCGTTAAGGAAATATGCATGTAAGTGCCATTAAACTAGTAAAACAAGAAAGCATAAAGAAAGAATTTAAACTATTTTGATTAAATCAAGAATTATACTACAACATGTAAGACATGAATAAGCAAATGATGCATGGATCAAATATCAAATTAGGAATAATAAAGTGCATAAAATATCCAATGTACTCCTACTTAATACAATGCATAAAATGACTAATTCCTACGATCAAAGTTTCCCTAAAATGCAATTAAACCTATAAAAAGACTAACATGACTAATCTATGCAGTCAAAATAAAAGTAAGTAAGATGATCATTAACTTGTTGCAAACCATAGCTGTGATGGGCGGTTTGCACTATGAACAATGGCTGACAGCTGCGGTTTGACCTCTAATAGGTTTGCCATCAAAATTAAGGGTAGTGGGCTTGATCTCCTTGTCCAAATTTATGTTCAAGGGTCGCCTTTGTTGTCCTTTGATAGGTTTGGCTATCAAATCACTGTGAAGGGCCTTTGTTTGCTTGGATTTGTGTTTCTTGATCCTCCTAGGCACCTAGGGCATCCATGGCTAATTGGTATTTAGATGGATAGCAAAGGGGATCTCAAATGCACAAAGTTAGTATGCAATTTGATAGGGCTTCGCTTCTCTCTTGATCAATTAACTCTTGTTTGATAATTCGCTAGCATTTCTCTATACAAATTATCTCTCCCCTTTATCCCCATTTGAATGGGGGTATTTATAGCATGCCCCTAGGGATAGGGGTGGCTTCATGGAGAAGCCAATACTAAGAAGGTTGTTTAGGATAGTTGGGATGGAAGCCTCTAGAATATTCCATCCTCCAACTGCCTCCTTCTAGATCTCTTGGTCGTTCCAACTGATTTGGCTTGGGGGGAAGGCCTAACTAAACTCTAGTTAAGACCACAGGTCACAATTATGGTCTAGACTATAGATTGTAGGTGTCAACCATGGTTTGGACTGGAGATCGCAGGTCTGGGCTATGGTTCAGACTGCTTAGGGTAAAATACCTAAATTGAGTGGTTAGAACCACTGCTCTATCTTGGAGTCTATCCAAGATCCTCCATATGGTTTTGTAGCATGCCCATATGAGTAGTCGCCCTCGGTATGACATGTTTTAGATGTCTACAAATGCCCCTTTTGAGATACGTTGTGAGATATAACAACGCTGAGCAAAAATAGACCTCCTAAAATGATGTCGAAGGTTCTATGATGATCATTAGTCTGATCAACATTAGATGCCCCAAGTCCAGCAAAAGGACACACATCCTAGAATCATTGCTTCCAACTTGGAAAGGCTTACATTTGAAAATTTTGCACTCACCATCAGACGTTTGGGTAGCTTTGGTGCTACAATAGGAGTTAGGCATATATAACCGGAGGATGAGAGCTACAAATAAAATTTCTTTTTTGCTATTTACCCCTAGCAAAGGAGGAAGCTTATGATAGCTGTTAGTAATGATTCGAAAGAACAAACACAATTTTGACAATATCAAGGGATCTACAATCTCTAGGATCTTCTGTTGATTTTGATTATGACATGAAATTATGACTACCCTTCAAGCGACGAGTCGATGAGGTTAATGACAATGTATGAAGCGACGAAGTCACTTGACCATAATGAATGATCCTAAACAACTTTAGATTTGAGATGCTTAATGCCTTGGCTAGGCCTAGTTCAGCTTATGATTGCAATGCTTAGTAGTATTTGCACATCTCTCTCCCATGGTGCAGTCAGGATATGATAGTCGTCTTAGTGAGTCAAAATAATACAAATGCAAGAAGACTTGTGTTGAATCATATTGTCGATAATTTTCTGAAAGATGTCATAAAAGAAATGACAAGTTTACCCCAAATGTCCTTATGGTGATTTACTCATCTTGCCGGATTGCATGGATCACAAGTCGCTGCAACCATAAATTTTATAGGATAAATCACTGAATACGAGGTGCATTTGGTTTTTCATTGTTTGATTTTTTTTGTTTAATTTTACATTTATTAGATTGATCCTGGTGCTTTTAACATCATCAAATTTATAATTTTGATCATTTATTTTTATTTTTATCCAAATGGAGTCATTAATTTACCTTTTTAGACATTCCCACGATGCGTTTTGAGTGCATTTATTACTAGTTGCGGACTGTGGGTATGGTCTACAGTTTACACTTCCAAATTTTGGAGACCACAGGTCAGACCTATGGGTGGAAAACCCTAGTTCTGAAACCACAGGTGTCAAATGCGGTCCGTAGAGATTAGGAGGACCTATAAATTGAATTCCCATTTGAAATTTGTCATTATTTTCTTGCAACCACTAGCAAATTGAGAGCTCTGAGAGAGATAACATTCCTTGATATGGAATGTTGTCAAAATCAACCACATTTACACTCGTCTACCCTGATGGCGGATCTTGATCAGCCATCGACTAGCTGGGGGCAAGGTGTGGACAAGGTAACTCAAAACCGATACCTCACACTCAATATCAATAAAATTAACCACACTAAGAAATGTGGAAATTAAACCTCGTTAAACTATTGGTAATGAACCCCACTAGTCTAGGTTAGCTTAGGATTTAATTTTTATACTTTAGTGGTCTAGGAGGGCACTTGAAATGGATGCAAGGCTTACATAAATGCTATGTTTATATGATGTGATGTATGGATGACATGCACTAGATAACTATTTTACTTTATGATGATGATATGCAGTGATCTAGATGATTAGATGTGTAATATATGATGTATGCATATGGATGCGATGTTTATTTTTAAACACATATTTATTTTTGCTTTGTGGGCATGCATTTATTTTATACAATTTATTGTATGCTATGCAATGTATGGTAATGCACTATGTAGATAATCATAATCTAATTAAAATGAACCTGTATGCTTTAATCACTTAAAACATAAGGAATGAATGTAAACTGTGTATATCAATTTTTAAAATATGACACCACAGAATGTATAACAATCATGCAAACTATTTGATAATTCTCATTACAAGAACTTAATCAATTAATCACCCATATATGAAATACAGTGAAATGGATTGGTATAATGCCAATGAATGATTATGTCATTTTGTATATTTCTTCTTTGCTGCACTATATAGTCAATGGTCGTCTAAACATCATTTCTGATATTCATACGGTATCTATCCTATATGTTTGATTGTGCTTTGTAAAATGCATTATGATGAATATTTTGGAAGTCTAATGATATTTGATATCTTGTTGCTATTGGAGCACATGTTTTGGGGTTTTCCTTGAGACTCAAACACCCTAGTAGACTTTTCCAAAAATCACATACTAACTGTACAAGGCTTATATTTGACAAGGATTTTGCCGTGACAGACCCAACTATTCATTATCCCTGTGTGTGCATGTGAGTATTTTTAGATATATCGTAAGCATACCCTGTATGTCAGTTGGGACTCTTTCAACCCATATGTGAGATAAGGTTCCTCATATGATCGTACCATCCTTGTTTAAGCTTTGATTAGACTTATATAGCTAGACAATCCTAGGTAGCTAGAGCTAGCTCATCTTGCAAATTGATCAGGGCTACCCCTCCAAATACTGGTGGGACTCTTTCAACCCATTGCTACATTTGGGGATCACCCAATAGAACTACCCCTATGATTGCAGGTGGTACTCTTCCAACCCATTACTATGATCGAGGATCACTCTATGGCTTTCAAAAGGTGGACAATCCAAGGATTCAAGTTCTCACTCTTCTTACTTTCTCATGTGTAGTGATAAAAAACACTGGTAGTCCACGTGTTACCATTTTCTTAGAGCAAGGGATTTTTATAGTGCTTTTTATTCACTATTTCACTTCATATTTTGAACTTGAAATTTGTACTTTTACACTCTGTAACCTTGGGATTTAAACTTTGTGACTTTGGGATTTATAGGGGAAATTCTTGTCCTTTTTCCAAAGTACACCTTTCTAGACCGACTATTTACAAGATAAGCAGGTCGTGAAACCCATCTCTCTAGATACCTAAGACTGCTTTCATAGCTTTCATCCTCTCTCATCTTAGTAGGATTTTATATTGTTTTTCTTAGTGGCCAGATTATGATATGTTGAAGCACTATCCCAACTAATGACCTTGTCTATAATAGCAAAGCAATATTTCTACAATATCTAAAGAACCCACTAGGTATGGCTGAGTGACGAGAAAACTTAATATACATACATATTTCTTCGCAATAGGTATCACATATGAATGCAAATAATTATGATAAATGCAAGGGTGCATGATTGACATACAAACATGTGATCATTTGTAAAATTTTGATAAACGTATTACACTCTACTATGGAATGCAACGGATGACAAATGCCTAAATGCAATATGATGATGTGAATGCATGTGTGAATGCAAATGGAAATGCAAGATGCAAATGCAAATGTTTTTGGATTTCAAGATTTACCAATTTTTTTTGGACTTTTATATATTTTTCTTGATTTTTATAGATTTTTGAGCTTTCATATTTGACCAAATGATGAGTACATGTCCTTGGAGCTTTTGAGTATTACCAAATGGTGAGGAACTGCCTTTGGAGATTTTACATGACCAAGCTACTCAACAAAAAGCATGGGGCATTTTGGGATGACCGAGCAATTGAGACAAAACCCTCGGAGTTACTTGACCAAGCTTCTTAATCAGAGAGCTTGGGGCATTTTGGGATGACCAAGTGGTTTGAGACAAACCCTCAAAGCTTTTGGGTTGACCAAAGGCTTACAGATGCCTTTGGTGCCTTTACTTGAATCTCAAGCATAGAATGCCTTAAGATGGATGATATTGAGAGGCTCAAGCTCTTCCACACCCTTTAGCGATGTTAGGCGATAGGTACCTAGACCAATATTTTTAGATATGATGTAAGGCCCTAGCCAATTAGCCACAAATTTGTCTTGCATGTCAGGTGGCGAATTCGAGTTCTATTGGTTCTCTTTCAGCACAATATCCCCAACTTCAAAATCTCTCTAGTGGACTTTGATATTGTAAGCTCATTTTAATCACTCTTGATAAACACAGAGATGCTCAAGGGCATTCATGCAATGTTCATCGAGCAACATCAATTGATTGATGTGAGCTTGCCATGCGGTGTCATCATAGATGAACTCTTTCAATGCGACACATAGTGTTGGAATTTCCAACTCTAAGGGCATAATGGCCTTAGCACCATATACTAGTTAAAACACCATTGCCCCAATGGGCATCCGAATGCTAGTCCTGTAAGCCCATACTACAAGGGGCAGTTGTATATGCCAATCCTTATGGTGTTCTTGCACTGTCTTTTTCAAGATGGATACCACAATATTTTTTGAGGCCTTATCTTACCCATTTTCTTGCAGATAGTATGGAGTTGCAAAACTATTTTTAATGCGGTATTTAGATGTTAAATCCCACACAATTTTGTTCTTAAAATAATTTCCATTATCCAAAATTATTTTGGATGGTATCCCAAAATGACATATGATATGCTCAAGAATAAATTTTGTGATGCAAGCTCTAGTGCTTGGTGTAATGGGAATGACTTCCACACACTTTGTAAAATACTCAGTAATCATGATAATGAATGTATGTCAGTCTGACGATGGAAGGGAAATCTTGCAAATCAGATCTAGTCCCCACTGAGCAAATGGCCAAGCCACCTGAATGGGCTATAAGGCCTATGATGGCAAGTGTGTAAGATTAGCATGATGCTGAAATTTAACGCATTTATTGACATACACATTGCAATCCTTCTCCATAGTGGGCCAATAATAACCCATGTGAAGGATGCATTTGATGATAGCCATGCCGCTGAAATGGCCATCACATGTATCGTTGTGTGCTTCTAAAATTACCCAAGACAACTCTTGGGGCTCAAGACATCGAAGGAGAACTCCTTCGTAGCTGTGTTGGTACACAATATCTCCTATCAAGACATACTTATTCAGTTTATGTTTGAAGGTACATCTTTTGGCATGCGACAATCTCTTTGGGATCATACCAAGTTTAAGGAAGTCTTGGATTTGCAACATCTAGCTTTGACAAGCCTTAGCTTTGATTTCTAAGAAAACCTACTTCCCCTGCATATTTAACTTTGTAAATGTAGACTGGGAAACAACCTTGTGGTGATTGGTAGTACCACTCCCCATAGGACTCTAGGAATTCAATGACTCCTAGGGTGCCTGCTTAAGAAAGTCTTATGCTCTATGAAACTAATCAGCTGTTGGTTCCATGATAATCATGTTGACTGACTCTTTGTTATCAAAGGATGCATGCTCTGTTTTTGGGTGTGAGAGCATTCTAACATGGATGGTAGTAAAATCAGAAGACAGATTCTAAGGGATCAAGGACCCCAAATATGCCATGGTGTCTGTGAACCTATTTGACAAATGAGGGATTATCTCCATGTCATACCATTCAAATTTAGCCAAATAAGTGGAAACAAGATCTTTGTAGGTTTTCAGTATGGGATATCGACACTGAAAGAGCCCCTTAACCTGGTTAAATATGAGTAGAGAATTGCCAAAAATGTTCAATATTTTAATACCCATGGCGATGGTTGTGTGGAGGCCCAAAAGTAGGGCTTTGTACTCAACATTATTGTTGGTGCATGGAAAGTCTAACTTGAATGACAAGGGCATTGGAGCTCCTTGTGGTGTGAAAAACACTATTCTTGCACCACCCCCTTGCTCACACTTTGAACCGTCGAAGAACAATGTCATATCAGCATTATTCTCTGGTTCCTTGGGTTTGGGAGCTTTAGATATTACGAATACTACATCATCTGGAAGCTCAATGGTTAGAGGCATGTTGTTGGACAGTTGTGCCTCAGCCAGTTGATCGGCTATGACTTATCCCTTAATGGAATTTTGGTCGATGAATTGCAAATCAAATTCTATCAATACCATGATCCACTTTGCAGTACATGTGTTATGATATGTCTTGTTCATCATATACTACAAAGGATTCTATTTTGATATAACATATGTCGTGTGACTTAGCATGTAATGCCACAATTTCTTGGTAACAAACACTACTGCTAAACAAAGTTTTTCAACATATGCATTTCTTGACTCATAACTCACCAAGGTGTGACTGATGTAATATACGGCTTGCTCTTTGCCTTGCATGTTCTTTTGGGCTAACATGGTCACTAATACAAATTTGGTTGCTGATATATATAGCAAAAAAGGCTCATCTGGCCTTGGTGGAGCTAGTACTGGCGGTGATGCCAGGTATTTATTAATCTCAGCAAAGGTTGCTTGGTAGTCCTTGTCCCAATCAAATGGGACCCCCTTGTGTAGTAGTCAATTCATGGGTAGACATTTATCTAATAATTGAGTGATGAATCACTTTATGGACGCTACTTTGACCTGTAGGCTTCTTAGTTCTTTGACATTAGTGGGAGGATGCATCTCTAGAATAGTCGTGACCTTTGCTAGGTCTACTTTGATGCATCATTTAGAAATGATGAATCCCAAGATTTTACCTGAAGTTACACCAAATACGCACTTCTTAGGATTCAACCTAACATTATGCTCTATCAGGTGATTGAAGACCTTTCTTAAGACCTCTGCATGCTCTACTCGTAGCAACGACTTAGCTAGTAATTCATCGATATAATATTCTAATATTTTATGCATGTAGTCATGAAATATATATGTCATAGCCCGATGATATGTGGCACTAGCATTTTTAAGACTGAATGGCATAAATTTGTAGCAAAATTTCCCCCATGGCGTTATAAATGCAATTTTATGCTGATATTTGGGTTTAATCCGAATCAGGTTGTATCTAGAAAAACCATCCATAAGGGAGAGCATTTTGTGACCTATAGTAGCATCTACCAGAGCATTGATATTTGGCAATGAAAATGAATCTTTGGGTGTTGCCTTATTGAGATCTCTAAAATCTATACAAATACGGATCCTTCCATCTGGCTTTCCTACGGGTACCATATTGGACACCCATTCTGGATAGTCGATGGATATGACAAAATCTACATCCAAAAACTTTTGCAACTTGTCTTTCACCATTAAGGCTACTATTGGATGCATTTTTCTAAGTTTTTGCTTGACTGGCTTCTTCAAAAAACCAATTTTGGATCTAGACCCGACATGTCTTTGTAAGTCTAAGCAAAGAGATCAGGTATCTCTTTCAGTAGAGGGATGATGCTATCACGCTCAGCCAGAGTGAGACTCTCTCCAAATCTAACCTTCTTTGGATTGGTGGGATCTTTACTGATATCCACATCAAAGGTTTTCTCTATTGACATATGTGATCCTTCCTCAATCTAGTGAGGCATAGGAATCAGATGGATGTCATCAGTCGAGTTCACATGTTCCTCTTGGGAAGCATTCTCGACATGACAAATATCATGAGCATAGCCTGGTGCAAAATGAAATGGTTGCAACATTTCTTCATTAGGAAAGAAATCTTCAGGTTGGACCAATGAGTTAGTGCAATCCCAATTGATAGCATCCATGTTCAAATGCAATAGTTTGGATGGATCTGTTGGATTGCAGAGTGGAGTGGTCAAATCCACGAAGACCATGTTGATGGAATGGAATTGATCTCTAGAACCACATGAACAAAACTCTATCTTTGAAGTGTAGCTTCTGTACCTGATATCTGGTTTGGATGGTACAAGCACAAACGGATCCTCTCTGTGGGATGCCCATATAACTAGATCCTCCATATGCACTAGTTAAAAAATGGGATCTCTTAGCTTAAGGAGCTCTGTGTACATAGGCATATGGGAAAAGAGTTCTTGATACCTCTCTTTGATCTCTCTTATTTCCCTCAGGCTATGATGGAGATTAATCTCCCAACGTAAACCTATAGCTATAATAGGTGGGGTACCTCTAGGTGGAGGTCTATTACGTAAGTGGTGAGGTCACAAATAGGCCATCTCCATCGAGTCCTCATCATCACTGTACAAATACAATCTATCACTTCCGCCATCTTCTGAGGGGTTATTTGGTAGATGTGGTTCCATGTATCTGATTTTGTGGTTGCTATCATCACTATCTAGATAAATTCGATATAATGATTGTATATATGATACTGCCATGTAAACTGGTGCTGCTTCTTCCTCAGAGTGCTCAGTGTTGGAAGGGACTTCCTCCAAAACATGCTTTGATTCCCTAGGTAATAGATATTGTGGATACACGAGCCTAGAATCGATCCTCTCATATACATCATCATGGTCACTACCATGGATGGGCCACTCTATTGTGTCTATGCACAATGGGATATCAACTGGGTGAGGCTTTAAGTAAGCCTCCTCTGTTTCATCTTTATAATCACTATCGGCTATGAAGCGCTTGTTCATATCTTCCACTTTTTACATAGGCAACAGATGGTGTATAAATGCCAGACCTATAAAGGTCGGCTTGATTTCCTCCTTAGATTGATCATATTTTGAGGACTCATCATCTGCATCATAACTAGGTCCACTCGTTTTGGAGGTGGACTCCTCTCCATCATCATCACAAAGATCTTTTAACTTGATATTGCCTACAATATTAGGGTCATGCCCCTGCATACCATTGTCATCAAAAGCACCATGAATTTGGTTACCCAGGTTTTCTCTGGGGTTGTCCTCTAAGGGTCCATCATGATATGAATCAGGTGGCCCTATGGTAACAAATGATACCATCTAGCAATTCCTCCAATAGATATAAGGATTAGGGTGGTATGGATTAAAATCCACATTGTCCCCCAGACTTAGGTACATGCGATCTAAGGATGCAACAAGCAAATTGTCATGATTCTGTACCTATAAACATAACCCGAACCTATCAGTAGCTAACTAATAATGAGGTTCAATCGAAGTTCTATGTCCCTATTCAAAAAGACCAAGGTCATGCCCATGCCAATGATACAACTCAAAAATGTGCATGGCGTATTTTGGGTTGGATAGATAGCGCACATTCATAGTGAATGGCTCATCATCGTCCTCATCTATGTACATTATGATGGGCGCTTGATCTAGCCCTACGTAGGTGAAGTTTTTTTGGTTGGGTGGCTCACCCAACAACACTACAGATCCAATTAAAAATTGATGGGCGTGCGGTCGGTCCATCCCTTGTGTAGTTTTTAGGATAGATCCAAAAGTAACATTTTGCACAAGATACTCACCCAACCCTATGCTAGCCAAATGAACAGTCACCTATGGTGCAGATGATCCTGCTAAAGATGCAGGTGAAGCAGGCTGAGGTGCCTCCTTGGCTTTATCTTGAGGTTATTCCACATCCATGGGAGTGGGAGTCTCATTGGTGACTGGTTCGGGTGTATGATTTCTACTTTCTCACCCAATTTTGCCTTTAGCTTCTTGACTTGCTGATGCATCGTCGATGCAGTCAGTTTTAGAGAAGTTGTAGTCGTATGCTCAGATTTGTGTGACATAGATGTCGATGGTTGAGCACGTGCTGCTGGTTTACCTATTGGAATATTAACCGATGAAATAGGTCAGATATCCAAGTGCATCGATGAGAGTACAAAACCCCTAGACAAATCTACTAGGTTCATGAACTTGAATGGTTCTTCATCTGAGAACACTACATGAACCTGTCCTTCATGAATTTACTTCATGCATTGATGCAAGATAGAGGGGACATAACACATTTCATGAATCCAAGGTCTTCCAAGTAGTATGTTATACTGCATGGCACCCTCTATCACATGACACATCATAGAGATGGTCTTGAGTCCCACCTAAATAGATAGAACAATTGTACCAACCATCGAGCATAGTGCATCATTAAATGCTCTCAATGTAAAGGTGGTAGGCACAATGTGTGATTTGGGTAACTTGAGATGGCTCAGTTCTTTGGTCATAATTATATTGATCGAGGACCTAGTGTCAATTAAGACCCTTTTGAAAGGCATGTGGTTAACACACATGATAATATGTAGTGGTGGGTCAGCCGTAATAGTAGGAACCATCTTCACTTTATGATCATAAAATTGTATTGTGGGTTCCTGACACTATTGTACATGTTCCACGAAATTTGTAAATGCATGCGCATCTTGGGACTGTACCTCAATGGACCTTAGAATGTCCATAAGAGTCTCCCTGTGTCTAGGGGACTGCTAAATAAGCTCATATATTGACAATTTCGTAGGAGTTGTCTTAGGTTCTAAACTAACCTACTCCTTATGGTCACCATTAGTCTAGCTAGTGGGCCTAGAATGTTTTGAGCTGGTCATTGATTCGGCATAGCTTGTACTCTAATAGGAGCATGAGGTTGATTCGGTTGATCATACCTCTCATGTCTAGTAACAACATTGACCATGCTTACGAACCCCTAGATAGGTGGTTCGATTCTCACTTGATTTACCTGGCTGACATTGTTATGAGGAGCCTCATGATTAGGTAGTGGATTCATGAAAATCCCCATGTTTCTATTGTTGGATGCCTATGGATTTCCTGGTATGACAAGCTCTCCTTTTTCTATCATGTTTTGCACAATGTGTTTGAAGCACCAAAATGTCTCGATGTCATGGCCTTTTTCTCTATGGAATATGTAGAATAGATTGTCTTGATGCCACTTCGACTTTGGCACATTCGGATCTACTAATTTGACCTCAGGAAATTGTATGGCCTTTGCCTCGCACAGTTGATGGAAAATTGAATTCATTGATTTCTTCAGGGGTGTGAACTGGCGAGGTGGACACTCTTCTTTTTTTTTGCCCTTATAGTTGTTTTTGCGGGTCTCATAACATGCAGGAGGAGGTTGGACCTGATAATTAGGTTTTTGTTGTCCTTTGTATTCTCCTCTGAGATTTAGTACTACTTGATTCATGTGGGCCTGCTTGCCCTGTTGCTTTGTAGTACTCTTTTTAAACCCCTTTTTTTTGGTGTTGAGCTTCAAGTTTCCTTCTTGTAACTTGATATCCTTGATCACCCTGGCTTGCACCACAACTTCCTTGAATGTAGGGTACTACTACAACTGTAATAGTAGCGATATGTGCTTGGCACAACTCTTTGTAAACATTCAGGTTAGTTCAGTTGTAGGAATAGGGAATGGTAGCTTTGCCATTATTCTATTCCATCTCTTTTCATATTGCTTGATGGGCTCGTCGTTGTCCTGAGCTAATGTAGCCAAATCATAAAGGTTGGTTTGTTTCTTGATGGCAAATGAATAGCGTTAAAGAAATACATCAACTAACTACTCGAAACCAGTAATACTATGTTTCTTCAACTAGTTGAACCACTCTTGGGCTAGGCCAAAAAGTGTCATAATGAAAGTGCACAACAACAAGGCATCTTGATTCTCTATCTAGAAATAAGCATCCAAAAAACTCATGACATGCTCTTGGGCATCCTCATCACCCTTGAATTTTTCTAACCTGGGTATATCAAAATGCTTTTGATATGGAAGCGTAGGCATCGAGGGGTCTAGAGGTTCATTGTGTATCTTCCTCTGTGTTGGATTTTGCATAGCCATGTCCTACCTCTCTATTGCTTTGAACTTATCAGCAAAAACCTTATACGCCTTAGAAGAAAAAAAGTCTTCCTCCCTAAGCTAACATGAAGGCATTCTAGGAGGTAATGTCTTCTTTGGTGGAAGTGGAGGACATGGCTCTTACTCCTCAACTCGATAACTCTTAGGATACCCATGATCATATCCTTCTACATCTACATGTTCATGTTGCCTCTGTCTAATATCATTGAGTGATGGTAGTCGCTCCCTCTGTTGGGAACTAACATGAGTACGAGCATCTCTATGCTCCTCATGCATATTATCTAGGGACACAAACCTCCTATGCACACACTCTCTATGCTCCTTGGGAGGATATAGGCCAGCCCTGGCTAGCCGATCCTCCTGCTCTATGTGCTCCTTCTAAGATAAAATATGCTTCTCGTGCATGTGTTGCTCATATAATCTCGATCGTAGGAGCCTTTGCACTTGAATATTTTCATCTTCAATATGCTACCTCTCTAGGTGAGCATCATCCAATTGATCTTGGAGGAGTTGATGTCTTTTCTCAGACACTAGTCTATGTGATCTATCGATATGGTCGATCATGGGAGGCCTTCGATGTGTGCTCTGTGTGAGATACCTTATGGGTTCTGTACCCATCATACAAGTGTGTGGATGGTGTACGTGTGACATGAGGGTACTTAGAAGCCTCTCCATGCTCTCTAGTGATATTGATACAACTACCACTATGCTCACTTGAAGCACGAGTGGGCAGAGCTATAGGCTTGCAGCCTAGCTGCTCAAGAACACTACCTAGACCATCTAATTGTCTAGACCTCCACCACTCATGTGGTGGTGTTCCATTAGCTCCCACCTTTGATATATCAATGGTGATATTACATGGTGAGCCATGCGTGGGAGTATGGGTGGACCTATGCTCGAAAGTGAGCCTATCCTCTTACCCCTAAATAAGCAGATCTATGGTCTATCTATACTTTGAATGTGGAGGGTTAGAACCTCCTGTGGACCTAGTATGTATAGGAACAAACTTGGTCCTCTGCACAACATATTCCTTGGTTGATCCCGTGGATGCACATGTAGTGCAGTCTCGATAATGGATTTGGAGTGGAATATCCTCATGCTGAGAAGTTTTGTGCTCATTCCTATGCCTAGGGGAGTTTACTAAAGCTCCTCTATTGGGGGTCCACTCAACGGGATCTCCTCGTGTCGAGTTGTCACCTCTAATGCTCGTCATGCTCACTCATGTATGTGAGGACTCAACACATGTTGCTGTAAACTAGTTGGGGGTTGATCATGGGCATCTGTCCTAGACCTTTGTCGATCATCCCGTGTGTTCACCATTTGTGTACCTAATGTCTAGATGTGTTTTATTATGCAAACAAAGTATACAAATGATGATTATCTCATTTTAAATTTTTATTGTGAGCCCTAAACTGTTTGATGTTGTTTTTAGATGTGTTGTATTAGTGTTATAAACTCTCACATATTTTGAAATATTATTGGATTTTATACTCATTTAAATTGGTTTTCACCTGTACACCCATAGCTTGACAACTTGGTGATGAAACCCAAGTCACGTAAACCAACCTATAATATGTGTAAGTGAAGCCCACACACGGTCAGGGGGCACAGGTCCTCCTAGTTCCTCACTCATTTTCCCCCAATCAGTGTCATACCCTCCGAAGAGGAGTATATGCAAATTTTTTAGGGTAAAAAAGAATCTTGGACCTAGTATGGTCTAGTAACACAGGGTACATGGGATTTGGGCCAACGGATGGAAGTCACACCCATCATAATTGAACCCTACTAGTGGTTGGATATGAAGCCCAAATCACTAGTGTTTAAGTTCCAGGTGGTGTGTGTGGTTCCTTTTATTTTGCAAAAGTGACAAATGCATCAAAGAGCATAATGATCATTCCTACATGATGTGCATGAACAAAAAGGATGATTCAAATTCAGAAATAATGCATGCTAATGCCCTATATGATATTTTGACAATGCAATTACAATGACATGGCCACTGATTGGGCCTCAAGCATGTAAATGACACGTAATCTCTATCAAGGTCATTGTATTTAGGGGCAGACTACACTCAGAGGTCCGTTATTCCCAAAAATACCTCTCTAATGAACAGAAAATGGAAACAAACTAAGATTTGTTCATTGACCCCTTTTTTTTATTTGAGTTCCTAGTTTGCAATGGTTCGACGCTTTTTGGAAAGATACAGAGCAAAAAATTCAACATAGAGGGTGAAATTGGGACCTACCTCAGCTCCTCCTCTGCTGCCCATTGAGTTTCCTGCTGTCTACCTTTTACTCTGTGAATCGTAGGTTACAACCATGGGCCAAAAAATAACTGTAGTTGAAAGCTATGGTTAGCACCTAAGATAAGAAACAACCAAGAATAGTCAGAATTTAGGGCTAAAATTATGGGGTTTCACCATGATCACCATATAACATAACTGTGAAGCATGCGCCTAGCTATCGTATTGATCTATACCATCATAAAAGCATAAAGATCCACACAAGTACATAAATTGAACAAAGAAAGCCAACGTATGTAAATTTTCTTGTATTAATCTTTAAATGAGCTTCGATTACAAAAATGCCCTCTTAGGGTCACTTGAAATATGATACAGATACTACAATTGCCAATGCCCTCAATAGGGTAGGTGCACTTATAGTGCTCCATTGATTAGTCACAAACTACCTTGGGGTTGAGTTAACGCCCTTCTTTGAGATGTGGAAGGATTATGACATAGCCTCCTCTTGCACCTGTCTCTCTACTAACAAGAAAAATAGCACACGATTAAATAGATTGATAGCCTCTCGTGATGAGGCCCGTTAAGGAAATATGCATGTAAGTGCCATTAAACTAGTAAAACAAGAAAGCATAAAGAAAGACTTTAAACTATTCTGATTAAATCAAGAATTATACTACAACATGTAAGACATGAATAAGCAAATGATGCATGGATCAAATATCAAATTAGGAACAATAAAGTGCATAAAATATCCAATGTACTCCTACTTAATACAATGCATAAAATGACTAATTCCTACGGTCAGAGTTTCCCTAAAATGCAATTAAACCTATAAAAAGACTAACATGACTAATCTATGTGGTCAAAAGCAAAGTAAGTAAGGTGATCATTAACCTGTTGCAAACCGTAGTTGTGATGGGTGGTCTACACTATGAACCACGGTTGATAGCCATGATTTGACCTCTGATAGGTTTACCCTAAAAATTAAGGGTAGTGGGCTTGATATCCTTGTCCAAATTTATGTTCAAGGGTCACCTTTGTTGTCCTCTAACATATTTGGAAATCAAATCACTGTGAAGGGCCTTCGTTTGCCTAGATTTGTGTTTCTTTATCCTCCTAGGTACCTAGGCCATCCATGGCTAATTGTTCTTTAGATGGATAGCAAAGGGGCTCTCAAATGCACAAAGTCAGTATGCAATTTGATAGGGCTTCACTACTCTCTTGATCAATTAACTCTCACTCGATAATTCACTAGCATTTCGCTATACAAATCATATCTCCCATTTCTCCCCATTTGGAGGGGGGTATTTATAGCATGCCCCTATGGCTAGGCATGGATTCTTGGAGAAGCCAAGACTAAGAAGGTTGGTTAGGACAATTGGGATGGAAGCCTCTAGAATCTTCCATCTTCCAACTACCTCCTTCTAGATCTCTTGGCTATTCCAACCAATTTGGCTCAGGGGGAAGGCCTAACTAAACTCTAGTTAACACCGTAGGTCATAGTTACGGTCCAGACTATAGACCGTAGGTGTCAACCATGATTTGGACTAGAGCCCATAGGTCTGGACTGCGATTCAGACTTCTTAGGCTAAAATGCCTAAATTGAGTGGTTAGAACCACTGCTCTATCTTGGAGTTAGTCCAAGATCCTCCATATGGTTTTGTAGCATTTCCATATGAGTAATCGCCCTCGACATGACATGTTTTAGGTGTCTAAAAATCCATATACAAACCACCACTTTACCAATACATCCACCAAAGGCATCTACATCTTATCTACTAACTTCTTTAGTCTATGATTGTATGATTTTACATCATCAATATTGTCCTTTGTCATACAAATTTCAGTAACAATGTCTCCATCATCCTTCAAAGGTCAAAATTACTCAATGAATTTCTCCTTTACTTGATTCCAAGTTCTAAAATCTGCTACATTTTTCCTCTTTAGATACCAATCCATCGTCAATCCTTTCAAGGTAGTAAGAAATAAGGTTATCCAACCATCTAGATGGTCTACACCATTTGATATGTCTTGTGGGGTCTTCCTTACCCTCACCTGTAAAATGTGGATATCTCTGCTTGGCTACCTTATTAGCCATCTTTGAAGAATCATCCTCGTCACTTGAGGTCTCTCGTGGAATATCTATCTAATTTCTCCTTGGATGTGTCTTACTATAGTCATCGTCAAAAGTTTCTATCTGAGGTATCTTATTCTATCCCACCAATCATTGACCAAACTCACATGCATCTTCACTTTGCGACTTCCTTTGTTGATGTGAGGGAGATGGTCTTGGTCCTTCCTCCTAAGACCTCATGCCCTATTGCTCTAGTGACTGAATCTCATCCTCTGCTCTCCCTTGTAACTCTTTTGTCACTTTATTAGGTGTCACCATCCACTATCCTTCCTCATGCACTAATTATCTATCAAATCATGCCTCTACGCTAGGTGGTTCTGGTACCTCCTCTTCTATCTCTATCAACAACGCCTCAAAATATCCTTCTTTAGATGCCCAAACTTACTCTATTTTTGGTTCATGTGTACTATGGTCTGAGTTACTTGAATTATCTCTTTGAGAAATCCTCATGCTTCTTCTTATTGGAATGTTCTCTTATTCTTTCCATTTCCTACATCTTTGCACATTGGTGTCTGTCATTCACCTCCAATTTTATAGTATTCTTACTTGTCAATTTGACCCATTTTAACAAAAATGCCAATTTCAATAAGGCAAAAACATAAAATAGTGCATAGGGGTGTAGTATTCCTAGTTGTAACATTGTTTCTAAGGTTTATAATGATAAAATTGCTATTCCCAATTGATGGACCAAATCATACAACCATACAGTCTTTACAACTAGTAATGTGTGACTACTAAACAACTTGTACAAAACCTAAATCATACCACTATACAATACCAAATCATACAGTGATGACTATTGTATGATTTCACACTTATATAATCCTTCATATTTGGTTTTGCAATCCATCATACATAGTTTTGTAACTAAACAATTTGATTTCCCAATACTGCCAAATCGGGTAAATTCCCTTCATTCACATAAACTACCAAATCAGGTAATTGTCTTATGTACGATTTCTAATAGCTTTGATGTATGATTTGTACAAAATTAAGGTACAACCAAATAATAAATTGAATTTTCTCTTGGGCCAATCTCTCTCAAATAATTTTTGTAAGAATTAAATATGGCAATTAATCCTAATTCTACCAACATATGAAGTACTTTATTAGGGTTGAGAGAGTTCTATATCAAATGGTGATGTCTAGAAATCATACAAAAGCCTTACATACATATCCATTTATATAATTATTAGTATAGATCATTTCTTAGAGCCACAATAGTGTTGGTTTAATCCAGTTCCTCCATAGCAATGCATTAAATAATAATAGCAACCAAAAAGAAGTACATGTAATAGAGATAAACTATCAAATACAATTCTACCATTATAGGATCTTACAATACATGATAAAAACTATGAAATGTGCTCATGTTTTATTATTTTTCAACAATATCAATCAACAATCAAATATATACAGTAATACTTCATAGCCAAAACTCATAGTATTCCCAGACTGACCATAATATATCAGAATATCACCATATCATATCCAGACTATAAAAATTGAAAATGGAGTCTTATATAATGTTTCCCAGTCCATTACAAAGTGGAACCTAAGGTAATTCATTATTCACAAATTTCCATGGAAAATTGAAGACATTAATTAAGATTTTTACTAAGTCTTACACCTTAATTATCAAATACATGCACAATTACAAGTTAAATAATATTTCCCATGCATTTCATTTCATTTCATTGCACATTGTATGGTTTACCTTTCATTTGTATGGTTTTACCTATTGGTTGTATGATTTTACTCCTACTTGTATGATTTACAAAACTTATCAAAATTGTCAGACTTGAGTAAATCCTCTTATCACTTCTTTTGAAAGGTGGATTTTCTATCTACAGAGGTAACAAATAGGGAATTGGAAAAAATTCTAACCAAAATAGTAGCCTCACATAGGAGAAATTGGTTAGATAAACTACCAGAAGCAGTTTGGGTATACAATACTACATGGAAATCCACTACGGGTTTCACACCTTACGAACTAGTTTATGGTAAGAAACCTCTTTTTTCCTATTGAGTTTGAGCTATTAACACTTTGTACATCTTTGGAAGTTGGTATTGACTTGTCACAGACATAGATGAATAGTATTATGTAGATGAATGTATTGGATGAAATTTGGTTGGATGCATTGCATAAAATTGAAGTGATTCAAGAGCAGTAGAAGTTGTCGCATGATAGTCATATTCAGCAATGGAAATTTCAGCAAGGGGATCGGGCTTTATTATTCAATTCTCGCTATGAGGATTTCTATGGGAAGCTGCAAACTACTGGCTTGTACCTTATTTGATTGAATAAGTGTTCAAAAATGGGGTAGTTCATCTTTCTCCCATTTATGATTCATGGAGGAATTTAGTGGTGAATGGATATTACATTCAGGTATACCATACACCATTAACTAAAGAAGAGTTCTTGCAACAAATTGAGAAATTGGAGATACATATGATGGAAGGGATTTCCTCTTCCATCACAGATTCAAAAAATTCAAAAAATTGATAGAGGGTTTGAAAACAAAAATAGAAAAGAAAAAAAAAAAGAAAAACAAGAAAAAAGAAGAAGAATAATCTTGATTGTAAAAATTCCTTCATGGGCACAACCAAGACAAGAAAATTTGAAAAAGAAATAGAAATAAAAAAGAGAAAAAAGAGAGAATGAAAAAAAAAAAAAAAAATACAGAGAAATAAACAAAGAGATAAAATTGGATAATTCGGTAGTGAAAACCTTCTCGGAGGTGCTTTTGAATTAAGGCTTACATGAAAACTAGTTTTTTGGTATTTTTGCCTTGATTGATCTACCCATCACTATTCCACCATTGTAAAAAAACTCACCAACTGCACATGTATTGTTTTCATTTTCAAAGAAGAAACAAATTAGCTAATGATCAACAAAAGCAATAATCTGTAAGGTGTATGATAACTATATAGAGTTTTTAGATATGTGTTTCTTGCATTTTGATCATAGTAGGCATTTAGTATATAGTGTACAGAGATCAGTAGTTAGCATATATACATCTATAAGGTTTGGCAAATCCAAAATATACATCCTTTCCAAAGGGGCAAGAAGTACTCCCTACTATTTTGAGTTGTAGGTCTGGTAGGAAGAAGAGAAACAAAATGAAAAAATGCAATATTATGGAATCAGATACAATTTTGATGGCATATCTATATAGGAAAATTATAAAGCTCCAAAATGACATTGAGATTCGAAACAAGAAAAACTGCTCTATTTGTACTATAACAGAGAAGTAGAGATCTCTAGAATGACACATAGCTCCAAAATGAGAAAATTTTCTTTGTTTGGAATGATGAGAGCTTCAGAATGAGAAAACTGTTGTAAATACGATAGAAAAACATGAAGCTTCAAAATGAGGTTGAGCTCCAGAATGAGGATTTGATAGATTTAAAATTCAAATTACACAATAAAGTTTAAAATTGGAAAATTCCACCTAGCATGCGTGTATAGGGTAATAAAAAAAATGGTTATTTATTTGATGCATCACTTGAAGCAGCGAGAACAACAACCATGCCTAAAATATTGAATTGAAATGCAATCTAATGTAATTATCAAATTAAAGCATGAAAAAAAAAGATGATAAAGTAAGTGACTAAAATGATAAATGTGTTAGGAAAAATGGGGGTTTCTCCATGTATTCATTAATTTATCAATTCATCAGTTACAATACATCCCCTTGAGGGCTTTTCAATGTGATACATTTCAATTTACAAAACTTGAGGATAAAATCCCTCCATGAGCTTAATGGTGTGCTTCCAAGTGTTCTTCTCGCAACCCAAAATATAGAGCTATCTTTGGGCTACATTTATTCAGCTCCTTAGCTCCTCCCTCATGCATGGAATACCTATACCTACACACAAGAGATTAAAAGTTTATAATAGCATATGCATTTTGTAAGGAAAATCATGAAAAGTATGCATCTATGAATATAAAAATTATTTGTGACTAATCTAAACTAATCCAAATGACTTGCAAACTTAATATGATGTTTAGTATGTGATTTTGGAAGGATCTGAGCAAAAATCATAGTGAAATTATTAGCAAAACCTATGGTTGTTCCTAGGAGGAACAACTAGCACTACAATCACAAAAATGTTAATCAACCTATCAAATATACTTAAAACTTCACCAAATTTGGATATGATATTAATATAATGCTATATAATTGAACTACATAGAAATTAGATCAAAATTGTGGGCCAATTCATGGCCATCCCTAGGAGTTCCAACAAGACTTGATAACCATCCCAAGGGGGATGACCACAAACTTGGGTGGTTTTAACCACCAATTCCACTTTGATTTGGTCAATAATCCTCCTAGGGGTCTTGTAGTTGAATATGGAAAACTAAATCTCAAAATTGATGGGTTTTGGACAAATGACCATCTCATAGAACACCTTGAAAATACCTTCGATTAAAGAGATTTCCAAGAAAAATATGTGGACAAAGGTTGAGGGCAAATATTTTCAGTACTTCATGGTCAATAATTGCAAAGTTATATTTTTTGAATTGGGTGAAAACACCTCAATTTATATCCCAAGAGGGCATAGGGGGAAGAGGCCTTCCATTTAGACCTCCAATTTGAAGGTCCTAATGGCCATGAAAGCATCCCAATCTATCATGATTGATTGGATGGAAAAATAGAAGAAATTGATTGCCATTTGTCCCACCATTTGAATTTTGAGGGGTCTAGAACATGGCCATTCCACCAAAGGATGGTTGCATGGGGCCATCCCTGGGTGGGACAACCATGAACTATGATCGTATCGGGTGGGATGGTCATGGCTACATGCCCCAAAACCCTCCAAAAGTGGGGTAAACATTACCAAAAGTGGTTGGGATCTCTAATTAACCCTTGAGGGTTGCTCAATTGATCCATATGATGTTGATAAGAGTGGTGTATTAGCAGTATTATTCGATTTACATGATTTTAGTGTCTACAGATGCCTCTTTTTGAGACGCGTTGTGTGCAAAAAAGCGTTGAGAAAAAATATATAACTAAATCATTAAATGATTGAGGTTTTTCAATAATCTAACCAAATTTATATACCTCTATTGTGGAAATAGCATACATTCTTGTAATCTTTGATTTTGACATAGTTTAAGGATTGATTGTGGTATACCTTTCAACCACACTATAGTGACAGTTGTATGGGCTTAGGGTATACTTGGTCTTGGTTCCTTGTTTTCTTGTAAGCCTTTGTGTGGGTAAATTACCAAGGCTTCAAGGAGGCCAAGACTTTTCTTTTTTGCATTTTATTATTATTTACCCCAGCGTAGGCTTGAAAATTTATCTTTGGCAATGATTCTTTTGAATGTATGAAAATTGCACTTTTGAGTGTTTAAGTGTTGATTTTGATTATGAAATTATTATTATTACTACCTCATCAAGTGATGATTTTATGAGAGCATGAAAAATGATAAAGTGATGAGTTGATTGACCCATATGACTTAATTGGGATAACCATCAATTTTACCCATTGTAATATTTATCAATTTTGTTAGGATTTTGATCGTTTTAATGATACTTCATGGAAGCAAAAGACTAAATACCTCATTATTGTGGAGTGGTACAGCCATAATGGCCTTATTAGGGAGTGAAATAGAGACTTTTTAGATCATACATGAATATTTTGAGTTTAATCTTGATACTTTGTTAAAGTTATCCAATTTGACTTGTTTTCGGTGTGTTTAGGCCCTTTTCGTGATATTTTTTAGTTATTTTTGTGGTGTTTTTTTTTGGTGTTTCAATTGTTTTTGAATTTTTTATTTTTTATGAGATTTCATAGAAGGAAGGAATGAATACCTTGTTCCCGTGGAGCAGTACAACTACAATTGCCTTCTTGGGTATTGAAGTGAAGACATTTCAGTTCGACTACGAATAATTTGGTTCAAGTAGCCTTATGGTGATTTACTTATCTTGCCAGATTGCATGGCGCACAAGTCACTGCAATTCCCAAGAGTATAGGGTAAAAATTTGGGTATGAGGTACACTTGAGATTTTGCTTTATTTGATTGTTGTTGTTTATTTTATTATTTTGTGAGCGTGAGGTCTAAGGACCCACTTGATTGTAGTCTACGGGAAGTTTTTGGATTATGATGTAGCTTTTTACCCCATACATACATACATACATACATACATACATACATACATACATACATATAAAAATATATATATATATATATAAAAAAAAAAAAATATATATATATATATATATATATATATATATATATATATATATATATATATATATATATGAGTTCTTCTATTATCATCATGTGTTCTCTTACTGCTTTATGAGATGTATGCAATGCTTATATTTACTTTATGATGTTGTGATGGATGCTTTATCATGTATGCATGTATTTGTAATATGATGTGATTTGATGATATGTATATATGTATATGCATAATGAAATGGATGATTTATTTAATGTGTATGATGGATTATGCTTACTAGTTGACACATTAGATGCTAGCACCATAGACTATACAAAATTTATCTCATTATTTTAATGTGATCATGACACTATGTAATGGCTTGTGAAAATATAAACTAACAAACATGTGATATAATGATATGAAATGGAATGCATACTATAATTTTATAGGATGTGGTTGGGATTTTTAGGAGACTCAAACACTCTAGTGACCTAATCAAAATTTGTATAGTAACCATGCAATATTTTTTGGTAAAGTATGAATCTTCTAAGATAATCAAGATATTCAATATCCTTGTATGTGCATGTGAGTTCATTACTATGATAACGCATAAAGTTACCCTAGTACCAAATAGTATTTATGCAGCCCATTTGTACTAGATATCACCCTATGAGAATCATTATCTTGATTTTTTTACGTAGTTGGATTATACCACTAGGCAATACATGATACCAAAAGCTAGCTCATATGCATGCAAACATTGATTTGTACAAAAGAAAGTCACTTATGTGACATACATGTCATCATGCGTAAGAATACTACCATTTCCAAATGAGCTTGATGCAACTCAATCTGTAATGAGGATCACTATATGGTTCTCTAATGCTAAGAATTCCAGGGATTCAAGTTCAATACTCCCTTATTTTCTTTTGTCTTTGAAATGTGTTAGGGAGTTGCTCATTTTTGTTATGGTGAGCAATGGATTTTGGTAGTGGTGATAACCACTATTTATTTTACTTTTTGCTAATGGTGAAAATCACTGTTTATTTTGAATATTACTAAGTGATAATAATCACTATTTATTTTTATCTTTTTGATACTTACCCCAATTTGGTGTGAAGCAAGGAATTTTGATTATTTTGGGTAAGAAGGAACTTGTCCTTTTGTCAATTCTCAACATCTTTGAATCATTCATACAAGGGTATGAGTGAGATAAATTTTTTTCTTAGGGTAACCTAGACCACTTTTTAGGTTTTATATTTCCTTGTTCTAAACTTGGATTTATTAATGTGAAAATATGTTGGGATTTTTATGTATACAAGGTACAATATAACCAGTATTCTACCTTCTAAAAAATATGAAAAGAAAACTAGATATGGTTGAGTGATCAAAAATGGGAATGTGGATGTAAATGGGAAAGATAATGTAAATAGGTGTTAAAATTGAAATTTGGCAACATTGACTGTGACAGATGCCTAGTGTACATACCTAGTTCTAGACATGTATGATCAACTTCTAAAAATGTGAAAATACAATAATGTGTATGCCTAATGTAAGTGATGTTGTAATGCAAAAATATGAGATTTAATGTAATGTAATATTTTTTGTGTTTTAAAATTTTTATTGATGTTTTTGTATTTTTGATATAAATATGTATATAAAGTTTGACCAATGGGCTTAGTGAATTCCATTGGGGATTTTGGGTGACCAAAGGGTTTATAGATGACTTTGGGATATTTTGGGGTGACCAAAGGGCTTATAGATGTCTTTGGGGTATTTTGGGGTGACCAAAGGGCTTATAGATGTATTTGGGGTATTTTAGGTTGACCAAAGGGTTCGTAGACCACTTTGGAGTATTTTAGGGTGACCTAGATGGTCATAGACCACCTAGGGTCATTTTAGGTTGACCTAGATAGTCATAGACCACATAGGGGAATTTTAGGTTGACCTAGATGGTTGTAGACCACCTAGGAGAATTTTAGGTTGACCTAGATGGTCATAGACCGCCTAGGGATGTTTTAGGTTGACCTAGATGATCGTAGACCGCCTAGGGGTATTTTAGGTTGAACTAGATGGTCGTAGACTACCGAAGGACATTTTAGGTTGACCTAGATGGTTGTAGACCACCTAGGGGTATTTTATGTTGACCTAGATGGTCATAGATTTTCTAGGAGCATTTTAGGTTGACATAGATAATCGTAGACCACCTAGGGGTGTTTTAGGTAGGGCATGGTACTATAAGCATGGAAAGGTCATAGGTGACTGATATTAAAAGTTCCAAGCTCTTCACTTCCATCAATATATGCTAAGTGATAAATTTCAAGTCCAATCTAACTAGCAATGATATAAGAACCTAACCAGTTTGCCACAAATTTATCCTATAGATGGGGTGGAAATTTTGAGTTTTGCTAGTTCTATTTTAGAAATAGATAACCAACCTAAAAATATTGAGGGGGGACTTTCATGTTGTAAGATCTCTTAAGACACTCTTGATAAACACGTAGATGCTCGAGAGCATTCACGCATTATTCATCAAGCAATGTTAGTTGGTCTAGATGAGCTTGTCATGTAGTATCATCATCAATGAACTATTATATAGATATACATAGTGATAGTATCTCCAAATATAATAGCATGATAGCCTCAGCCCCATACACTAGTGAAAATGGAGTTGATCTAGTGGGATTATGAATACTAGTGCGATAGGTCTGAAGGGCAAGATATAACTGATTATGCCAATCCTTATGATTTTACTTAATGGTTTTCTTTAAGATTGCAATAAATTTTTTATTAGATGCCTCTGCTTGCTCATTATCTTATGGATAATAGGGCATAGAAAATTTGTGTTGTATATTATATTTTGTTGTTAGAGCACACACATATTTATTCTTAAAGGGTGTCCCATTATCTAAAATTATCTTGGATGGAATACCAAAATAACAAATGATGTTATGCAGCATGAACTCTATGATGTGAGATCCAGTCATAGCGGTAAGAGGATTTGCTTCCACTCATTTTATAAAATACTCAGTAGCCATAATAATAAATTTATGATGGCCTAAAGAGGTATGCAAGATTTTCGCAATTAAATAAAACCCCCATTGTGAAAATGGCCAAACCGATTGAATTGGTTGTAAGACTTATGAAGGTACATGTGTCAAATTTGCATGATATTGACACTTTATGTACTTCTTCACATAAGCACAATATTATTGATATAAAGCTGGCCAATTATATCCCACACAAAGAATGCACTTTGTGATGGCCATGCTGCTAAAATGACCACCATATGTATAGTCATGTGCTTGGACAATTACCCAAGCTAACTCTTGAGAGTCTAAGAAATGAAGGAGAATACTCTCATAACTTCGATGATACATTATATCTCCAAGTAAGACATACTTTGCCACCTTTTTCTTAAATGCTCATTTTGTGGCATGTGAAAATCCAGAAGGAATACTTCCCAGTTTTAAATAATCTTTTATTTGGGTGGTCCAATATTGTTTTAAAGAATCCTCAATTGTATGAATTACATGATCCTTTTGATGTTTATATCTTGTAAATGTTGATTGAGAGATAAATTATAGATATAGCATTGTGTTAGTATAAAAAATAATTTAAGGGAACTGAGTCCCCCAAGTGGACTTATTCAAATAATTGTAATTTGAGAGAACCGTTCATGTGAAGGCTCAATTTGAATCATGTGGACTTCTAGTATGGAGTTAATCTCATCACGCTTCATCATGATTTATGATAGCATTTTTACTTGAATGATTGTGATATCATCATATGGTTTCTACATGATTAAAGACCTTAAGGAGATCATTGTGTTTGCAAAATGGTTAGATGAACGAGGGAGTGCTTAAATATCATACCATTCATTTTTTTTTAGAAGTTTAACCACTAGGGCTTTGTAGGCTTGCAATACTGGGTATCTACACTGAAAGACTCATTTGACCTGATTAATTATGAGCAAGGAATTACCAAAAAATTTAAGCTTTGTTATTTTCATGGTGATTGCCATTTTAAGACCTATGAGAAGGGCTTCATACTCGAAATTGTTATTGGTGCATGGGAAATAAATTTTATATGAAATGGATATTGGAGCCCCTTGTAGTGTGAAGAATATGATTACCATGCAACCCCATTGCTTGCACTTAAAACCATAAAAAATAGAGTTATGTCATCTTGTGACTCAAGATCTTCAGGATCAGGTGATTCTAAGATATGAAAAACTACATCATCAGAAAGCTCTATAGTGAGAGGTTGGTCATCCTAGAGAGGAGCCTTTGCTAGTTGATTAACTATGACCTAACCTTTAATTTATTTCTATCCAATGAAATATAGGTCAAATTATATCAACAACATGATACATTTCGCCATGTGACTACTATGGTAAGTTTGATTCATCATGTAACACAATGGATTCTCTTTTGATACTACATACATGGTTATATTGAGCATGTAATGGCATAGCTTTTTAGTTACAAATACCACTTCTAAGAATAGCTTCTCAATGCATGAATATTTTATTTCATAGCTAACTAGGGTGCAACTAATATAATTTATAGCCTATTACTTATGCAATTCATTCTTTTGGGCCAACATGGTGCCCAATGCAAGCTCAGTAGCTGATATGTAAAGATAGAATGACACTCTTGGTCCTAGAGGAGCCGATATTGATAGCAAAGTGTAGGCATCTAAAATACATCATGTCGATATGACTACTCATATGGGACATGCTAGAAGACCATATGAAATATCTTGGACATATTCCAAGGTGAAGCAATGGTTCTAACAACTCAATTTAGGCATTTTGGCCTAGTCAATGTTGGCCACAACTGACATCTACGATTAACAGGTCTCACCATGCCTCAGAGTTGTGGTTAACCTTCAAGTTAAGTTTGATCTCAACTAACTCAAAATTAGTTACAACGGTAAATTTTTTTGAGTTTTAAATGGGTTTGGGCACATAAGCCTCTATAATTTTCCCTCCAATTGTCCTAATTGAAGGTTATTGATATTGGATTCTCCATGAAGCTAAGACAAGGCCTTCTAATGTGCTATAAAACCCCCTTCCAAATTGGAGACAAGTCTGGAAGAATCTTGAGTTGAAGTGGAGTGAAGCCCTATCAAATTGCATACCCACTTGCATCCATTGAGAGGAACGCTTTTGCTATTTATTTGGAGATCAAATAGCATTTGGAACCAAGAAGGTTGTGGAGGGCTAGGAGAAATCAATAAACTCAATTGAGTCCATTCCATCACCAATCTAAGCAAATAAACCACCAAATATGTCATAGGACATCGAGACGACCCTTGATCATCAATTCATCAAGGGGAATTGGAGATCTAAGACTGACATTAGAGAGCAACTATATTTTTATCTCAGCCATGGCTAATAGTGCTAACTACATCACAGACCCATGATCAGGTATAATTTTCCTTTTACCTTGGTTTTAGGAGTAGTTTACTTTTTGTTCATAGTAGATTATATGCATTTAATATAGATTTGTTTTATTAGAGATAATTGTGTGGTAGAAGCAAGAATTTGAGACTTATTTCCTTCATTTATTTTCATTTGGTAGATAGATTAGTTATTGTTATTTCTTATGTTTTCATGCTTCCAATTTTTTAATTAGGATATTAGATGGATTGATCTATGTTTTCTTTATATTTATTGATGGCCAATTATCATGTTTAGTGTAGATTACCATGATTTTTGCATTTTCTTGATTTTAAGCTTTTATGGCATCCTTTTGCATAATTTTATCTAAAAGACTCATTAAGAGAGGCCTCCTTTGTTTTTAATATGTTTCTTGTTGTTTCTTGGATATAGGGTTAATAGGGTCTTGTCATTCAAAGTAACAAATACCCCTAATCATGGAGAAGAAGGCCACATTTGCCTTGGAGCAGTTCATGTCAACCTAGGAAGCATGTGGATTACACCTACCCTTGCATGGGGATTTTATATAACTGTAATAATTATATCACATTGAGTATCCCTAAGAGGGATGGATTTGTAATCAAATTTTAATGGAAATTTAATAAAAGAAGCCCTTCTTTATGGTTATTTTCAAATTTGTCCATTATTTTATGATTTATATGATTTTTTAGTTATTATTAGCTTAGGTGTATGCATCCTATATTGCTACAGAAGGCTATAATAGTGGGAAACTTGCATTTTATGCCATAGAATACTGAATTACTATATTTTGTGATGACAGGTCTTAGCCACGGATGACAGCCGCAATTAAAAATTATCACCACGCCACAGAGCCATGGACAATAATTGCAGTCGTGCCTGACAAACATGGTCAGCAAAGAACATAGCATACAATAGGTAGCTAGATCTCCATAAGACTTGGATCTGAGGTAGGAGCACTTCCCTGTCTCTATAATTTCATGTTTGTGTTTTTTTTTGGAAAGATGTAGAAATATTAGATTAATTAGAAAAACTAATGTAAGGTAGAAATGGGAAAATCCTAGTTCATTTTTAGTTTTCTACTAGCCGTTGATAGGAATAGTGGATCTCTGATTGTAGTACACCCTAGTCTCTAGTGGTCTAGGACATTGTGTATTTAGAGTTTGCATGTATGAGGCCCCATCAGTGGTCATTTTCCTCATATATAGTTGCATTCTCTGAATATCATCTGGTGTAATCATGCATTGTCTTAAAGTGAAACATTCTTTTTCAAAGCATGTAGGAGAATCATGTGAATATAGGTTTATGCATTTTTATTTTATGGAAAGTAAAAAGAACCACACACACCATGACACACTTTAAATGCTAGTGATTTGGAAGTCATATCCAACCACTAGTAGGGTTCAATGATGGTGGCAATGATTTCCATTCATTGGCCTAACTCCCTTGATCCTTTTGTTACTAGACCAAAACCAAAACCAAGAACCATCATAGCCTATGGAAAATTTGCACGTATATCTCTTTAGAGAGGTATATCGTTGATTGTAGGTGAATAAGGTGAGGACCGGGAGGACCTGTGCTCCCTGATCGTGTGTGGACTTCATTACCACACATTATAGGTGGGATTACGCAACCTGGAGTTCATATCCAGGTTCTCAAGTTGCAAGTATACAGGTGAAATCCCTTAAAATTTTGAGTATATCATCAACATTTTAAAAACACGATGAGAGTTACTTTCTGATACAACAAACTTGAAAAATCATCAAATAGTTTAGGGCTCACAAATAAAAATTTAAAGGAGATAATCATCATTATTTACTTTATTTGCCTCAAAATTTACATATGATATAATATAATATCATGGTGCAAACTCAGAGAGGCCAATCTGAGCATAGACCTGAGGTCGAGGCCGAAGATCTACCCAATGCACAAAAAAACATGTAGGACCCTCAACCACAGAATCCTCTTGAACATCATTCGACAAGTATTAGAGGGGATAATTCTACACACAGGGATCCTATTGAGAATACCCCGATTAGAGGAGGAACTATACACACCTCGAGACATATATTAGAGCATGAGGCTTCCTAGCATAGGGATCCTAAACATGGTAGCATTTATCATGACCACACTCCATGTGCATCCATAAGATCTACTGAGGAGTATGTCATAGAGAGATCCAGGTTGGTACCCATTTGGCCTATATCTAAGGGAGTCTCAAAGCCTCTACCATCTAAGTATATACAGGCTCAAGATCCACCCATTCAAGGGTAAATAAAGAGGGCCACTTCCTAGTGTATACCCATACAAACTCCTAATAGAAGTGAGCCTTGGAGGATCACCATAGACATATCTAAAGTAGGATCAAACGGTACACCACCATATGATCCATGGTGTAGTAGATAGTTAGATGGTCTGGATAGACTCTTAGGATAGCTAGGTTATAAACCTTCACCTATGACTTCTCGTTCTATGAGTGTGTGTAGCGAAAGTACAATTAGGAACATAATAGAACCTGGAGAATACTCCAAGCATTCTCGTGATATGCATGCTCCTGCATCCCATGCAGGGATAGAGTATAGGTGATAGCTAGATGTAAATGTCATCTTCACAGACAAGGGCAAGAGTGTAGAAAATCAATCTATTGGAGGACACACCCACAAAGCTACTCGAATAGAGCATACACACCAGAGGCCTCATATGAATGATCACATAGATAGATCTCACAAGATGGTATCATAGTAGAGATTCTAGATTCTCCAAGACCAATTGGAATATGTTCACGTAGAGTGGAAAAACCTCAAAAATGAGGACACTCAAAGGTAAATATTCATAAGAAAATGATTATATGAATAGTGCATGCACGAGCAATGCATCCTTGATCAAAAGGAGCATACTAAGAAGGAACAATTGTATAGTATCTATTTACCTCCCCATAGTGAGTATAGGGAGCACATTAACAGATGAGCTACTTCATAGCCTAAGTTGCACCCTGAGCATATAGACACCCATACTCACCACATGGTCCAACATAGGGATTAACATCCAATTCTCGAACATCATGGCCATAGGTAGTATGAAGAGGAAGTGTGAGACAAATTATATCAAGAATATCCAAAGATCTCCCTAGTCAAAGTGGAATATGAGGCTAGTCCTCAACCTTGACAGAAGAGGAATCTTCCTCCAAATATTCCTCAAAGGAAATCCAAAGAAGAGGAGTTCCTATCTTCATAGGCCTATAAGGCCTTGGAAGAAAATGTTAAAGCTATCGATAAGTAAGGAATGGCTTATCAAAAGCATACCTTAAATAAGATTCATAATAAACCTTTATGCCCATCAGTGCCTATTCTCGTCTATCTCAAATATTTTGATATGCCTAGACTAGAAAAGTTTAAAAGAGAGGAGGATGCTCAGGATCACATCACGAGTTTTCTAAACATGTGATTTCAGATCGAGAGCAATGATACCTTGCTCCTATGGACCTTAATTAAAACCCTCTTAGGACCAACCTAAGAGTGGTTTAATCAACTCAAAAGACACAACATCACCAACTTCGAGCAACTGGTAGATGCATTTATTGAACGCTTCTCCTTCAACATCAAGAAAAAGGTAAACTTATCTGATTTGGCTACTTTAATGTAATGTGATGATGATCCAGTTATGGATTATAGGAAATGATGGAGAAAGATGATGGTAAATCTGTAATTCTCCATCCCTAACTCTGAATTAACCTAGATATTTACGAAGAGTTTTACAAAGCACATTTCATTATTTTTGTAGTTGCAGAAATATCACACATTTGAAAAGGCTTTAGCGCAAGAAAAATTTATAAAGGATATCAATTTATAGGAGGGTAACTTAAAAATCATAAAAAGGAAGGAATGGAATAATACGAACATCGAGAAACAATAAGCGAAGTCATCCCACATTAATCAGGTGGTTTTAAACCTCCAAAAATGGGATAAGGGGTAGCAACAATAAAATTATTAAGCCCAACCTCCTCTTGCACAATATGAGAAATGCAAAAACAACCAGAAGGGTAAGGATAATAAAATATGCCCTCCTCATATATTCACTCAATTACCAAAATCTTTGACATTGATTTTCCATCAATTGTGCGAGGCGAAGGCAATAAACTTACCTAAAATCAAATTAGTGGACCCTAATCGACCCAAGCCTAAGGGATATAAGTATGATCAATATTACATGTCTCATCAAATGAAATATCATGACATAGAGGTATGTTGGTATTTCAAAAATTTAGTGCAAAATATGATCAAATAGGTGAGCTTCTTGTGGACAACCTGTAGGTGTTAGACAATCAGAATATGGGTATTTTCAAAAGTCCTCTACCCGACCATGAGGCACCAAGGAACAATGTTGGCCAAGTCAATCAAGTACATATCGAACCACCAACCCATAGGTTCATCGAAATGGTCAACATCATCACAAGACATGCGAGGTATGAAAGACCAAATCAACCTCCAACTCCTATTAGAATCCAAGCTATGCCTCCTCCAAGGCCAACCCAAAATGTGCTAGGTCCACCAACTAGACCAATGGTAACAATCAAGAGTAGGTTAATTCAAATATGACTCTAGCAAAGTTGTCAATTTATGAGCTGATTCAACAATATACCAAGTAAAAGAATATGCTTATGGATATTCTAATATCCATAGAAGTGTAGTCCTAGGATCCTGAAGCATTCACACACTTCATGGAACATGTGCAATAGTGTCAGGAACCGATCATATAATTTTATGATCATTAAATCAAGATGGTTTCCACTGTCATAGTAGACCTGCCGCTCCACATCATTGTGTGTGTAAATCACACACCTTTCAAGTGGGTTTTGATTGATACGAGATCATCAATCAATATAATAATGACCAAGGCACTGACATACTTGAGGTTTTCAAGGATGCATATCATATCTTTTTCCTTCATGTTAAGAGCTTTTAATGACATATTACGTTCAACTGTCAATACGATAGTCTTACCTATTCAGGTGGGACTTAAGACCATCCCAATGGTGTGTCATATGATTTAAGGCACTATTTAGTACAATATACTTCTACGTAGGCCTTGGATAAGAGAAATGTGTTGTATCCCTTCCATTATCCATAAATATATAAAATATGTTCATGAGGTACAGGTTCACATGGTACCTTCAGATGAAGAATGATGCAGGAGCATCCAAGGGAAAGCAAAATTCCGTAAGGAGAAAAAACAATGTCACGATATCGTGACATGTCGACAAAGAAGAAAAATTTTGCGATATCGTGACATGTCACATTATTGTGACCAAAAGCCAAGAGAAGGCGAGAGAGAGGAAAGTGTCACGATATCGTGACATGTCGCATTTTCGTGACCAGAAGACAAGAGGAGGCGCAAGAGAGAAAAGTGTCGTGATATTGCGACATGTCACATTATCGCGACCAAAGGATGAGAGAAAGTGCAAAGGAGGAAAAGTGTCATGATATCGTGACATGTCGTGTTTTCATGACTCAAGAAGGAGAGAGAAGGCATGGAGCAAAAATTTCACAATTTCGTGACATGTCGTGAAATCGCGACCAAAGTAGGAGAGAGAAGGTGCTCGAAGAAAATGTCACGATTTCACGACATGTCATGAAATCACGACCAAAGCAAGAGAGAGAAGGTGTCTGTAGAAAATGTCATGATTTTGTGACATGTCACGAAATCATGATTGAAGCAGGAGAAAGAAGGCATATGCAGAAAATGTCACAATTTTGTGATATGTCACGAAATCACAACCGAAGCAGGAGGGAGAGGGCATCTAAAGAAAATGTCATGATTTCATGACACGTCATGAAATCACGACCAAAATAGGAGGGAGAATGTGTCCGAAGAGAAATGTCACGAAATTGTGACATGTGAAATCGTGACATGTCACGAAATTGCGACCAAAAGAAAACAAGAAGGGCCAGAGAAGAAAATGTCGCGATGTCGTGACATGTCGTGAAATCGTGATCGAAGGAGCAGAGAGCAAAATCAAGGAAGGAAACTATCGTGATATTGTGACATGTCACATTTTCACAACCCGAAGCAGAGAGCAAAAGTGGAAGGCAAAGATGTCATGACATGTCATGATTTCATGACCCGAAATAGAGAAAGAAAGCAGAGAGCAAAGATGTCACGATTGTTAGAGTTACTATAGTAATTCTATGTTATTCCTTTATTTATGTTAGAATTATTTTGTTATGTTAGTTGCGCTATTGATAGCGTACATAATATTTGGTTTATTTCATTTAGACCTAAGCTGTTAATTATATCCTATAGTTACGAGCTATTCTGAGCTCTCCATGTATTATTTATATAGATTCTGATTAATAGAAATTGTTCGCTTACTCTAACATGGCATCAGAGCCAGAAGCATGAGAAGAGAAAGGAGGCAACAAATTATTTGTAGAGTTGGGCTGAAGAAAAAAAACAGTGGAAGAGTTGGCTGGAAATTTTTTTCCGCACATAGTCTGCTGTGCGTTTTTCTGTGCAGCACTGCGTCCGCAGTCTTTAAAATTAAAAAAAAAAAAAAAAATTCTGCACTTTCATGCAAACGTGACTGTGGGAGGCCTCCCCCTCCCTCAACACGTCGTGCTTCCATGCGACGTTGGGAGGCCCCCCTCCCTAACTTCCACGTCGTGAATCACGCGACGTTGGACCCCCCCTCCCCTTCTCGAGGTCGCGCTGCAGGCGTGACAGTCGAGGTCGCATGCTGCATGTGCCACCAGGCCATGATCAGGCCACATAAGCCACCAGCAACGGAGGCTGCAGGCCACCCCCACCACTACCAGACAAGGAGAGGAGGAGGAGCGAGAGCAACAGGGCTGTCGGGACCTCCTCAAATACGAGGGGGCCCCTGATCCTGACGGATCAGCCCGCTAGTCCACCTGGTGGTGGACTGTGCGGTAAGGCTCTGGGAGCCTACAGGTCACGGGTTCCAATCCCGTCGACCCCCTTCAACACAGGTAAAAAAAAAAAAAATTCCACATTTTTTTTTAATTATTTTTCCTAAAGTTAAACTTTAATTTTTAATTTTAATTTATTTTCTATAGTTTAACCTTTATAAATTAAAATTAAATTTTCTAATTTGATTTTAATTTCTTTTTAAAGGTTTTTTTAAAAACTATATAAATTAAAATTAATATTTTTTTTAACTTTAAGGTTATAAAATAATTTTCAAAATCATTTGTGGGGAATTTTTTTTTAAGATAAAAAGAAGGGGGTATTTTTTTTCAAAAATCAAAGGGGGAAAGTGAGTAATTTTCTGAAAAGCAATTTTGGCATTATTGTAAAGGTGCATTTTTGGCTGCGCCTGACACCTAGTGGGTTATTCCTGTGGGCATTTTTTTTGTTGTATGTTGCATATTTTTTTTTTGCACTATAACATTAAAAATTAAAATCAAATTCACTCCCTAAGTCCCGGAATAATTAAAACCCATCCGTGCAATTTATTGCACTGCAGCATTCGGTATTTGTGATACCTCTGGCCAGCACTTACAGGTAAAGCTGTCGTGATTGCGCTACTGTATCCGTCGCCTAATATAGCTGCTACAACGACGTCTGAGCTTGTTCTCTATAAATCGTCGGGGAGAGATAAGTTTGCCATTTTGCATTTTTTTACTCCATCCATTACCCTAATAGTTCTTGTGTTTAGGCGTAAATCCTGACGAGAGTTCTAAAATCCAAAGTGTTTAGGGGAAGTTACGCCCCATGCATGCGGATTGCAGACTTTCTATGGTAGGTGCCATCAACAAGACTATTCCCTTTCAGTACTGCTTATGTACCACGTATCGTATGATCTCTAAAACTCACCTATAGTTTCCCTCACGTAAGGGCGGGTGATTTTTGTTGATCTTTCTAAATACCTATAGTTTCCCTCATGTAAGGGCGGGTATTTTGTACGGTATAACGGCCTAGAAAAAGGTATATCGAAAGGGGGACCAATTGGTGTTATAAGGAACCTTCATCATGTCTACAAAACTAATGATTGATTCTCATCAGTTGTTGAAAGGTCCTAATTACACACCATGGAAAAATAAGATGAAGGCCATCCTAGCAATGGATGACTTATGGGATGTTGTATCCGGAGCAACAACCGGACCTTCATCTCGCTACTGGTGCTACAGCTCCATCTCTCTGCTCAAAGAGACTTTGATAAGCTAGACAGCAAAGCAAAAGTGCTCATCTTGCTTGTTGTGTCTAATGAAGTCCAACCCCATATTTTTGACTGTGCAACTAGTAAAGCGGCATGGGATGCCCTTAATACTATATATGAGGGAAAGAATGATTCCACCATTCTATTTCTTCAATCTCAATTACACAGTCTAAGCATGAAGCGGGGTGAGACAGTTGAGTTCTTTCTTTGCGAGTTTCTGAATTGAAAGCAAAGTTGAATTCTTTGGGAGAACCAGTTGAAGACAAGCTCCTTACTTTAGTTGTATTGAGAGCTTTACCTGATTCTTATCGGGTGTTGATCACTTCCCTTTAGGTATCACAACGGAAAGTTACTTTTGTAGAATTGGTTAATATGCTTCAAGAGGAGGAGGCACGCCAACTACAATGAGATGATTCTTCTAACACTTCTCTCTACATCAATAGGAAAGGGCAGAACCAGAAGAAGGGTAATTTTTAGAAGGGAGGGAATTCACAAAAAGATTCAAAAGGGAAACAAACTCAACAACCTCAATAGAAAAAGAGATATTGCAAGATCTGTGACAAAGAAGGTCATGATACAAACAGAGATGTTGGCATAAGAATAAGCAATCAAAACAGAAAGGCCGAAACAAACCACAAAAGAACAAACAACAAGTGAATGTTGTTGTTGAAGAATCGAACACAAATTTTGAGAGAGCCCACAAAGTTCTCATGACTACCACAGTGTCCAAGCAGATGGATCCTATATGGTATGTTGATTACGGAGCCAGTAAGCACATGACTGGTGACAAATCATGGTTTGAGTTTTTTGAGGCCAAAGAGGGCAAACCTATCACTATTGCTGATGATAAAACCTACAAGGTTCAGGGAGAAGGCATTGTTTCAGTCACTCTTCCTGATGGCAAGTGTCAGATTGATAAAGTTCTCTATGTTCCAAGATTGGCAAACAATTTGTTGTCGAGTCACACAAATTCCGGACAAAGATATGGTTGTGAACTTTAGTGTTGAGGGAGGCAATAAGTGTTGTTCTATTACCAGGAGGGGTAAGAACATTGCAACCGCTTCATATAAGCATGGCTTATTTGCCTTAGATACTATCTCTACTCCACATGTTGCCATGACCGTCTCTACAAAGGAGGCAACTTCCCTATGGCACAAGAGATATGGACATTTGAGTTCTGGTTACTTACTTGAGCTAAGTAAGTATGAGATGGTAAAGGGTCTTCCTTCCCTTTCTACCACTTTACAGTTTGCTCCGATTGCTTGGCAGGGAAAGCGGCATAGAGTGCCTTTTGAAAAGAGCTCTACAAGAGCAAAGAAACCTCTGGAGTTGGTTCATACCGATCTGTGCGGTCCCTTCACTCCCAACAGTTGTGGGGGTAAGAGGTATTTTCAGTTATTTGTGGATGATTACTCACGGAAGATGTGGGTATTCTTTCTTCAACTGAAATCTGAAGCATTTGGCTTCTTTCAGCAATTCAAGAAATCTGTTGAGAAGGAGTCAGGGACTTCTATAAAGACCCTCCGCTCAGATCGAGGGGGGGAGTTCACCTCTAAAGAATTTTTTACATTCTTGAAAGAAAATGGGATCACAAGACAGTTAACTACTGCTTATACTCCTCAGCAAAATGGAGTTGCTGAAAGGAGGAATCGTTCCATCATGGAAATGGTTCATTGCATGCTCACAGGAGCTAGACTTGAGCAACTATATTGGGCAAAATATGTCACCATAGCAGTATATCTATTGAATAGGGCACCCACAAAGGCCCTACAAGGAATGACTCCACAGGAAGCATGGAGTGGTAGGAAACCCTCCATTTCTCATCTACGCATTTTTGGATGTAAAGCTTTCATGCACATACCAAAAGAGAAAAGGAAGAAGCTAGATGAGAAGACATTGAAGTGTATTCTTCTTGGGTATGATGAGCACTCTAAGGGTTATCGTTTGATTGATCCCTTGACCAAGAAGATTCACATAAGTAGAGATGTTGTTTTTGATGAGGCTTTCACATCAGCAAACACATCAGATGTATACCTAGACCTTGTGGAAACTCAGGTTGTTAAATCTCCTTCATCAAAGGTTGGAGGTTCTTCTGGATCTTCTTCAACACCTAAGAAGAAGAATCCAAAGTGGTATACAAATACAATCAAAGACTCTAAGCTATCTACTCCACCATATTTGACTTTGGATAGGCCTCGTACTCGTAGCATGGCTCGACAGGAGAAAGTTGCAACAGAGAATACTGGGGTTGATGATCTGTGTCAATCTTTTGAAGAACTTTCTATAGATCCGATGAGAGATACAGAAGATATGGATATTGATAGTGATAAGGTGTTTATGTCTTCCATAGATGATCTTGAACCTACATCAGTACAAGTTGCTCTCGGTGAGCCTCAGTGGAAGGCTGCTATGGATGTAGAATATAAGTCTTTGATGAAAAACAAAACATGGAAGCTTGTCGATCTGCCACATGAAAAGAAGCCCATTGGCTGCAAATGGGTGTATAAAGTCAAGTACAAAGCAGATGGGACAATTGATAAGCATAAGGCCCATCTTGTTGCAAAGGGCTATGCTCAAAAGGAAGGCATTGACTACGAGGAAACTTTTGCACCTACTGCTCGGATGACAACAATTCGAGTTATTTGTGCTATGGCAGCACAGTTTGGGTGGAAAGTTCATCAGATGGATGTCAAAAGTGCCTTTACGAATGGTGATCTCCAAGAAGAAGTCTATATGACTCAACCAGAAGGATTTGCGGTGGAAGGCCAATAGCAAAAAGTTTGCAAATTGGTCAAATCCTTATATGGCCTGAAACAAGCTCCTCGAGCTTGGTATATAAAAATGGACAATCACCTCCTACGACATGGTTTTAAGAGATGTTCCGTCGGATGCAAACCTCTATTTCAAGAAATAGGGTTATGAGATAGTGTTGCTTGTACTCTATGTTGATGATCTGCTCATTATAGGGAGTTCAGAAAATATGATCTCTACTGTCAAAAGAGACTTGTGTCAATATTTTGAGATGTCAGATCTCGGACTTCTCCATTCTTGTCTTGGTCTAGAATTCAGCCAGAAGGAGCACTCCATCAAAGTGTCTCAAAAAAAATATGCCAAGACATTGTTGGAAAAATATCGCATGATTGATTGCAAGCCAATGGCAACTCCGATGGAGACAGGACTTCAGTTATCATGATATGATGATTCACCTCAGGTAGATGGTACTCTCTATCGACAGTTGATTGGGAGTCTCATATATCTGACCAATACTAGGCCAGATCTCATATTTGCTATCAACTATCTTTCGAGGTTCATGCAGGAGCCTAAGACCACTCATTGGAAAGAAGCAAAACGTGTTCTTCACTATGTCCATGGCACAATGGAATATGGCCTAGAATACAAGAGGAACAACAAATTCTTCTTGCAAGGATACACGGACTCCGACTATGCCGGATCATTTGATGATCGCAAATCAACTTCAGGATATATTTTTCATCTAGGATCCGGTCCTGTCTCTTGGCATAGCAAGAAGCAATAGGTGGTTGCTATTTCATCAACAGAGGTAGAGTATCACACCGCACGTGAAGCTGTGTGTGAAGTGATATGGTTGCGTCGCATTCTAACAAGTATGGGTCATCCATCCAAATCTCCAATACACTTGTTTTGTGACAATCAGGGTGTTCTGAACCTAGTCAAGAATCCAGTCCATCATGAAAGAACAAAACACATTGACACACAATGTCATTTCATTCGAGATGAATTTTTGAGGCATCGAATTCAGCTTCAACACATTCCCACCGATGCTCAAGTTGCAGACATTTTCACTAAGGCACTTGCACGTGTCAAATTTGAATTGTTTCGCAGCTCTCTTTGTATTGCAAAATGATGTAATCGGGGGGGATGTTAGTACAACTAGTAGTTCTTATATTACATAAATAATGTAATAAGGGGGGATGTTAGAGTTACTATAGTAATTCTATGTTATTCCTTTATTTATGTTAGAATTATGTTGTTAGGTTAGTTGCACTATTGATAGCATACATAATATTTGGTTTATTTCATTTAGACCTAAGCTGTTAATTAGATCCTATAGTTACGAGCTATTCTGAGCTCTCCATGTATTATTTATACAGATTCTGATTAATAGAAATTGTTTGCTTACTCTAACAGGTGATATCATGACATGTCGTGATTTTGCGACCCAAAGAGATGAGAAGGAAGCATAAAGGAAGAATGTTTCGATATCGCGACATGTCATGATTTCACGAACTGAGAGACGAGGAGGAAGCAGAAAGGAAGAATGTCACAATATCATGACATGTCATGATTTCACGACTCGAGAGGTGAGGAGGATGCAGAAAGGAAATATGTCGCGATATCGCGACATGTCGTAATTTCACGATCAAAAAGGAGAAAGAAGAGCTGGAAAGGAAAGATGTCGCAATATCGCGACCCAAAGAAGAGAAAGGCAATGAGGAAGAAAATGTCACGATATGACGACATGTCATGATATCGCGACATACTGCTAGTTCACAATTCAAAAAGGCACGTGTTCCCAGATGGTGTTTCCCAAGGCAGTCAAAGGCCTCATCAATGCATGATTTCTTGCCCGATAAGTTTGTTGAGCATGGCGACCACTCAACTACTGTGCCCAGAGGTCAGAGATGTTTAGACGGCTCATCAATGCATGTTTCTATGGCTAACCCGATGGCAGTTGCCAGTTAGGATAAAATAGGTGAAGGTTATAGTCACGAGGGGGAGGAGCCAAGTTTTGAGATTGGGAGGATGTATTCTTCCTAAGAGCACAAGTAGATCACCGAAAGTGAGGCAACTTACATCAGGAAAATAAAACCATGCCTACGGGCTAGTGTTGTAATCTATTTTCCCCAAAAAAAATAGAAGATTGGAGGTTAATTCTCGGTTGTGATTCTTGTGTCCCCATCAAGTGGTATCAGAGTGGGAGTTCCTGAGTGTGTGAGCAGATCATTGAAAGTGAGGTAGCTTGCACCAGGATCTATGGAAGGGTTGTGAGAAGAGAGTGAAGAAGAATGCCTCCACGAAGAAACCATGGTGGTGGAAGAAATATGGTGCCAACAGAAGATTTTAGAGCTTTGCAGAGGCAATTTCAGGCCCTGCAAGAGGAGCTACGTAGAGGGCTTGAACCCAGAGGAGAAGAAGGAAGTGAAGATGAATTTGATGAAGAAAAGGACCAGTTTGAGGAAGAAGAAGAGGTTGTAGATCCTACATAAGCTAGGTTATACATAGCCATCTCCTATATTGGAAAGAAACCAAAGATAGAGGTTTCTGTGTACTCTAGAAATCTAGATCCAGAGAAGTTGATTGACTAGATCAATGACCTAGAGGAATACTTTGAGCATGAGGAGGTCGAAGATCCTGATCGGGTCAGATTTGCTAAGACCAAGCTAAAGGGTCATGCCAGCATCTAGTGGAAAGGAGTACAATTGGAAAGAAATCGAAGAGAAAAGGAGAGAATAACAAGATGGGATAGAATGGTGGATAAGCTGAAGAGATAGTTTATTCCTGTAGATTATGAATTGGATCTACTAAGGAAAATGCAAAGTTTGAGATAGTCAAGCAAAACTGTCAAAGAATATAGTGAGGATTTCTATAAGATCTCCATCCAAACTAGCCATTCTGAGGCCAACAAGGAGAAGGTATCCCATTATATTAATGGGTTACGAGCAAGTATTCAAGAGGAGTTAAGTCTAGTCAGGATTACCACCATAGAGGATGCTTACCAGTTTGCCCTGAGGGTTGAAGAGAAGCTGAATAGAAGGTTTAAGAGCAAGCAAAGAGGAATAGGTCATGGAGAAAGAACTGGTGAAGAACACCTACCAACCCCGTAATCAGAACAATGGTTACCCAAGAGGGAGAGGTAGATATGGAAGAGGAGGATTTCATGGAACCTGTTTCCACTATGGCAAAGAAGGACATCGAGCATATGAGTGTCCACAACATTGAGAAAGGATGAATAAGAGACCTAAGGGTCCTACCAGAGCTACTGTAGCAGATGAGGGTGCTGAATTAGAACATTCTAAGGAGGCAGAGAGAGGAGAAGTTATGGTCACTAGGAGGACCCTGTTGAGTGAGGAGAAAGGGTCAGACCAGAGGAGGAGCCTATTTCACACAAGGTGCAAATGTTTAGGTAAGGTTTGTAATGTTATTATAGATAATGGGAGTACTGATAACTTGGTCTCTAAAGAAATGGTTACTAAGTTACAGCTAGAGAGGAGGAGACACCCGCATCCATACCGGATTGCGTGGTTGTAGAAGAACCATAGGGCATTGGTCAGTGAGCAGTCCCTAGTCAAGTTCAATATTGGGAGATACCAGGATGAGGTCCTGTGTGATGTTTTACCTATGGATGCTTGCCATATGCTATTAGGAAGACCATGGTAGTTTTATCATCGTGTAGTCCATGATGGACATGCCAACACTTATTCCCTAACAAACAAAGAAGTGTGCCATAAACTAAAGCCACTGAAGGGGATGGATGAAAAGAGGTTGCTGACAAAAATGGGAGTGGAAGTTGTGGGGTTTGAAGAACTTAAGGATTTGTACCTTGCAGACCCATATTTTGCTGAAGCTTGGAGAGCTTGTATAGCCCCAGTTAAAAATAAGGTGATAGAGCAGTACAAAAGTGAAGGTCACTTCTCAATCCACCCCGATTGTCTGATGCAAGAGCATCCAAGGAAAGGCAAAATGCCGCAAGGAGAAAAAAAAAATGTCGTGATATCGCGACATGTCGACAAAGAAGAAAAATGTCATGATATCACGACATGTCACATTATCATGACCAAAATCCGAGAGAAGGTGAGAGAGAGGAAAGTGTCGTGATATCGCGACATGTCGCATTTTCATGACTAGAAGACAAGAGGAGGCGCAAGAGAGAAAAGTGTCGCAATATCGCTATATGTCGCATTATTGTGACCAAAGTACGAGAGAAAGCACAAAGGAGGAAAAGTGTTACAATATCATGACATGTCACATTTTCATGACTCAAGAAGGAGAGAGAAGGCGTGGAGCAAAAATGTTATGATTTTGCGACATGTCGTGAAATCGTGATCGAAGTAAGAGAGGGAAGGTGCCCGAAGAAAATGTCATGATTTCACATGTCATGAAATCGTGACCTAAGCAGGAGAAAGAAGGCATCCGTAGAAAATGTCATGATTTTGTGACATGTCATGAAATCATGACCGAAGCAGGAGAAAGAAGGCATCCATAGAAAATGTCATGATTTCATGACATGTCATGAAATCATGACTGAAGCAGGAGGGAGAGGGCGTCCGAAGAAAATGTCATGGTTTCATGACATGTCACGAAATTGTGACTAAAATAGGAGGGAGAAGGCGTCCGAAGAGAAATGTCATGAAATCGTGACCAAAAGAAAACAGGAAGGGCCAGAGAAGAAAATGTCATGATTTCACGACATGTCACGAAATCGTGACCAAAAGATTAGAGAGCGAAAGCAAGGAAGGAAACTTTAGCGATATCATGACATGTCATGAAAGTAGAGAGCGAAAGCAGAAGGCAAAGATGTCACGATATCATGACATGTCACGATTTCATGACCCAAAATAGAGAGAGAAAGCAGAGAGCAAAGATGTCGCGATATCATGACATGTCATGATTTCATGACCCAAAGAGGCAAGAAGGAAGCAGAAAGGAATAATGTCACAATATCACGACATGTCACGATATCATGACCCGAGAGGCAAGGAGGAAGCAAAAAGGAAGAATGTCACAATATCATGACATGTCACGATTTCATGACCCGAGAGGCGAGGAGGAGGTAGAAAGGAAAGATGTCGTGATATTGCGACATGTCACAATTTTGCGATCGAAAAGGAGAAAGAAGAACCATAAAGGAAAGATGTCACGATATCGTGACATGTCGTGATATCGTGACCAAAATAAGAGAAATGCAGCGAGGAAGAAAAATGTCGTGATATTGTGACATACTGCTGGTTCATGATTAAAAAAGGCATGCATTCCCAGACGGTGTTTCTCGAGGCATTCAAAGGCCTTATCAATGCATGATTTCTTGCCCAATAAGTTTGTTGATCGACTGCTATGCCCAGAGGTCAGATATGTTCAAACGGCTCATCAATGCATGTTTTCGTGGCTAACCTGGTGGCAGATGCTAGTTAGGATAAAAGAGGTGAAGGTTACAGTCACGAGGGGGAGGAGCTGAGTTTTGATATGGGGAGGATGTATTCTTCCTGAGAGCGCAAGAAGATCGTCGAAAGTGAGGCAACTTGCACCAAGAAAATAAAACCACGCCTGTGGGCTAGTGTTGTAATCTATTTTCTAAAAAAAAAATAGAAGATTGGAGGTTGATTCTCAGTTGTGATTCTCATGTCCCCATCAAAGAACCATTCAAATATGTGAATTTATAATATTTTTTGGGGGACTTCATGCTTCTCTCAATGCACCTAGACATATGATCAACATCGCTGATCAAAGAGGCAGGAGGAAAAATGAAGGAAGTGTGTGTCATACCTACAATATCCGCATCTCAACGATTGAAGCACATGACAACTTCTTCTACCAAAATGTTTACATCCATAATGTATCAGGATAATAGGAAGATAAATGCAAATATGGGTTAAAAAGAGATAAAACAAGCACCCAAACTAGTGGTTATCGAGGTCCCTACTCCCATGGAATTAGAGGATGCTCAAGGAGAATTCAAGGAGGCACCTCAATCTGCTTCACCTGCATCTTCATCAAGGTCATTTGCATCGCAGGTGACCATTCATTTGGTTAATCCTAGACTAGGGGAGTATATTATGAAGAATGTGACATTTGTGCTAATCATTGACATTGCATAGGATATGGGTCGACCATAAGCACATCACCTTACCATAGGTACGGTGGTCCCTCCTAATCAAACCAATTTTATCTATGGAGGGCTTGACCATCTTGCATCTCACACTTCCATGGAGGAGGACGATGAAGAACCATTCTCTATGAATGTTAATTATCTCTCCAACCTAAAATATACCTTATGATATTTTAAGCATTATGATATGCATGGTTACAGTATTTAATTATTCGAGCACGGGCGTAGGAGTCTGTAAGAACAAAAATATCAATTTCCAACTGATAGGTTCGGGTTAGGGTATTATATAAGAGGATAGGATTAACTCCTCATAACATATTTAGACCACCTGTACCTCAGTCTTGGGGGTGAAGTTGACTTCAATCCTTATCACCCCAATCCCTCCATATTTCTAAGGGATAACTAGTTAGTGTATTATACCATTATAGAATTGCCTGAGGTATATCACGAGAACATCTTGGTGGAGACTGGTTCATAGTACATACCAAGAAACAACTTGGAAGAATAAATCTTTGAGAAAGTCAATGACACAGTCTTGAAAATTCATAAATCTAGTATGGTAGAATATTCTGAGTCAAAGAATTATTCTGACAAGGACAAAGGAGAATCCATATCTAAAATAGGGGGACCGAGTCATGGGTATGAGAGTGATGATGATGGTGAGTCCTCAAAAAATGAGCAATTTGAGGATGAGACTAAGTTGGCTTACCTAGGCCCTCTAAATTTACATCATTTGTTACCCTTGGAGATAGTCATAGAGGATGATCAATCCTCCATTGATGATAGCGACTATCAAGAGTGGACTTACATGGGGCCCCGTATTCCTAATATCTCAGTTCCAATAGGTAGTAGTGAGGGTTTTTATTACGATAGTGATGACAAAGATGAAATAAAGAGAGTCTATTTGGGACCTCCCTACTTGCGTCATCGTAATGCACCATACATTGTAGAGGATATGTATAGATATATCAATTTCCACCCTCACCTTAGGGGAAGACCGCCTAATCTAGATCAGATATATCATATGGTGTTTCTTGATCCACTGACATACATGGAGCATCTCAAGCCTAGCGATCCTATTTTTGATTCTATCCATAGACCGAATCTAGATATCCCCATACCCCCATAACCACATCTCAGGGATGGAAGTTATGTAAATGTAGAGTCACATGCACATGGTCCTAGAGATATAATCCATTCCATAAATATGATCTTCATTTATTTGACCACACCACTTCACAATGTAGCCGATCCATCCAAACCATTGTATCTTAATGTAGATGCTATTGATTGGGATCATGCTGATTCACCACTAGAGCCTAAACATTTCTTCCCCAATGAATAAATGTTGCAACCTTTTCATTTTGCACTAGACTATACACATAATTTTTATCATGCTAAGGATACTTCCAATGTGAAACCCATAAACCCAGTAGATGACATCCACTTGATCCCTACACCTCACCAACTTGATGAGGGATCCCATATGTCAGTAGAGGAAATATTTGAAGTGGATATCAACAATGATCCCACAAATTCTAAGAAGGTTAAATTTGGAGAAATTTTATCTCCTGATGAGTGTGCCAACCTCATATCTCTACTCAAAGAGATACATGATCTCTTTGAGTGGACTTATAAGGACATACCGGGTCTAGATCCAAAATTGGTTACACATAACCTTTCGCTAGATCTATTGAAAAAGCTAGTCAAGAAAAAACTCAAAAAGATGCATCCAATAGTAGCTTTAATGGTTAAATATGAATTGTAGAAGCTATTGGATGTAGAGTTTGTCATTTCCATTGACTATCCAGAATGGGTATCAAACATGGTGCCTATATGAAAACTTGATGGAAGGATTTGTATCTGTACAAATTTTAGAGACCTCAGTAGGGCAACAACAAAGCATTCATTTTCATTATCGAACATAGATGATCTCATAGATGCAACTGTGGGTCATGATATTCTCTCCCTAATGGATGGGTTTTTTGGTTACAACCAAATTCAGATTAAGCCTGAAGATCAACATAAGATTGCATTCATAATTCCATGGGGGAAATTTTATCATAATGTTATGCCATTCGACCTTAAGAATTCTAGTGCTACATATCAGTGGGCTATGACATACATATTTCATGACTACATGTACAAGATCTTAGAATATTACATTGATGACTTGTTGGCAAAGTCATTGTTGTGTTCAAAGTATGTAGAGGTCCTGAGAAAAGTCTTTGATCGCCTGATAGAGCATAATGTTAGGTTGAATCCTAAGAAGTGTGTATTTGGTGTGACTTTAGGAAAGCTTTTAGGATTCATCATTTCAAAATGAGGGATCGAAGTAGACTCAGAAAAGGTCAAGTCAATTTTAGAAATGCTTCCTTTGATGAAAATCAAGGAACTAAGAATCCTACATGGCAAAGTAGCATCCATAAAGTGATTTATAACACAATTATCAGATAAATATTGACCCATGAATTTAATGTTGCACAAGGGGGTCTCATTCAATTGGGATGAGAGCTACCAAGTAGCCTTTGTGGAGATTAAGCACTACCTGGCGATGCCACCAGTACTAGCTCCACCAAGACCAGATGTACTGTTCTTTCTATATATTGGCTACTAACTTTGCATTAGGGACCATGTTAGCCCAAAATAATGTGTAGGACAAAGAGCAAGCCATATATTATATTAGACAAAGCTTGGTGAGTTACAAGCTAGGATATGCCTACATGGAAAAGTTGTGTTTAGCAATGGTGTTTGCTACAAATAAATTGTGACATTATATGTTAAGTCATACAATGTATGTCAAATAAAAAAAATCCTTTGCATTATATGATGAGCAAGACTTATTATAATACACGTACTATAAAGTGGATCATGCTATTAATAAAATTTGACTTGGAATTCATTAGACAAAAATCCATTAAGGGACAGGTCATAGTTGATCAACTAGAAGAGGCACCACTAGAAAATAGTAGACCTCTCACCATTGAGCTTCCTGATGATGTAGTCTTCACATTATCATAGTCTCTCAAACCCAAAGAACCAGATAACAAAGCTGATATGACCTTGTTCTTCGATGGTTCAAAGTATGAGCAAGGGGGTGGTGCAGGAATAGTTTTGTTCATGCCATAAGGTGCTCCCATGCCCTTGTCATTTAAGTTGGACTTTCCTTGCACCAACAATAATGCTGAATACAAATCCCTAATCCTGGGCCTCCAAAAAGCTATCGACATTAAGATCAAAGGGTTGAATATCTTTGGTGATTTCCTTCTCATTTTCAACCAAGTGAAGGGACTTTTTCAACGTAGGCGTTTGGTCCTAAAGGCCTAAAAAGATATTGTTGACACTTATCTAGCTCAGTTGGAGTGGTATGACATTGAGGTAATCCCTAATTCATAAAAAATATTTGCAGCCACTATGGTATCTTTAGGATCCTTAATCCCTTAGAATTTTTTTGTTGATTTTACTACCATCCACATAAAAACATTGTCACACTTTGCTATGCAACACGAGGCTTTGGATAATAAAGAATCAGTCAACATGATTTATATAGAAAAAAACCATGAATGGTTCTACAAATCCAGATACTTTCTCAAGAGGGTGCCCTAGGGATCATTGATCTCGTAGGGTTCTACGAGGAATGGTACTACCATTCACCATAAGGTTATTTCCCAGTCTAAATTTCTAAATATTAAACCACATAGGAAATATGTTATCTTAACAGTTGAGGTTGAGGTCTATCAGAACTGGATGTCACAAATACATGACTTCCTAAAACTTGGTGTAATCCCCCAAGGATTATCACGTACCACAAAATGCATATTTAAATATAAAGTGATAAAGTATGTCTTGTTAGGAGATATTTTGTATCGTCAAAGCTACGATGGAGTTCTCCTTCATTGTATTGAGCTCCAATAATTAGCTTGGGCAATTTTGCAAGCTCACAATGATACATGCGATGGCCATTTAAGCGGTATGGCTATCCTCAAGTGCATCCTTCACATGGGATATTATTAGCCTGCTATGGATAAGGATTATAATTCATATGTCAAGAAATACGTTAAATTTAGCATCATGCTAATCTTATGCACTTGCCATCATAGGCATTATAGGCCATTCAAGCAGCTTGGCCATTTGATCAGTGGGGCTTGGATCTAATCGATAAGATCTCTCCTCCATCATCATGCTGGCATACATTAAATATCATAGCTATTGAGTTCTTTACAAAGTGGATGGAAGCAATCCCATTAACAATAATGATTAAAGCACGTATTGTGGAGTTTATACTTCATAATATCATAAGTTGTTTTGGGATACCATCCAAAATAATCTTGGATAATGGAATGTCATTCAAGAATAAAACTGTGAGGGCTTTGACATCCAAGTACAATATCAAACATAGTTTTGCAAATACATAATATCCATAGGCAAATGGGTAGGCAGAGGCTTCAAATAAGATAGTGGTATCCATATTGAAAAATATTGTACAGGAGCACCATAAATATTGGCACATCTAGTTACCCCTTGCATTATGGGATTATAGGACTAGCATTTGGACACCCGTTAGGGTAACTCTATTTTCACTAGTATGTGGTATTGAAGCCATTATGCCCCTAGAGTTGGATATTCCAACGTTGTATGTCACATTGAAAGAGTTCATTGATGATGATACTACATGACAATATCACCTAGATTAATTGATACTTCTTGATGAACGTTGCATGAATGCCCTTGAGCATCTCCATGTTTACCAAGAGCGCTTAAAAAGAGCTTACAATAACAAGTTCCATTTGAGAGACTTTGAGATTGGTGATATTATGCTGAAAGAGAACCAATAGAACTCAAATATACCACCAAAACTGTGAGATAAATTTATGGCTAATTGGTTAGGTCCTTATATCATATCTAAGAATATTGGACCTGGGACATATCACTTAATATCACTTGAAGGGGTTGAAGATCCTGAACCTCTAAAAATCCTTCATATTAAAGTGTTTTATGCCTAAAACCATTAAAATGCTCCAAGGCATCTCTAAGCACTTTGGTCACCCCATAAAAGGCTCCAAAGGAATCTAAACCTTTTGGTCAAATCAAAATTTCAAAAATCCATAAAAATTAAAAAGCAATAAAATCTAAAAAAACATTGCGTTTCATTTTGTATTGCTACATCTCATTTGCATTTTACATTCTTATTTTGCATATGCATTCATTTAATTGTATTGCATTAGGAATTTCCATCTATTACACTTGAATTAGAATAGGTTGTGTTTGTAATCTTACAAATGACACCACGTTTGTATTTCAATCATACATCTATGCATTATCATCATCATACATAAGCCTTATGAGGAATTATGTTTTTCAACACAATCCCTCATGTTGCTATGAAGAACATACTAGGGTTTTTTGGTCATTCAACTATACCTAGTGGTCTTCTCAAGATTTGGGTTGAAATATTGCTTTGCTTTTGTAGATGAGGTCTAGTTTTGATAGCACTTAGCATATCATAATATTATAACTAATCAACACATTTAAACAATCCTAATTAGGGTAAGGAAGGATGAACACTACAAAAGTGGTCTAGGTCACCTTAGGTGAAAGGTTTTGTTACTTGCTTATTTTGTGAGGAGCAGTGGTCTAGAGTAGAGGTCATTGGAAAAAGGACAAGATCACCCCCTACCTGAAGAGATCCCTTGCTTAAATCAAAAAGAGCAAAATCCTATCCCTTGCAAAAAAAAAAAAAGTATATACAAAATAAAAATTAGTTTTTGTCACTATATATTAACAAGTATACCAATAAATCGAAGAAAAAAAGGGGGTGAACTTGAATCCCTAGAATGGTCAATAATCAAAGCCATGGAGTGATCCCCAATACAACAATGGGCTGAATGAATCATGTTTGACATTGGGGTAGGTCTAGAAATTCAAGAGTGAGCTAGCTTTAGGTGGCATGGATTGCCTAGTGATCTAGTCTAACTAAATCCAAACCTAGGATCGGATAGACATTTGAGGATCCCCAATACAATAATGGGCTGAATGAATCCCACTTGGCATTGGGGTATGCTTATGCCTTATCTAATATATGCATTTTAACACACATGGGTAATGAATAGCTTGGTCTTTCAGAGCCAAAACTTTATTTTTTAGAAGTCTGGTATAGTTATTATACAACTTTTGATAAGTCAACTAGGATGTTTGAGTTTCATGGAAAACCTTAAAAATTTCCAAATAGCAACAATCAAATCACAATCATAAAGGATTAAATTTCTCTTTATAATATTTTTTTTATTAAAGAATGTTCATAATATAGGCTAGATACTAGATAGATGTCAGAAATGATATTTAAAATGACCACTGACTATGTTACACATATTATTATTATTTTTATTTTTATTTGTGGAAAACATCCCAAAAGGGATGCCACTTTCAGGTAAGACCCAAGGAGTTAGGGGTATCCATTCCGCCAAAAATGCCCAGGATTATGAATATAAAAAATATGTCATGTCATAGTGCACATGGGTGATTAATTGATTAATTATTATGAGAAGATATATCAATTACAGTTCATGATTGTTATACATTCGATGGTGTCATCCATTATATTGTTAGATCATATTGCATTCATTCCTTACTTTTTAAGTGATTAAATCATATAGGTTCATTTATATTTGACCATCAACATGTAAATAATGTATTGCATACATTACATTTACCATATCATAACATCATAAATTAAATGCATACAAGTATTGTAAATTAAACATGCATTTAACATCAAACATTGCATTTATATACATCTATCATAAGTAGTCCATATAAACATATATATCACTGCATCTAATAATACATCACATAGCTATCTAGCGCATGTCATATATACATCACATCATATAGCATAAAATAAACATAACACATCAACATTGCATACATATGCATCTTATAAACACCAAGTAAATAAAGTATAGATATAATGAGTCTCACATGTCAGATCATATATATATATATATATGTGTGTGTGTGTGTGTGTATCCAAAAATAGTACATCGACATATATCTAAAATTCCCACAGGCTACAACTGTGTAGGTCCTTGACCTTACACTCAAAAATGGTACAACATCTGATATAGATCCATACTAATCAGCACCTGTACCCCCAGTCTATGAGACTCTATAATCATCTCCACCTCCCTTGTGGGTCCACCTAGAGCTAGTCCTAGTTGACCTATCTGATCTATGCATCCTATGGCTAGATCTAGCTAAAGATTACCCTATCTCTTGAGTGTGAGTTCTCTAAGATCCTGGAGCTATGGTCCTCTCAAAAATTTCACCCCCGAGTAGCTCAATCTCTCCCACCAAGCTAGATATGTAAGCAAAATCTAATGATTGCTTGCTAATGTGTTGTTGCACCATATTCCATAGTATTTTGATCTCTACCATTGGGTTCATCATTGCTAATCCTTGTATTTCTAGAGTATATGGAGCCATTAGAATAACCTGTGAATATGAGGGGTCTTCCCTCATAGACCTGAGTGATTCACGCTCTATGATCATAGCATCTAGCTAGGACTGTAGAAGGATACACTACCCTATGATCCTCTGAATCTCTATCTCCACCATGGTAAGCTATGCCTAGAGATATGTATTTTCCTCATCATAGTTGCACCATTAAGATTACCCTATTGTGAGCTGTGACTATAGGTCACTAATCCATACCTGTAAGGTAGCTATGGAGATGTCTCTCCCTAGCATATGCATCTAGAGTATATCTACCTGAGTATATAGGCTAGCAACCTAAGTCCTAAGCTATCCAATATCGTTGTTTGGTGCTACCTCACCCTCTATTAGTGTCTCATCCTCCTCATATTGGAGGACCTCCTTTGTAGCTCCTCCCTCACCCCATCCACACTCAGTCATCTAAAGGACTTGGCACCCATGAGGATTGTCTTCTACTCCCTTTGTGCCCTCTTCTACTGCACCCTCTACTGGTCTACCTAGTGGGCCCTCCAAGACTTGCCCTCGCATGGTCATCCACCAAGTATTATAGTTAGCTTTCATCCCTACATCTATTAGGATTGAATATTGTAAGTCATCATCCTCATCATCCAAAGGAGTCACTTATGGCCATGCGATGTCCCTCTCTAGAGTGATACGATGATAGATGGTGGGTAACTCAAGGATATCCTACTAAATACCGAACTACCTAGTGACATGGGATAAGTAGAAGAACTCTCATACCTTGAACTTACATCTGAGGAGCCATTTGTCTCTGTGTACCCATTGTAGGTAGTCATTAGCATCTAGCCATGTAGTGTAGTCTAGGTATAGCTACTACTCAACTTGGACTGGTTGTAATCATGCAAACTACTCAATGTAGTAGCTCAAGTCCCCTATGTGAGATCTACTCCTAAAGCCCTCCTACTCTCAAGGCCAGCACACTACATATCACTGCCACTCTAATACAATATCTAAAATATTTAGAGGCAGTCTCATAGGGTACTCTATGGTGATGTGCTACCAACTCCATATCTATAGTAGAAGGCTACAACTAATACCAACTTTGCTCCATCATGTAATCTGATACAACTCATTATAGAGTTGTGCAAGTAAGGCACTTCCCCAGGACAAGATCAGTGGCCGACGAGTAGTGCTGGTGAGGACATAAAAAATCCTAGCTAAGAGGTTCTAAAGAAGCCTCACTCTTGAAGTTTCAGGTAGAACAATGTAGATGATTAGGTGCATAAACATGATTGCCCACTAAGAGAAGACTCGCTCAGTATAACAATGCTCTTTGTGCACCCCTCTGTGGTTCGAGTGTCATTGTGCCTCATCACTATGGTCATCAAATATCATGGTGAATACTGCATCCTTCACCTCCATAAAAAAATATGTGATGGCATCATCATCTAGAGTAAGTATAGATATGTAGTACACATCCTCAAGAGTCATGGTCATCTCACCTATTGATAGGTGAAAGGTGTTGGTCTGTGCATCCCAGTGTTGGGCCAATGCATTCATGTAGGCCTAGTCATCCCAGATAGTAGGTAGGTGTAGTACATAGCTAAATCCTATAGCTGTGAGCCATGCCTAATCAGTGTCATAAATGTTACCATGTAGGTTGTGAAGTATCTCCAATTCCCTCGCCCTCACGATCAAATTTTGATCGACAATATAATAAATAATTAAAATTCAACAAAAAAAATATAAAAAACAACCCTAAAAAGTCAAACAAAGTCAAAAAATATTTAAAAGGATAAAAACATACATGAATACATGCAACACATTCAAATAAAATCAAATTTGCAATTCAAAATTTTAATTAAACCAGTTAAAAATTAAAAAAAAAATCAAAAAAATTGAAAATTTTAAATTTTTTCCTAAAGTCAGGTGATTGTGCTTCAGACCCGCGGTCAAAGAGGCAGTCAAATTTTATGACCATTGAGATTTGAATATCACCAAAAATGATAGCCATGGTCCCTAATTTACCAATTGGGCACCGCATTTTCCACCCGTGGCTAAGGGAAACACCCTTTTTAGGGTCATTTCCCATCTCGAGGCACCCCAAAAATTAAACCCACCCCTTCTAATCTAACCTAGACTAATCCTAAGCTAGGGTGTGGTTCATTTTTGATAGTTTAGTTTTTTCATTTAACCATTACTTAATGAGGTTCAATTTTATCCAATAATTATAAAAATAAGGGTATGTGTACTTCTACCTTAGTAGCACTGACACCTCCAGGTTGGTCTACCATTAGTACAGGTGGTAGTGAGGTTGAGTTTGAAGCAAGTGTTCCATGTCAAATTTGATAACTCACCTCTCAGAGCACTCAGGTTTGCAAAGCTAACAATTGGAAATAATGATGTCAAAAATGATAGATTTTTCTTAAATATTTTCCATTTTTCCCCTGATCGTGGCTGACACCCATGGTGTAGGATTCGGGCTTCCTGATCACAGGTTGAAACTGCAGCTAGGAATTTGAAAATTTGGTTGTGTTTGACAAGCGTGACTAACAACCTGCAATAAATGCTCCAAAATACCACTGTGAGGAGTTTCAAAATGCTAAATTAAAAATATCTTCTTGACAAAAATTTTCAAAATATTAAAAATAACAAAAGAATTCAGATAATTCAAAAGTCAAATGTGCCTTGTATCCAGTTATTTACCCTATACACTTGGCGGTTGTAGCGACTGACACTCCATGTAATATGGTAATATGAGTAAATTACCATAAGGAAATTTGAGGCAAATTCATCATAGCCGAATTGATATGATTCATTTCAATCCTGAAGAAGGCCTTGTAGGCTAGACCGCCCCACATGAATGAAGGAATCATGTCAATTCTTCTATGATATTTTCAATAGATCATCGACCAATATGATTCAACACATGCCTAATTGGAATTGTTATCATTTCTATTCCCTAAGAAGGCCTTCATGGTTGGACCACTCCACAGGATAGAAATATACATTTACTATTAACAGTTGTAATCATAGCTTATTAGGCCTAGCTAAATATCAAGTGCTAAACCTTAAATTTTTCAAGTCATTCATAGTGATGAGGCCTAGAAATGCCTCAATCATAACATGTTTTGTACACTAAAAATGCCTATAAACTCTTATGTTTTATCTGATATGTTAGTTAAGTTGATTCAATATGCTGTATATTAACCATTTTGCATGATCAATGTATTTGAAATATTATATGCCGATTTTACAGCTTTTTGCATAGTTTTGTGTTCTTTTTGCTATGATTTGCTACAATGGGATATGCTTAGAATAATAGCAGCATTTCACTAATCTTGTTTTGATTTGACTAAAGCATTTACTTCACCTAAATCTGGCAACAAGGCAAGCAAACTGTTGTCGTGCAAAGAAAATCGGTCTTTCCCATATAAATTCCAGCCAGTCGTCCATAAATAGCAAGGCATGGAATTCACATGAGGAAAGGGATGAAGACCATTAGAATTTGATCTTAGGAGATAACACACCTGAGAGATGCAAAAAAAATCATTGGAAAAGCATACATTTGTTCATTCCAAGTATCTTCGAATGAACAGATATCTTCGAATGAAGGAACACAAGATCTTCGAAATGAGCGGATCTTCGAATGAAGAATGCAACGTCTTCGAAATGAGCGGATCTTCGGAATGAGCAAGATATTTGGAATGAGCGATCTTCGGAATGAGAATGCAAGATCTTCGTAATGAGCGATCTTCGGAATGAGAACTGCATTGTCTTCGTAATGAAGCCACTTATCTTCGGAATGAAGAATATAATGTGTTTTTGACCTTTTGACCGATTTTTGAAGCCGAAAAAGGGAAATAAAGGTTGGAAAAAGTAAAGAGAAATATCTTCCATCCTCGTCTTTGCCGTCATTGCCGACCAAAGCCATCATTAAGGGAAAGATCAAGTTTTAGTCCTCTTCTAGGATAAAACCAGAATTTGTTGCAAGATTGTAGGATTAGATCTTTTGAGATATTCTTTGTTTGTAATCGATCATAGGATAGCTATAAATATTGCTCCCATTCAAGGTTGATCCTAGTAGATAGAAAAGGAGGTAGAAAATAGAGTAAGGAAGCTAGCAAAAATACAGAGTATAACTAGAAATTGACTCCATACCCGTAATAGCTTTTCAAAGAATTCTTGTAATCATGTCTTTTGATCAATAAAGTGCACCAGTTCTATTTCAAATTACTTGTAAATGAGTGTGATTAAGATTTAGAAAAAGAGAGAGACTTACACCTTCTTCTGGACAAAGAGGCTGGCCACTTCCAGACCTAGGAGGAGGACTAACAAAGCAGGTTTTTATTCTGATTTTGCTGCAGTAGAATGAGTTGTAGAACTTGTTATTTCAATTGCTTGTAAATAGTTGACAATATTTGTAGTATTAGTTTATTTATGCTTAGATTAATCTTGTGCTTAAATTTTTAGTTGCAATCTTACTTTCAGCAAAGTTTCCACTTTATTTTTAGATTGTTATTTCCAGAATTTACTATTTTTCAGCAATTTCCTGCATTTTATGTTTTGCTGTCAAAATCTGAACAGAAGATTGACAACCTTCTGTTACATAACTTTGATAGTTTTTATTTCCACATTAGATCTAAACTTTCATTACTACAAAAGTAATTAGATTTCCTTTCGCAATTAGGATCTGACTTTCAATTCTGCAATCGTTAATTCTCCAATATAATTAGGTCTCATTCGCAATTGTAATTAGGACTTCATTTCTGCAGTTAATGATTAGTTTCCAATTCGAAAACTTAGATTAAGATTTAATTTATGCAATTTAGAGATAGGAATGTTCCAAAACCCCCACACAACCGGTTCCACCAATAAGACTTGTTGCCCTAGATTGACCTAAGTTATAGCTGTTTCACTTCTTCTCCCGTAGATAGCCTTGTACACCGCCCTGGATTGACAGATTCATTGAGAATTAATGATGGTATAACGACTACGCATCATTTTGGCACCGTTGTCAGGGAATAGTGTTGTAGAAGAAAACAAATAGTCCAATAGCTGTAATCAGACTAAACTGTGAACATTCAAGTTAAAATCTAAATATAAAAGTAGAGTAAGATAACAACTATTGACTTAATTTATGTCATTTAGGAGTAAACATGAATGAGTAAGTCTAGGGAGACCCCAAAGGATCCCCGGCTTGTCCCATTAAGGAGATCTTCACGCCTAAGGGGTGAATCACCAGTGTTTGAACTACCTGAAAGATTGAAAGAAAAATCACCAGTCTCACCATCAGGAGAACATTTTGAGAAAGGAAAATCACCAAATTTATCAACAGAATATCTTAAGGAAGATAATTCATCAGACTCATCAACAGAGAAGCTTGGACCTCTTGAGAGAACAATTTGGAAAGCTTTAACTTCTCCTAGGAAACAAGAAACTATGGCAGAAGGAGGCAATGTAGATGGCCAGCATGGCTATGTTCATAATGAAGGGGATGATCAGGATATACTCCAACCATCCGTAACATTTGAATATCCTATTCATCCGAATCCAACACAAAACTCTCCCATGAAGACCATTTCACCTTCAGTACTTCCAACCTTCCGAGGTGTTGTATCCGAAGATCCCGATCAGCTTTTGTTTGAATTCAAGGTAGTGTGTCGGACCTATGATTATATAAATGACAATCAAAAACTTAAGGTTTTTCCCTCAACTCTCAAGGATTCAAAATTACGCTGGTTCATGAGCTTAGAGCCAAATTCCATAAGAACCTGGGATCAAATGGAGACTGTCTTTTTAGACAAATATCAAGAATACTGCCATGTAAGGAATAGAAAAGATGAGTTATTTAGAATCAAGCAGGAAGATGATGAGACCTTGGAAGATTATCTTGATAGGTTCTCCTTTGTTCAAAGGAGATGTGGACTAGTAGAACCAGAATTATGTAAAACCATCTTTTTGAGAGGATTGCAAGATGAATCCAGAGAAGTTCTGGATTTGATGGGAAAAGGGGATGTAACCACTCTCAGGAATGAGGAAATTATGGATCTCTACAGGAATTACTCTCGCACTAAGCAGAGAAGAAGAAAAAGCCGCACAAATGGTACTGATGTAAAGGACCTGATAGAGGAACTTGCAAATTTCAAAACTGATATCCTAGTGCATCTAAACACTACTTTAGGGGAAATCTCTGCAAAAGCTAAAAACACAGAACCTTTGGCAATTTATTGCCCAAGATGTAGAAGTAAACATGCTTTGCAGGAATGTCCTTTGAATAAAACATCTATCTCACCATTTGTGGTATCTGTTCAAAAAGGCATTCAACTGATCAATGCCACCTGCTACCACAACTCAAAACCGTGTTAGAAAACCAGACCGAGGAACTCAACTATATTGGACCAAAACAAGGGGGAAATTTCTCTCAATATCAAAATCCCCCTCGTTTTCCTACAAATTGGGGGCATAATCCCGATACTATGCCTTCGGGACAATCAGAACCACCCCAACGTCCTTGGAATTATCCTCAATGGACAAATTCCCAAGAATGGCCACAATCAAATTGGAGTAACCCAGCCTGGAATCAGAATCAAAACAACCCCTCATGGAATCAAAACAATCCAGCTTGGAATCAAAATCAGACTAATCCACATTGGGTGCAAAACCAACCACAATGGAATCAACAATACCAACCTATCCAAGGCAAGAAAGGAATCAAGGTCAAACTCAGAATTTGTTGCCTCGGACCTAATCAGAATTTTCAAGAAAAACAACAGCAAACACAACAAGTGAAACAACCTCAATTGCCAGATCAGCCAGTCACTAATCCAAATAGTGTAAGACAGACACCTCCTGTCTATGTGGCTGAAGTCGAAGAAAATATTGAAATTAATGTTCTTGATTGTAGTGACATCCAACTCCGTTCAGGGAAAGTTGTACCTGAACCAGTTTTAATGGAAATCAAAGATAATGAAAAGCAAGAATCATCGGAACCAGAGAGAATCCAACCAACAATAGAAACAAAAAAATTGGATCCAACAATAGAAAAAGAGACACAAGCGGAACAATTACCAAGGATAGTTCCATATCCCGAAAGACTTAATGCAATACCAAAAATTTCTGAGTCGAATTGGTCAAAGAACTCAAAAAGTTGACTATCTCATTGCCCTTATTGCAAGCCATTAAGGAAATACCAAAAATTAACAAGACTATCCAAAATTTGTGCATTAAAAGAGCAGGAAGAAAGAAGAAAGCATTCCCCAAGACCTGCAAGTTGAAGGGAAGATAGCTGATCTCTTATCTGGAAAACTACTACCTCCAAAGTATAGTGATCCAGGAAGCCCAGTTATCACAAATCACCATAGGTTCAAGACCAATATCAAATGTTTTAGTGGATCTAGGAGCTGCAATAAATGTCATGACTAAAGATACAATGGAACAATTACAGCTCAAACATCTCAGCCCCACATTTATCAGTTTTAGAAATGGCCGATAGGTCGGGTTGCAAAACCTGAAGGAATCATTGAAGATGTCCCTATAGAAGTTTCTTCTTGGGAATTCCCTACAGATTTTTTGGTTTTACAGCCAAGAAATTCAGCACATGGATATCCCATTATTTTGGGAAGACCTTGGCTTGCAACTGCAGCAGCCTTCATAGATTGCAGATCTGGAAATATGACTATTTCAAATGGTATTGAGCTGAAACAAATTTCTTTATATCCTCCTTGCAAAACCATCTAGCAAATTTTTAGGTCACTTATGGTTTTCTGACTCAGATGAGTAACCCGAAGAGGTCATTTCTACACTAGCTACCTTAGTAGTAAGAAAACACACATAAGACCTCAGTGACACAGAAAACTTAGAAAATGAAACAATCCTGATGAATGTTCTGCATGAACAAGGTTTAGAAGGGGAAGCAACAAATATCCAACAATTGATAAGTAATGAGGAGAATCAAAAATCTGAAGATGAATCATCTATGCTATCACAGGGAAACTCTGTTTCACTACCACATGGATGGCACCATCATCTGATTTTTCCTTCTCACTGTTCCATACAAGATATGCTTCCCTCAAGAAGCAATAAAATAGAAACTGCTTCTTTTCTCCCATCTCAGCAATGTCCTCTTAATCCCTTAAACACCAAGTATGAAGGAGTGAATTCAGTCCTTCTAAATACAAAATAAATAGAAGTCCAACAGCAAATTTTTGAACATCTACAACCAACTTACTAGGGAAGAGGAAGAAAAATTGATAGTTGTTTTGCGTAGGCATGTTCATGCTTTTGCTTGGAACTACAAAGATATGTCAGAGTTCATCCCGATATATGTACCCATAGAATCTATACCAAGAAGTCAAGCCACTGACAACCTCAAAGAAGATTGAATCCGGCCTTAAGAGATATTGTGAAAGAAGAAATTGAAAAACTCCTGGAAGTAGGATTCATTTACCCAATTTCTGATAGCCAATGGGTTTCTCCATTGGTAATAGTTCCTAAGAAAAATGGAAAAATGAGAGTATGTGTAGACTATAGAGAATTGAATAAGGTGACATACAAAGACCATTTTCCATTACCTTTCATAGATCAAGTGTTAGATACTCTTGCCGAAAAAAGATACTTTTGTTTTCTTGATGGATTTAGTGGATATAATCAAATTTAGATTGCACCTGAAGATCAAGAAAAGATAACTTTTACATGTCCATGGGGAACATTTGCCTATAGGGTTTTACCTTTTGGTTTGTGTAATGCCCCAAGAACTTTTCACGAGCAATCCTAGCAATTTTTGCTGATCTGACCACCAAAAGTGTTGAAATTTACATGGATGATTTCACAATATGTGGACAAACTTTTGATTTTACATTGGAAAATCTTGACAAAGTCTTAACTCGCTGTGAAACATACCACTTATCCTTAAATCCAGATAAATGCTTCATGATGATGAAGGAAGGGATAGTTCTTGGTCATCACATCTCTCCTGAAGGGATCCAAGTTGATCCAAAGAAAGTTGAAATTATCAAGAATCTCCTTCCTCCTAAAACTCAACTAATGTCGAAGCTTCCTAGGACACATTGGTTTTTACCGTAGGTTTATTCCCAACTTTAGTACAATAGCCACCCTATGTTTGCCTTATTGACTAAAGATTCTGAATTCTCCTGGACTCAAAGTGTCGAGAAGCATTTGAAGCTCGAAAGAGAAATTGATAACTCCACCCGTGCTCAGAGGACCTAATTGGACATTACCATTTCACATTCAGACTGATGCCTCCAATACAACAATTGGAGCAACATTAGGACAAATTGATAATGGTGAACATTATACCATCTACAACATTAGCAAGAACTTGACAGGAGCAGAGAAAAATTATACAACACGAGAAAGAATTCCTAGCAAGAATTTATGCCATCAACAAATCTCAGCATTATATCACAAGTTATCAAATATTTATTCACACAGATCATACAACCATTAAGTATTTGATGAATAAACCTATGGTAAGTGCAAGAATTATTCATTGGTTGTTGTTGCTGCAAGAATTTGATATCACCATAATCAACAAACCAGGAAAAGCTAATGTTGTGGCAGATTTCTTGTCTAGGTTGCAGAACACGGATGAAGGGGAATTAGTTGATGACACTTTTCCCGATGAAAACTATTTGCTATATCAGCTCAATCACCTTGGTTTGCAGATATAGCCAATTATTTGGTCACAGGGAAAGTTCCTCCACATTTTACTTCAAAACAAGAAAAACAATTGATCAAACAGAGTTCTTCTTTCGAATGGATTAAGGGTATGCTTTTTAAGTGCAGTCCGACCATGTGTTACGTAGGTGCATCCGAAAGGATGAAGTGTATGATATCCTTAGAGCTTGTCATGATGAACCCTCGGTGGACACTATTCTCGTAAAAGCACTAGAAAAATCTTGGGGATAGGATATTATTGGCCATCTCTTCACAAGGATGTGAAAAGTACATCGTGCATTGTGATGCATGCCAAAGAATTGGGAAACCCACTCATACAAATGAGATGCCATGCAGCCTCAAATGGTTTTAGAACCATTTGAGAGGTGGGGGCTTGATTTTGTAGGACCTATTGATCCACCTTCTCAAGGAAAGGTGCATATTCTAGTATGCACCGATTACCCAACAAAGTGGGTAGAGGTGCATGCTTTCAAACATGCTCGTGAAGAGAAGGTCGCTGATTTCTTGTATACTCAAATTTTTCAGAGATTTGCAGCTCCACGGACCCCAATTTGCATCCAAAGTCATAAAAGCATTTACAGAATTGTATGAAATCAAACATAGGAAATCATCACCTTACCACCCACAAGCAAATGGCCAAGTTGAAGTAACAAACAGGGAACTAGAACGCATCTTGACAAAAATAGTAGCTTTTCATAGGAGAAATTGGCTAGACAAATTACCTAAGCGCTTGGGCCTACAATACTACTTGGAAGTCCACTACTGGATTCACACCTTATGAACTAGTCTTTGGTAAAAGCCTCTCTTACCTATTGAATTTGAGCTACTAACATTGCGCACAACACTGAAATTGGAATTGAATTGTCGCAGAACAGACAGATTCTTAGCTGAATGCATTGGATGAACTTAGATTGGATGCTCGCACCAAACCGAGGTAATTCAGGAGCAGAGGAAGTTGTGGCATGACAAAACATTCAGTAGAGGAAACTTCAACAAGGAGATTGGGCTTTACCGTTTGATTCTCAATATGAAGACTTCCGGAAAACTGAGAACTAGATGGTTGGGACCTTACTGGATTGAAGAGGTATTTAACAACGGAGCAGCTCGTTTATCCCCTATTGATGGGTCACGAAGAAAGTTGGTAGTGAATGGACATCGCCTCAGGGTATACCATACACCTCTGACTAAAGAAGAATTCTTGCAGGAACTTGATAGTTTGGATACACAACAGGTGGAAGAGATTCCTTCTTCCACTTCAAAACAATCAACATGATCATGGATTTCAAGAAAAAAAAAAATACACAAAAAATCAAAAATAGAAAACAAAAAGATTAATAAATTCTGAGTATGAATTCCTTCATGGGCATGATTTCAAGGAAATCATGAAATTCCTTCATGGGCATAGTCAGATTAAAAAAAAGAGAAAAGGAGAGGTAAAAAAAAAAAAGGAAAATCAAGAAAAAAAGAGAGAAAATGAATAACCCAAAGAAGAAAACCTTTTCTTAAGGCACTACTGAGTTGGTGTGCATGAAAACCAGTTTTCCGGCATGCATAACCTTGAGAAATTTCTGAACCATCATTGTACAAATTCACCTAGTGCACTTGTTTTGAAATGTTGCAGAAAATCTCAAGAATATCAACAAAAGCAATCATTCTTCAAAAACTGGCATTAACTATTTTTATCAGGTATATATTTCTTACATTTCTTCATTGTAAAATGATTGGTATATAGTATGTGACAATTAACCATTAGCATAAAAGGTATTCATAAGAGTTGGCATACTTAAAAACATGTTTTGAGAATGAAAATATTGATTTCTGCCTAATCTTCGAACAAGAATGCCAAAAATAATACTCGTCATATTATCTTCGAATGAAATTGTCTTCTAATGACAAGGAAATGAATGTTGCACTTTGTCTTCGAAAGAAACTTTGTCTTCGAATGACAATTTGTCTTCGAATGAAACTTGGTCTTCGAATGACGACTTCGCATCATCTTCGAATGAAGATATGTCTTCTGAATGAGGGTCTCTTCAATGACGATTTACTTTCACAATACTATCTTCGAATGAGGATTAATTTTAATGAGGATTGATCTTCGAATGAAGATCTATCTTCGAATGAAAATTTTGCAAAGAAGATTTGTCTTCGAATGAAGACCTCTTCGAATGAGGTCATAATCTTGGAATGAGGATTTGTCTTCGAATGAAGACTTGTCTTCAATGAGGTCATAATCTTTCGAATGAAATTTTGTTTGCTAATAAGTTATAATCTTGGAAAGAGCATTTCCACGTGGCATCCAAGAAGATAAGGTACGACAAAATCAAGATTTTTTCTTAGTTGCATGCGAGGAAGGGACACGTGTCAATCAACACATGGTTTGTTTTTGCACTCATTGGAAATACGGAGAACATGACCAACCATATGCCACCAGTTTTTAATGTCAATTAACATGCACGTGAGAATCGCAAAACTAATGAGGTGGATCCGACGGCAAGGACATCCATGCAATTATCAACAAATAGGTGTAAAGTAAAAGTAGAAATGTGTGCCATATTTCTTTCCGAAGACGTGTTGCGAGGTACAAGCATAGGATACGGTTCATTCCAAGAAGAAGACGAGAAACAGGGCAACGAAGGTTTCAACTTAAAACTCTACAAATTTGCAACAAAAATAGCCAAAAACCTAGAGAACAAAAAGTGTACAATTTTTAAACAGAGAAAATGGGGCGAAAGATCGTAACAGCTTAGATACCACTTACCTCCGAGAAAATCCGCAGTGAATTTTTGAAGACGGAGGGTTTATGACATTTCTGGATAAATTCAATGGATCTTCTGAAGATTTAGCTGGCATGTTCGCCCATACGTTCAGAAACAACCGAGCACATGTTAACGGCATGTCTATTGAGGTAAGCCCTAAAATTTTAAGTCAGATTACAGAGCTGCCATTAGAAGGGATTTCAATTACTAGATCTGGCAAGAACACATTGGCAAATGTAGTTAATCATTTGTAGAAGAAAATGATAGAGAACCTGAATACTTAACCCATAACAACACATGCAAAGGGTTAAAAAGGGCCAACCTGCAGGAACCCTGGGATGAAGTAGCCACCTGGTAATTAAGTTTTTAACCCGTGAAGGGCGATGTGCTGTTGTCGGGCATCATCTACGAATTTTGAACCATCTCAGACATGGTAGACAACAACAAAAGTTAGGGTAAATCTTCCCCGGTATCTGTATCAAGAGTTAAAGAACATGGCAAAAAGATATCAAGAGGGTAAAGGAAGCCTTCGCCATCATGGCCTCATCAAATTAGTTTGCCAACACCATTTTAGAGGAAACCCTAGGAGTTTTGACAGGTTTTACTCTAACCTAAATGATGTCATTTTTGGGGATGAAAGTGAGGAAGAAGAAGAACCAAATACCACTGATGTTGCTGTAGAAGAGGAAACAACTGTTGTAGAAAATGTTGCAGAAGATGCTGCAAAAAATGTTGCAGAAGATGCTGCAGAAGAAACTATAGAAGGTGCCCCTAAGCTGTTATAACTACACCCCACAAAAAGAAAACCTTGCTCCCGAACCCTCAACTTCACAAGCTAAGAGACAAAAGAGAAGAGGATCTGGAACTAGCAAGGAGCAAAAAACAAAAGAAAGTTTGGTTTGTCAAGCCGCAACCGACTTATCGAATAGAGAAGTGAAACAAGGGAAACAGAGGCATCTGAAACTGACCCCATGACCCCGTCGTCACCAAAAATAGAGCAAAAAGAAGAAGTTTGCATCTGGAACTAGGAGGTCTACAAGAATCCATTTGAAAGAAACTGCAGAACAGGTCATGGAGGAAGAAGATAGACCAAGTAACCCAGATGTCACAGAGATACAACCAACATCTGACAACTTTCTAGAATTCCCTGAATAGATAGCTGAGGCAAAAACTGAGCAAGTTGGTTTGGAAGAGGCTACAGTTCAACAGGCATAGATATGGTAGATATCCTTATAGACAGTCTCACAGAGCCTCCGAACAAGAACAAACTATTGCAGAAGAAGAGGAAATATTGGTTGAGCAACCAACTGCAACTGATTTGTTTGCATTAGCTTCTAAAGTAAACAGAAGTGGAAGACATCACAGAGCAGCTGAGGGCAGCAAGAAGTGTTGTCAAAACATAGACCAGATGGATCACAGAGAAAGAAAGCATCATTGAGATGCAAGAAAGAAAAATTGTAGAACTTCAGCAGGAAGTGGCAGAACTAAAAAAATTGTTGTCACAATCTAAAAACAGCCAGCTATATCCCATGATGAAGATAATTTGGCTCAATTGCTTCTGGGTTTATCAAGAGCAGATGATTCGGATGAAGCAGACATGGGAGTCCATCTCGAAAAACACTCCTTCATTCTCAAGAAGTGCCTATTCATTCTAAACACCATCTTATTCTCAAGCATTGCCTTCTTGTTCTGAAGATGCTTCAGAAATGGTGAGGAATATTGCAGAGGATATTGAAAATGAGCCACCAACACAGAAATAGTCCCAACAAGAAGAAAATGTTCAAGTAAGTACTCCTACTGAGGTCCCTGCATTTCAACTTGCTACACTTCCAAGAGAAACAAGAGATAAGGGGGTACAAGTAGAAATACTATCTGATGACAACCCCATAGAAATAGCAAATAAGGGGGTGCAAGTAGAGTTATTGATAGATGAACAACCAATGGAAGTGGCGAAAAGGAGTTCAGATAAATCTGTTGCCTAGGATCCCCCTTGTAGTAAGACCACCTAATACTGTGTCTCTAGAGTAAGACAATGCAAATATAGCTAGCTGGATGCTTAGATATGAACAGCTTGCCAATAAAACTGAAAATTCAAATTGGAAGCAAAACAGCTAGAAGCCAAAGACACATAAATTCAGGCATTGAAAGAAAAGGTGTCTGACTTATGTCAAATTGCTGAATTTTTAGTCCAATTTAGACGACCAGCTAGGTTTTACAACCTTATTTTGAGGAAAAATACCTCGTATGGCAAGTCATGAGGATTACTTCAAATCTTCCATATAAATTGGACACTATTGAAGATTTTCTGGAAGCATATTTTAACAATCCTTTGAGCAGAAAAATCTCCTGTGTGAACTGTTTTTACACAGTTTCTTCATTCCAGAGGAAGTTGACTCTCATCCTCAAATCTACATTGGAGATGTTCAGTTGAGAGCATTTATGTCTACTTTGCAAAATCAGCTTTATTGGGATCAAGAGAAAAGGTGGAATAAAGTGATTGAAACAAGGGCTGAGTTGTTAGTCAGAGTAATCCAGCCAAATCACCTAAATATCACTCAACAGAACTTCTCAATGATGAACATGGATGATATTAAGAGAATGTACTTGAACAATTTGAGGGACTGTGTGGCCGTATTTAACAATTTTTGTGATCACAATTTCTTCCCAAGATTGTCAGTATGCAGAGACAGATGGAATGAACTTTCCATGTCTTTGAGGAAAAGAGAACCTATCTCCCCCATCAATTTAGAATGGTCCGGAAGAAGAGCAGAAGGTGTAGTCCAACTGATCCAGATCATGCAACATAACCGGATAGGTCTCAGGTTCAGGCCTCCAACCATCATTACTCCAGTTCCATTCTACTTTGAGGAAGATGCCCACTCGATGAACAATTTGAAGATTGGCTCAGAAACATTCAAGAAAATAGGGGGTATTACATAGGCAAGAAGTTATTCTATAGGTCATGGAATCTAAACATGGACATATGTGATTCCATAGCCCAACATAATGCATGAGGGCATGCATTAATATAAGTTGGGGGAAAATGATGAGGCCTGGAAATGCCTCAATCATAACATGTTTTGTACACTAAAAATGCCTATAAACTCTTATGTTTTATTTGATATGTTAGTTAAGTTGATTCAATATGTCGTATATTAACCATTTTGCATGATCAATGTATTTGAAATATTATATGCTGATTTTACAGTTTTTTGCATAGTTTTGTGTTCTTTTTGCTATGATTTGCTACAATGGGATATGCTTAGAATAATAGCAAGCATTTCACTAATCATGTTTTGATTTGACAAAGCATTTACTTCACCTAAATCCTGCAACAAGCAAGCAAACGTTGTCTGCAAAAATCGGTCTTTCCCATATAAATTCCAGCCACTGTCCATAAATAGCAAGGCATGGAATTCACATGAGGAAAGGGATGAAGACCATTAGAATTTGATCTTAGGAGATAACCCACCCGAGAGATGGGAAGAAATCACTGGAAAAGCATACATTTGTTCATTCCAAGTATCTTCGAATGAACAGATATCTTCGAATGAAGGAACACAACATCTTCGAATGAGCGGATCTTCGAATGAAGAATGCAAATCTTCGAAATGAGCGGATCTTCGAATGAAGCATGCAAGATCTTCGAATGAGCGATCTTCGAATGAGAATGCAGACTCTCTCGAATGAGCGATCTTCGAATGAAAACGCATTGTCTTCGAATGAAGCCACTTATCTTCGAATGAAGAACAGAATGTGTTTTTGACCTTTTGACCGATTTTTGAAGCCGGAAAAAGGGAAATAAAGGTTGGAAAAAGTAAAGAGAAATATCTTCCATCTGTCTTTGCCGTCATTGCCGACCAAAGCCATCATTAAGGGAAAGATCAAGTTTTAGTCCTCTTCTAGGATAAAACCAGAATTTGTTGCAAGATTGTAGGATTAGATCTTTTGAGATATTCTTTGTTTGTAATCAGATCATAGAATAGCTATAAATATTGCTCCCATTCAGGTTGATCCTAGATAGATAGAAAAGGAGGTAGAAAATAGAGTAAGGAAGCTAGCAGAAAATACAGAGTATAACTAGAAATTGACTCACATGCCTCATAATAGCTTTTCAAGAGAATTCTTGTAATCATGTCTTTTGATCAATAAAGTGCACCAGCTCTATTTCAAATTACTTGTAAATGAGTGTGATTAAGATTTAGAAAAAGAGAGAGACTTACACCTTCTTCTGGACAAAGAGGCTCGCCACTTCCGGACCTAGGAGGAGGACTAACAAAGCAGTGTTTTTATTCTCGATTTTGCTATAGCAGAATGAGTTGTAGAACTTGTTATTTCAATTGCTTGTAAATAGTTGACAATATTTGTAGTATTAGTTTATTTATGCTTAGATTAATCTTGTGCTTAAAGTTTTAGTTGCAATCTTACTTTCAGCAAAGTTTCCACTTCATTTTCAGATTGTTATTTCTAGAATTTACTATTTTTCAGCAATTTCTTGCATTTTATGTTTTGCTGTCAAAATCGAACAGAAGATTGACAACCTTCTGTTACATAACTTTGATAGTTTTTATTTCCACATTAGATCTAAACTTTCATTACTACAAAAGTAATTAGATTTCCTTTCTGCAATTAGGATCAGACTTTCAATTCTGCAACTATTAATTCTGCAATATAATTAGGTCTCATTCTGCAATTGTAATTAGGACTTCATTTCTACAGTTAATGATTAGTTTCCAATTCTGCAACTTAGATTAAGATTTAATTTATGCAATTTAGAGATAGGAATGTTCCAAAACCCCCCACACAACCGGTTCCACCAATAAGACTTGTTGCCCTAGATTGACCTAAGTTATAGCTGTTTCACTTCTTCTCCCATAGATAGCCTTGTACACTGCCCTGGATTGACAGATTCATTGAGAATTAATGATGGTATAACGACTACGCATCACATAGTGGTCAAGTGACTCATCACTTCATTTAATTATCATTACCCTCATTGACTCATTGCTTGAGGGGATAGTCATAATATGATAATCATAATCAAATTCAACAGAAGATCCCTTGATCTTGTCAAAATTATGTTCGTATTATGAATCATTGCCAACGACTATCATAATATTACCCTTTGCTGGGGTAAAAAGCAACTATGATAGTTAAGCTAGTAGCTCTCCTCCTTTCGGATATATATCACGTAGAAGCCTATAGTTGCACAAAAGCTACCCGATCGTTGTTGTATCTTGCCAAAGCTTTGCAAATTAAGCCTTCCATCTAGTTGGAAGCAATGATTCTAGGATGTGCATCCTTTTGCAAGACCTAGGGCATATAATGTTGATTAGACTAATGATCATTATCCAACCTATGACATCATTTTAGGAAGTCTATTTTTCTTAGAATTGTTCTATCTCATAATGCATCTTAAAAGGGGCATCTGTAGACACCTAAAATACATCATGTCAAGGTGACTACTCATATGGGACATCCTAGAAGACCATATAAAAGATATTGGATAGATTTTAAGGTGAAGTAGTGGTTCTAACCACTCAATTTTGGCATTTTGGCCTAGTCAGTTTTGATCGCAACTGACACCCATGGTTAATAGGTCTGATCATACCTTAGAGCTGTGGTTAGCTTTTAAGTTAATTTTTATCTCAATCGACTCAAAATCGATTACAACAGTCAAGTTGTTTGAGTTTAAAATGGGTTTGGGTGTGGAAGTCTTTAGAAATTTCCCTCTAACTACCTTAACTAAAGGTTATTGATCTTGGCTACTCGATGAAGCTAAGACAAGGCCTTCACAACTGTTATAAAACCCCCCTCCAAATTGGGAATAATTTTAGAATAATCTCAAGTTGAAGTGAAGTGAAGCCCTATCAAATTGCATACCCACTTACATCCATTTAGAGGAACACTTTTTCTACCTATTTGGAGATCAAATGGTATTTGGAACCAATAAGGCTATGGAGGGCTAGGAGAAATCAAGAAACATAATTGATACTATTCCATCACTAATTTGAGAAATTCAACCACCAAATCTATAAGAGGACATCGAGGTGACCCTTGATCATCAATTCATCAAGGGGAATTGGAGATCTAAGACCGACATTAGAGTGCAACTACTTTTTTAGCTCAATAGTGGTTGTCAGCCATGGCTAACAGTGCTAACTGCACTGCAGACCCATGGTCAGGTTTAATTTCCCTTTTCCCTTGGTTTTAGTAGTAGTTTTATTTTATTTACAGTATAATATATGCATTTAATCTAGATTTATTTTATTAGAGACAATTATGTAGTAGAGGCAAAAATTTAAGACTTATTTCCTTTATTTCTTGACATTTGGTAGCTAGATTAGTTGTGGCTATTTATTATGTTTTCATGCTTCCAATTGTTTAATTAAGGACATTATATGGATTGATCTATGTTTTATTTATATTTCTTTATGGCCAATTATCATTTTTAGTGTAGATTACCATGCTTTTTGCATTTTATGGATTTCAAGATTTTATGGTATCCTTTTGCATAATTTTCTCTAAAAGCTTCATTAAAAGAGGCCTCCTTTGTTGTTAATATATTTCTTGTTGTTTCTTAAATGCAGGGTTAATAGGTTCTTGTCATTCAAAGCAACAAATACCTCTAATAATGGAGAAGAAGACCACATTTGCCTTGGAGCAGTTCATGTCAACCTAGGAAGCCTATGGATTACACCTACCCTTGCATGGGGATTTTCTATGATTATAATAATTGCATCACATTGAATATACCTAATAGGGATGGATTTGTAATTAAATTTTAATGGAAATTTAATAAAAGAATCCCTTATTTGTTTTTATTTGCAAATTCGTCCATTCTTTTATGCTTTATGTGATTTTTTAGTTATTATTAGCTTAGGTGTATGCATCCTAGATTGCTACACAAAGCCAAATATTGTTTGATCTCATCAAAGGCATCTTGACATTCCTCATCCCAATTAAATGCGACCCCCTTGTATAGTAACTTTTTCATAGGTCAACACTTATCCGATAATTGAAGAACACAACCTTATACTGAGAGGGGGGTGAACAGTATAAGACCACTTTTTACTTTTGTTTCTCAAGAAATATTATCCAATATAATCAATGTAAATATCAATAGAATTAATAAAAGTAATGCAAAAATCATCACACACAATAGAGACACCAATTTAACATGGTTCATCCAATGTGGGCTACTCCATGAAGAAAATATTTCACTAAAGTTTTCTCAACAAATCTCTTTGTAATCCTTCCCTATTACATTTTTTATGGACCTTTATCCAAAGGAGACACCAATCCCCTAATCAAGTTCATGGATCTCTATCCATAGGAGAAATCTTTCCCCTTGTTGGTTCATGGATCTCTATTCATAGGAGAACTCCTTTTACTTTGCTGGTTCATGGATCTCTATCCATAGGAGAACTCCTTCTCCTTTGCTCTGGTTGGTGATATTATATAAGATTACTACCTCCATTGCACTGGCTTGTGGATATCTCTCCATAGAAGACCTATATTCCCACTTAAAATAATTATGTCCTCACTGACCTATCTAATGGATCTGTATACACTAGACTATTGTAATCTACTCTATCACCTCCAAATATTGCTCTTAGCTCTGCTCAATCTATGTCTCAAATCTACATTAAATACTATCCTTTGGAGTATCACAAATCTACTCACAAGTATATCTCCGATCTGCACAAATCTACTCTTAAATCTACACCAAACACTATTATCAAATTTATCCTCAAGCCTTAACACAAATCTTGATCCAATCACAAATCAACTCTGCTAGATCTACCCCAAGCCTTAACTCAAATCTTGAAAATATCAATTAACCAACTCTACTCTCAAGTATTCTCAAAGACTTACCTCAAATATGTCCATAATAAATCCTCTCAAGAACTTCCTTAATCTGCTCTCAAGTCTTCACTAAGAATTACCTCAAATCTACTCAACAAGTCCTCACTACACTTACCTAAAATCTTCTCAACAAGTCCTCTCTAGAACTTGTCCAATCTGCTCAAAAACTTTTCACCAAGACTTACCTAAAATCTTCTCAACAAATCCTCTCTAAGACTTGTCTCAAATATGCTTAACAAGTCCTCTCTATAACTTGTCCAATTAGCTCAACAAGTCTTCACCAAGACTTACCTCAAATGCACTTGTAAGCTTTCACCAAAGCTCACACAAATCTGTCCTTAATATTTCACAAAAGCTTACTAAAATCTGTCCTTAAGTCCCCTCTAGGACTTACTCAAATCTACTCATAAGCTTTCACAAAATCTTACTCAAACAACTACAATATTTGCATATAAAATTCAATTTAATCTCTTTCAAAAAATCTCTTCACTCATACAAACAAGTTTCACTCAAAATATTGTTTAACCATAAAAAAATATAGAGAATGGTAAGAGACTCAATATGTTTCACATTCATAAATCACTCTATTACTTTCAAACTCTCTTTCAAATCAATTTAGAAATAAGAATAATTTGTTTCCCAAATATTGAACTAACACACCAATGCATTCACTCAATAATTCTCATTCAAATTCACTCAACCATTCACTCAATGAAACACAACTTGCTTACAAACCCTAACCAAGTGTTTCACTATCCTTCCAACAACTCACACTATAGAACTCAAATATTGACTCAAGATAATTCTAAATTCACATAACAATGATACTCATGTTCTTTCACAAACCTTCATTTATTTTCCTAGTTCAAGATTATTCTCAATTTCACATAACAATAATACTCATGATCTTTCACAAACCCTAGTTCAAAATAGTTCACAATCTCACATAACAATGATACTCATGATCTTTCAACATCCACATGCACATGAAAACTTACTCAAATATTTCCAACAAGGCTTATCAAACAATCCTTTTTCACTCCAACTTTGCATTTCACAATATTTCACTCATAAGTAAGATGTGCCCATACCTTTTGTTTTTATGGAGATATATCTTCAAAACCTGTCTCAATCACAATCAAATCTTCTTTGCCAATTTTAAAGTTAGGTAGAAATAATCTATCTCAAAATCTCTACTTAGAAATCTCCTCAATATTTATTTCACTATACAAAAATAACAAGTCTCAAGTACACCTTATAATCTCCAAACTTCTCAAAGTATGATTAACAAATATTTTAGTTTTTCACTATAACCTCCTTCAAAAATTTAATGCATAGGATAATCAAATATCTTACTTATATCTCCCTACTCAAAAATTGCATTTCAAAATAATTAACATCAATATCCAAAAATAATGGAATTCACTTTTTAAGCCAAAATTAAATCATTCACAATATTTGACTAAGGCAAAAATAAAATATATCTTAATCACATTATATCTCCCACCTTAAAAATTGCATTTCAAAATAATTAACATCATTATCCATAAATAATGTAATTGACCTTTTAAGCCCAAAATTAAATCATTCACAATCTTTAACTAAGGCAAAAATAAACCTTAAATCACCTTATCTCTCCAAGGAACTCAACCTACAACCTTAGACCACATACACACTATAAAAATCAAAATTAAAGTACATTTGTGCACTCCTCAATGGGATTTGATCCCCTGTCAAGCTGCCACTAGTGCCCTAGCCATGGTCTAGCTACCACATGATCTAGGCACTCACGTGGGAAGTGAAAGTGCCTCGTGCATTTGTTCCTCCTCTTGGCACCAAAACCCAAAACAAAAAAAAACTTTGTCCTTGCTATTGTCGAGACTCAAACATGAAACCTTCGCTCACCTTGCGCCTTACACACCAACGATTTGCCACTAGCCCAACCAGTTGGTTGGTGACAAGGCTTTAGGCCTTCATAAATTTATTGATGTGTTTCCTGCCACTTATTTAAAAATTAAAAAAATATCCTTTGTCTTATGCGCTCATGAATTTCACATTCCACACACTTTCCAATATTCACACATGTGCTTGGATTCGTGGCGGCTACCGATTCCACCATGTAAATTCAAAAAAAAAATATTCACACATTCATGATATTTAGAGAATTGCATTAATGAGGCAAATATTATGGTATTTATACCATATGCCATTTTCATTCGAACGTTGGTGGGGGGAAGAAATATTAAAATAAATTTGCGTCCAACCCTACCTTAGGGTTAAATAATTTTAAATAATTTATTAATGACCTTAGGCTTTATTTTTAAACCTTTAATATTATACTAATATATATTATAATATCATTTAGGCCTGCTTTACTTTTAAACCTTTAATATTATAATAATAAATATTATAATATTATTTCCTTTGGGCCTAGGTAGTTTTCTTCCTTCAAGGTATTTAGTCATCCTTTTGACCAATCATGTGAATATTTAAACCAAATATATTGGGATTAAAATATAAATATTTTAACCCTCCTTTTGCCAAATCCTTGCACTGATCATTGACACTCACTCTTGACATCAATTACAACACAACTACTCAAAATTTCCAACAATAATTGTGCTATGAAGCACTTTATGGATGCGACATTTCCTTGCAAGCTACATAGCTGCTTGATAGTTGTGGGGGGAGGCATTTCTAGAATTACCTTGAATTTATTTGGGTCTACTTCTATGCCTCACTTAGAGACTATGAATCCCAAGATTTTACCATATGTGACACTAAATACACACTTCTTGGGATTTAGCCTAACATTATGCTCAATGAGGTGATCTAAAACCTTGCGCAATACATCAATATGCTCATGGTGTAATAGATATTTGGCCAATAAGTCATCCATGTAATCTTCTAGAATTTTATGCATGTAGTCATGGAAGATATAGGTCATGGCTCGTTGGTAGGTGGCACCAACATTTTTGAGGCCAAAAGGCATGACCTTGTAACAAAATGTCCCCCAAGGCGTTGTGAACATCATTTTGAGTTGGTCTTCTAGATTAATATGAATTTGATTGTATCCAAAGAAACCATCCATAAGGGATAACATTTCGTGTCCTACTGTGGCGTCTACCAATGCATCAATGTTTGGCAAAGGAAACTCATCCTTAGGACTCACTTTATTGAGATCTCTAAAATTAGTGCAAATATGAATCCTCCCATCGAGTTTCTTGATAGGTACCATGTTGGAAACCCATGGTGGATAATCTACTGATATAATAAAGTTGACATCCAACAGTTTTTGCAATTCATATTTTACCATTAAGGTGACTATTGGATGCATCTTACATAAATTTTGCTTAACTGGTTTGACACTTGGGTCCAGTGTAAGATTATGCATGACCAAATAAGGATCTAGTCTTGGAATATCTTTATAAGTACAAACACAAACTTCTATCTTCTCTGTTAAAAAATTTATATAATCAGCTTGTTCATCAAGGGATAGACCTTCCCCTAATTTGATATTATGGGGATTCTCAAGATCTATACCGATATCCCTATCAACTGTTGGCTCAATTGACATGTGTGATCCATCTTCCAACTAATGTGGAATAGGGATCAAGTGAATGTCATCAGATAGGTTTACTCCATCAATTGACAAACTCATGCTTAACCTCAACTTGAAAGATATTTTGAGTAGTCCTTGGAGAAAAATGAAATGGTTGTAACATTTCCTCACAAGGCCAATACTCTGATGGGGATGGGGAAGAATCTCCTTGATCAAATTCAATTACCTCAAGGTCGAGGTGCAATGGCTTTGATGGGTTATTCAGATCTCTCAATGGTGTAGTAAGATCTATGGAAATCATGTTGATGGATACATGATCTCCCTTGGATGGGCGAGTGAATCTAGAGATCTGAGGTTGTCTCTTAACTCATGGGGGTGGCTATGGTGGAGGTGGAATGACCGGTGGTGGTCGATGTGGAAGGTGATGAGCTTGCTCTTCAAGTGGTAAAATCTATCACCAAATAGGATGTTGTACTAGGAACATGCAAAGATAGAACTCTTCTTCATCATCCAAAGGGATGACTTGATCATGTTCCTCATCTAAACTTGGGTAATTGATGGGAGCTATGCCATAGTCTGATTCATCATCTATTGTCCATTCATGAGGAGGACCTTGATCCTCTTCCTCACTATCATATTGAAGGGTGTGCGAACTCTCTCCCACTTCATGAGGTTGAGCGACATCACTGGATAACCCTTGATCTATCATGTTTATGGGAAAATAATCTCCCAATGAGTGGACATGATTTGGATTGGCATAGGGATCATGTGCAAGCTCATCCCTGTAATTCAGACCTAGGCATTCTAGACTCTCTATGAGGACATCTAAAGGTACTGGCTTATTGTGTCCCAACCCAGATTTATCATATGGTAACTAATATTATGGTTGGAAAGGAACACGAGTACCCTATTCATATAACCCTAGACCAAAACCATGCCAATTGCAGCGATGTAGATATCACATGGCATAGTCAGGATTTGACATGTAATTTATATCCTCAGAGAAAGGTTCATCATCTTCTTCTTACTGAGGAACTGACAACATTCCATACTCGATACCCCCATATATGAAATTTATTTGATTGGGTGGTATACCTAGAGGTACGATGCTACCTATGGGGAGATGAGGTCATCCCATATCTTGCACTATCTCGATGGATGGAACTATTGTGATGTTCCTGACTAAGTACTCTCCTAACCCTATACTAGCCATATGGATTGTAACCTGGGATGATGAAGGTGGAGGAGATGGAAGTGAGGCTTGAGATGACTCAATGTGTACCTCCTGAGATGGTTCCTCGTCTACTAGACTAGGAATCTCTTTCATAGAGATGGTGGAAATGATGGGAGGGATCTCATCGATTGGCCTCTTCGACATGTTCCTCTATGGAGGATCTAGATGATGATGAAGGTATTTCTGAAGTTGCCAATGATGATGATGGTATGGATGAAGATGGTAATGGTGTAATGGAAGGTAATGGAGAGGGAAGTGGACCCTGAATGGATGTGTTCAGTTGGAAGTCCACATGAGTCGATGGTAAGGTCGACTCAGGGATTTGTTGCACCATGTTGCAATACTTAAAGGGCTCAAGGTCTGTAGAGACTATGTGTACCTACCCTTCATAAGTATACTTTAGACATTGGTGAGCAATGGAAGGGACACACTTCATATCCTAGATCCAAGGTCTACCTAGCAATATGTTGTAGGCCATTGCACCCTCTAAAACATGACACAATGTCGGTATAGTTTTGCATCCCACCTGAATGGGTAGGACTATAGTACTGACTATGGAGCATATCGTATCATTGAATGCTCGAAGGGTGTAGGTGGATGCAACAACATGAGATGCTAATAGTCCTAGGTATTTAAGAGCACTAGTGGTTATTATGTTGCTTGATGAACCAGTGTCTATTAAAACTCTCTTATACGGTATGTCATTCACACATGCAATGATGTGTAAAGGAGGGTCCACCGCATCACTTGCTATGGGTTTGAGTTCATGCTCATGGAACGTGATCACTAGTTCCTTACATTGTTGCACATGCCCCACAAAATCGATAAAGGAGTTAGACTCCTGGGGTTGCAACTCTATCGACTTAAGAATATCCATTAGAGCTTCTCTATGAGGTGGAGATTGTTGAATGAGCTCGTATATGGATAATCTAGCTGATGTTGTTCTTAAGCTTTGTGCAAGCTTACTTTTTATTATCACTACTAGCCTAGGTGGAAGGCTTTGTACTAGAGGTGGTGGAGGCTATGATGTTGATGGAACATCACTTGAAGCTACAGGTGGTGCAACTTGACTTGGGTAGCATCTATTCCTAGTCACAATACTAACCATCCCGATGTACCCTTGTAGAGGGGGTGCCATATTGACCTCATTCATTTGTTTAGTAGGAGCTGCATGTACCTCATGAGTAGGTAATGGGTCTTTGAAAACACCCATCTATTGATTATTTGGGGTGAGAGGATTATCCACTTGGAGTTCATTCCTCTCGATCATATCCTGCACTAGGTTTTTGAAACCATAGCATGTAGGCAAGTCATGGCCATTCTACCAATGATATCTACAAAATAGCTCTTCTCGACATCCCATAGGCTTTTGTTTACCTGTATTTGGGTCTATAGGCTTGATTTCTAGTAAATTAATCATTTTGGCAGCCCATAAATGATCGAATAGGGAGTCCATTGACTCAACGAAGGGCGTAAACTATCGCCTAGGGTGACGTTGTTGATTTTGGCCCTGATTCGCTTGAGTATTATTATTATAACTCATAGGAGGAGGTTGGGCCTGATAATTTACCTTTTGAGGAGGCATCATTTGTGCAGGCCCTAGGACATTAATGGCCACTTGATTGATCATTACCAGCTTTGATGGCACTGGATTGCTCTTTGGATTTTTAGTCCACTCCTTCTTGTGAGGTTTTGCTATCTCCCCCTCTTGGATTTTGATCTCTTCTATGGTTCTAGCCTATGCTAGAGCATCTTCAAGAGTGGGATATTGCTGGAGTTGTAACAATAAAGATATTGGTTTTAGACAACTCTTTGAAAACATCTGAGTCAACTCGAACACTAGCAATAGGTAGGGTAGCTTAGCTAGGAGTGTTCACCACCTATTTCCATAGTCAGTGATAGACTCATCATCATATTGTTTTAACCCCGTAAGGTCGGTTAGGGTCACCTTTCTCTTGGTATTGAAGGTGAAACATTCCAAGAATGCATCTACAAACTATTCAAAGGTATAGATGCTATGCCTTGGAAGTTGATTAAACCACTCAATGACTGGGCCAGAGAGGGTAATTAAAAATGTTCTCAGGAGTAATGCATCATTCTCCTGTATGCTGAAGCACTGGTTCATGAACCTGGTGACGTGCTCTTGAGCATCTTCTTCCCCTTTAAATTTGTCCAATTTGGGTATTTTAAAATGCTCAGGGTATGTAGGGGAAGGTATAGATGGATGTAGTGGTTGATTGCGCAACTGGTGCAAGGTGGGATTTTGAAGCCCAGTCCCAACTATCTTACTCTCTATAGTTTCCAAGCATTCAAGCAATGCTTGATACGCATCAGAGGATTTAATCTCCTCTTATTTATTTTGGACCCATGGAGGGGGACGAGGAATGTTAAGCATATGTTGAGGTGGTTGATTGTCATCACCCATACCTCCAAAAGGTGCTTCTAGGTATTCCTCATTTTGTTCCAAATCATCATAAGCCCCATAAGGTGTTTCTAGAATGGGCCTACAAGGAGGAACTAATGCCTACTGAAGGTGATCTATATTAGGCCTAGTAGGTAAGTTTTGATCAGGCCTAGGAGGTCGAGGTGGTAGCATTTGATTAGGCCTAGGAGACCTATCTTGATGGAAAGTGGGCTGCCTCTGTCGAGCCTCCTGTCTATGTGTGCTTGGAGTAGGAACTCCATTACACAATGTTTCTTGAATCTGCTGTTCAAGTCTTTGTCTTTCTAATTGCTGTCGATGCTCTAGGAGATCCAAGCATTGTTTATCTGATCGAAGTTGATTAAACTTAGCTTGATGATCAACATACCTTTTGACTAGTTGATTAATTTGATCAGTTGTGTTAGGCCTATGTGCCTTAGCATTATTGCCCTGATACCTATCCTATTCAAGAGGATTTGTGAGGTCTATTATGACTTTCCCTCGATTGAGAGAAGTCACATTTACTTGAGGCTCACTCCTAAACATATGTTCTTGGTATTCTATTGGCATAGAGGCACATCGTGCTTGCATGGAATGATGTAATCGAGGATAATCAGGATCCTCCTTAGGTCTTCCCTCATAAATGAGGAAGGGTAGGGTAGAATTGACTCACCCAATATGATGAGTATCATACTCATCTTGATTTTGGTACCTTGGTGAAGGGTGATTTGAGAGCATAATATGATCATTTAACCCTACCCTAGGTGTATAGTCTTGATCCTGCACACAAGTGTGTGGAGTAGATCGAGTAGGCACATGAATGCATGGTATTGCTCTATGTGTAGGTGCCTCATTACATGGTTGCATTTATTGAAAGAAGGTATTGGAAGTATCCATACTTGGGAAATAATTTCCCAGATTGGGACTATGACCTGTAGGGGTGCCCCGTGTAGGAGTCCCTTGTAGGCTAGGTCCCTTCTCTGACCTTCTAGGACTTGGGAGAGTAGGTGGCTACCAAGGAGGTATAACCATGTCCTTGGGGTCAAATTGAAGATGTTCTATGTCTTCTTGCCTACTCCCCATAACATCCACCCTTAAGTGGGCTTGGCTATGGGTATATACCATAACTACTTTTTACTAACCTCTATGTGATTATCTCCTTTACAAGTTTTATAGATTCAAACACACAAAAATAGAAACACACAAGAATACAAATGATTATCTCTTTTAAATATTATGTGTTCCTAAAATGTTTGATGTGTTTTTGATTTGTTGCTTTTGTAAAGAATCTCTTTCACGTGTTTTGAATGTTTGTTGATGTAACTCTCAATTGTTTAAATGGATTTCACCTATACACTCATAGCTCGACAACCGAAAATGAAATTCTAGTCACGTTAACCAACCAAAGTATGGATATGAAGCCCATACCCGATCAGGGAGCATAGGTCCTACCAGTCCTCACCCATAGTTCACCGTGGTCAGTGATATACCTCTCCGAAGAGAGATACATGCTCTATTCCACAAGCTATGATGGTTCTTGGAGTTGGTTTTGGCAAAAATAGGGTACGTAGAATTTGAGCCAATGGATGGAGATGAAACCCACCATCGTTTAACTCTATCAGTGGTTGGGGATGAATTCCAACTCACTAACATTAAAAAGAGCATGTGGTGTGTGTGGTTCCTTTTAAAATGATTGAAAGTAAACAAGATAGCATTCAATGAATTTTCACTAAATGCATTAAATAGCATTTCACTTTCAGAATCATATGCATATATAAATAAGGAACCTACAAAATTTTTTACCTATATGAAAACCTAACCCTTAGGCAGGTCACACGTAGGCAAACCAAACAAATGCATGTCTAAAGTTGTTCTTTTTCTAGTTTTTCTTCAATTTGTTAATGCGGAATTTAGAAAGGGGAAATCTAACTTTCAATCACACATAAAAGACATGAAAAACTAAAATTTAACCTTTTTGAACAACCTAGCTACAAATTGAAGGTTTAGGAACTTACCTTGCCTGTTTTGGAAACTGCTATTTCTAGAAATTTTTGCAGAAAACCCCTGGTTTTGTGGCCATCCCTGGGTGGGATGGCTACAAATTTTGGGGCCATCCCTTGGTGGGATAGTTGCTATGGCCATCCCTAGAAGTTCCAATTAGGAATCTAGTGGCCTTTCAGCTCAGAACGACCAGAACCTGCAACATCCAAAACACAAAAACAAGGTCAAAAATGGTAAAAATAAAAAAAAGACAAGGGACAAGGGTCCCACCGTGATCACCACTAAAGAAGTGAGAAAAATGGCTACACCTAAAAGATTGAATTGAAATGCAATCTAATGTAATTATTGAATTAAAGCATGCAAAAGAAAGATGATAAAGTAAGCTATTAAAATGACAAATATGTTAAGTAAAAAGGGGGGTTCTCCTTGTATTTATTAATTTATCAATTCAATGGTTACAATACATCCCCTTGAGGGCTTTTCAATGTGATACATTTCAATTTACAAAACTTGAGGGATCAAATCCCTCCATGAGCTTAATGGTGTACTTCCAGTGTTCTTCTCACAACCCATAATATAGAGCTATCTTTGGGCTACATTTATTCAGCTCCTTAGCTCCTCCCTCATGCATGGAATACCTGTACCTACACACAAGAGATTGAAATATGTTAATAGCATATGTGTTTTGTAATGAAAACCATGAAAAGTATGCATCTATGAATATAAAAATTATTTGTGACTAATCTAAACTACTCCAAATGACTTGAAAATTTAGTATGATGTTTATTATGTGATTTTGTAAGGATCTGAGTAGAAATCAAAGTGAAATTATTAGCAGAACTTGTGGCCATTCCTAGGAGGAACAACTAAGACTGTAATCATAAAAACATTAATCGACCTATCAAATCTACTCAAAACTTCACCAAATTTGGATATGATGCTAATCTAATGCTATAGAATTGAACTACATAAAAATTAGATCAAAATTGTGGGCCAATTCATGGCCATCCCTAGGAGTTCCAACAAGACCTGCTAACCATCCCGAGGGGATGACCACAAAATAGGGTGGTTTTTGCCACCAATTCCACTTGGATCTGGTCAATAATCCTCCTAGGGGTCTTGTCATCGAATTTGGGAAACTAAATCTCAAAATTGATGGGTTTTGGAACAAATGAACGTCTCCTAGAACACCCTAAAAATGCCTTCGATTAAAGAGGTTTCCAAGGCAAATAGGTGGGCAAAGGTTGAGGGAAAATATTGGTAGCACTTCATGGTCAATAATTGCAAAGTCCTCTTTTTTGAATTGGGTGAAAACACCTCAATTTATAGCCCAAGAGGGCATAGGGGGAAAAGGGGTAAGTTCTGGCATGCAAGGCAAGTGCCACCACTTGGCAATGCCTTTGCCATGCATAGGGTGGAAGAGGCCTTCCATTTGGACCTCCAATTTGTAGGTCCTAATGGCCATGATAGCCTCCCAATCTATCATGATTGATTGGGTGGGATAAATGGTAGAAATTGATTGCCATTTGTCCCACCCTTTGAATTTTGAGGGGTCTAGGTCATGGTCATCCCACCCAGGGATGGTTGCATGTGGCCATCCCTGGGTGGGATGACCATGAACTGTGGTCATCCTGGGGTGGGATGGTCATGGCTACATGCCCCAAAACCCTCCAAAAGTGGGGTAAACCTTCCCAAAAGTGGTTGGGAGCCCTAATTAACCCCTGAGGGTTGCCCAATGGGGCCATATGATGTCGATAAGAGTGGTGCATTAGCAGTCTTATCCGATTTACATGATTTTAGTGTCTACATATGCAAATTCAAGCACAATTTTCTAAAGTGACATGGCTACATTAAAATGGATGAAAGCTACTTTACAAAATAATTTATACTAGGACCAAGGAAAAAGGTAGAACAAGAAATTTGAACTCTTGTTGAGACATATTCAGCCAAATAATAGGGTCCCAACAAGTTAGCATTTCAATATGATGAACAAGCCAAAAATTAAGTTTACCTATCTAAACAATATTAAGGAGAGTATGACTTATTTTTTAATTTTTTGTGTAGGAAACTTCACAAATGCCTTGACAACTTGTAAACTGAGATGGGCAGATTTATCGATTTCTCTATAGAAGAGAGAACCAATGTCACCCACCAATTTGCTATGGTCAAGAAGGAGAGCAGAGGCAGTAATACAAACCATCCTAGTACTTAAACATCAATGGATAGGTTTAAGGTTTAGGCCACCTACCATTATAACTCTTGTACCATTTTTCTTTGACACTGACCCTCAACCAGATGAGCAATTTTAGAATTGGCTCACACAACTAAAATAGAGTAGAGGATACTACATTGGAGATGTGTTATTTTGGGGAATCTGGTACAAGGAGCTAGATTTGTGTGCCTCTATAGACTAGTAAAATGCATGAGGGCATGCATTAGGTCAAGTTGGGGGGAATGATGAGGCAAGAAATTACCTCATTTTTGACATATTTTGGACATCAAGAACAATGCCATATAACCTAATATGATGTTATTTTATGTTAATTATTTGGTTTAAGTGCATTATTTACTAATGTTTGCATGTTTAATTTGTATAGAAGCATTATGCCTTGTTCTGACTATTTTTCAGCACTATTGCACTATTTTTGCATGGTTAATTAGTGAACATAATGCATAATTAATTTAGTAGTAATGATGAGTTCTGTAGCACCCTAAAATTGGCACAGTTAAACCTTAGTAAAAAGATTAAAAATTTGAATTTTAACCCAAACCGCCTGTTAACCGCCCGTTACCCACTTTCCTCATTTTTTGTGCCATTTTTAGGATTTGTTTTGACCGTTGGACGATATCGTCGACGATCAGATGAAATCGTCCCAGATCTGACGAATTCGTCTGGAATAGAACGTCCAGACGATTTCGTCCCAAAACCAAATTTTCATAATTAGCTTCTGTTTCAACAACTTCTCTAACTTGGGCAAAAAGCGTGTCTACGCAGTTAGAGTCTCCCCCGTTGGAGATCTCCCAAATTGGGATGTTTTCCAACCTCCTAACCTCTCCCTAATCCTATATAAACTGGGATTTTCTTAGTTTATCCCCCTGAACCCCCTAGCTGATGGATTTCCCTGTAGATTTAGTTCCTTATACATTAGAGCATCCTCGCACCATCGTTTGCATTCTGTATTTCATGTTTTCTTGCAGGAATTTTACTGTTTTTCAGTCGGAGCAAGCTCGGATCGTCGCAGGCGATTCCAGATGATTTCGGATGATCCTGTCGAGGAGCACAGATGATCTCATACGATTGGAGGTGATCCTGACTGTAGTCCATATTGGGGGCAATCAGAGCCCAGAGTTTGCATTTCCTTATTGTTTTTCTGCATTTCTTTGTGCATTATCTTAGTTTATTATATTTATGCATCCTGGAGTTCACCTCATTTAGCATAGATATATGATAAAGTCAAAATAAATTGTCAAATTGATGCATTTATTTTAATTGCTATCTGGATCTATCATTTAGGCAAATTCATTGTTATTTCTATCATTTCCCCTTGCTTTTGTAGTTGCATTTTTGGTATTTTGTATCTATTTTTTGTGATTGCAGGTTTCTGATGAATTCGTCAGATCGCCGATGATCCTGTCTGATCTCAGATGACCGACTATGATCTGAGATGATTCTGTGCAATTTCAGATGATTACGTATGATTCGAGATGATTTGGACTTCTACAAACCTCAGAATCTTCATTCAGACATCCGGAATCAGGTATATTCTATCCTATTTAGCACATTCTCTGTGTTCAGCATTTATTCATGTTTTTTGTATCCATAAAAATCAGCATCGGCATATAGATTAGCTTAGATTCATCTTGGCCAAACCTAGGAATTGAATGATTGAATATAAAATGAACACATCAAACCTATTATCAACCTAGGCATGGAAACTGCCACTCAAAAGTTTCCTGGTGAACCCACCATCCATAGAAAATTCACCCTTATACCCCTCCCCCGAGAGGCGGGACCTTCAAAGGGCCTCTCAGTCCGAGGTATTGTCCCATCCTTCTCGCATCCCCCTTCCGAGCATGGATCCTATAGCCTGAAGGTAAGGATGCAAAAAATTTGGAGCGATACATTTTGGTGAACCCAACGTGAAAACTAAAACCTTTTGAAAACAATCCAAAAAAATAATAATAAAAACATAAATGCATTTAGAATCAAAGATTGCATATCATATTTAGATGGTAGATTATAATAAAAGATGAGTTGTCACCATTAATGTTGAGAATCAATTAGCAGCTATAGAGATTACTTCGTACTTAGAGTACCTCAAACAAATAGGGTTCAACCTTTATGGGACGAACTTAATAGGAGATTGAATATCATTGATTCTAGATCAACCGAACTTAGGCAAATCAAGAGGTTTGTCCTAGATAGAATCCTTGGATCCTGATCAAGTGACCTTGTATCATGAGCTTCAGAGAGCTTGCCATAGGTGGTTAGCAGATAAAAGAGCCCTTGTGTCTTCTGAATTGTACACCTTTGAGGAATACCTCGATAATGCAGTTGTAGTACATAAATTTCTATCTCGTATAGAGGATCAAGAGGTCATTCTTACGGATAGAAAGAGATGGAATAGAGTTCCTAGAGTTGTGTTATATTGAGAGTATTGCCATGAGCTCTATTTTTACAAGACAGAGTCAGAAGTAGATAACATCACCATAGCACACTTTGTTAAGTTCCTGAAAAACCATTTCCAATTTGAAGAGGAGCATTTCATGACTCCCGATGAACTTGATCCTATCAATGACATCTATAAACTATTTATAGAAAACTAAGCCATTCTTTTATTATTATTATTTCTTGCATTTAGTGTGTTGTTTGTTGTCTTTATAATCATAAAAACAAAACAAAAAAAATAAAAATAAAAATAAAAACAAAACAAAATCATAACAAAAATCAAAACATTTTCTTTTAAGTATTATAGTAGGTATATAATTAAAATATATACCTCCCAAATTTGTTGCAAATATATATATCAATATATATTTGCTAAAATCTAAATTTAAACATAATGACTAGACTTAGGAATGGAAAACAGACAGAAGTAGAAGAAGATTGGTTAGGAAAAATAGTAAATAAACCAGATGTCCTTCCTGAAGACCCAATTCAGGAAGAAGGAACCCTAGACCAACAAGAAGAAGAGTTTGTTGATGCAAATGAACAAAGAGAAATTGTTAGAGAGGAAGGATCCTCATCTCCTAGAATATCTCCAGAGGGAGTTGTTACTTTTGAGAACATGGAACATTTCTGGAAGTTCCTCAATACTAATATTGGCACTCTTAATAGAGCAGTCCATATGGACAAGGATCAAATTAGTGACACTCAAGCAACCCTAGAAGACATATATCACACACGCACTAATCCCTTGTCCTTCGTTGATCAAGAAAGTGATCAAGTTGGACCATCCAATTTGGATATGGCCGCTATAATCCAGAACATGCAACAACAACAGGTTACCCAACCATCTAGAGTGCCTGTTACCAAGCCTAGGGTTAATCCCACACAAAAGAAACCATCATTCACTGCTCTATTTCGCCAAGTTATTGATCAACATACCTCAAATCAACAAAAGCCTAAAACAAAACCAAATACCAATTTCCAACAATCTGGGGTACAACATAATGCTACAACAAATCTTCTTCATAATACTCTTCCTACCAACCATTTGCATAACAACAATATAGCATCTAATCCTTATGTCACGCCATCCTACGCTCACAAATCCCATACTCATGTACCACCGAACCAATATGGTGGACAAACCGGTAATCTGGAAGCCATGGTGAAACAGTTAGTCTCCCGCATGGACCAGATAGATCCCTACCATCCCTCGTACAATTATCGAGAGATGTGTAGTCAGCCTCTAGATCCTATAGTTGTAGCACAACCATATCCTAAACACTTTCCTATGCCTGTCCTACCAATATACAAAGGAACTGAAGATCCCATAGAGCATCTTCGTATGTTTAGGATAGCGTGTCATGATATATCACATGATGATTTGTTATTACTAAAAATGTTCCCAAAAAGTTTAGGAGGGATGGCATTAGAATGGTATTATCAACTACCCACTCATTCTTTGAGAAATTTCGAAGAAACCGTCGAGTCTTTTGTGCATCAATTTAGTGCCTACATTGAAAGGCATGTAACCATTAAAGATTTGTACAACCTAAAACAAGACAAAGATGAATGTTTTGCTGATTTCCTAGCTCGATGGAGACAGTTGATAGGAAAATTGCACTTTGTGTTACCTTATCGGGAAATGTTGGATATCTTTATCAATAATTTACAAGAACAACTATCCTATGAGTTATCAATCGCTACCTTGACCACCTTCGATCAAGCTATAGATTTAGCTCGAAGAGTGGAAGATGCTCTTGTTAGGAGAGGTCAACTTAAAAAGAAAGATGATGAGAAAACATCCAGAAATCAATATAAAAATAAACAAGTTGTGGGCGATGGAGTCACTGATAGTAGAAATATCGCTACTATTAATGTTGCAAAAACAACAGAGAAATTTATACTGAAACCTCCTGATAAACCACCCCGAGAATTTACTAGGTTAAATCAACCTTTATCAACCATTCTCCCGCAATTACTAGCACGAGGATTGATCCAATTACCAAATATCCGGGAACCTGATCCAACTATACCCGGATACAGAGCTGATTTACACTGTGATTTCCATAGAGGACCTGGACACGCTACCAACTCTTGTAAAAGGTTAAAACATAAAATACAAGATTTAATTGATAACAATGAGATGGAGGTGCAAGCCTTTCAACCTAAACAAAATCCTCCTAATAATGCTCAAAAGAACATCCCCCAAAGTCAGAATCAGAATGCCAATCAATCATTGGACATATTTCAACATCCTTTACCAAAGCATGGTAAAGAGGTGGCTAATCAAATTGAGCATCATAATGTTCCCCCTCCTACCCGATATGTAGGAACTATTAGTGGACATTTACCTATTCACGATCCACAAATATTTGACACAACTTTATCCATGGTTACGGCCAGACCTCTACATAATATTCGGACACCTGATCTTAGTGATACCGAATACGAGACTGAAAGTGACATGGAAATCACCTCAAATCAATCGAATAGTTCTGAAGATGAATCAGATCCTATTCAACCTATCACAAGTTCTATGGTTCCAGAAGAACCATTTCCAAGAAGAGTCACTACTCGACCATCGTCTCACCAATTACTTTCTAATGAACAAGCCATAAACGCTAGACCAAGACCCATTCATCATCCACAAAATAATATTGTAGGTACCATCGGAGTTGTTACTCGACAACAGGCTCAAAACTCTCAACAAGATCAAACTCAGAATGATGGATCAGCTCCATTTGTTTTGAAAATTCCTAATAAAGGGAATCATGCCCCTAATGTTCAACCTAAACCTCCTTATAATATTAATGAACAATTATCAAATACTACAGCTAGAATTTCCCTTTTGGACCTTTTAAGATCTTCTTCTACCCATAGGGATGAATTAATGCTCACATTAAGCCAGATGATGGTACCATAAAATATTCAACCTAACGCCATGTCCAATACTATCATAACTCGAGAAGTTGATTGTATTGACTTTCGGGATAGAGATATACCACAACATAGTTTACATAAGGATAACCCCTTATATATTACTACCCTAATTGGAGATGTAGCAGTTAAACGAGTCTTGATTGATAATGGTTCATCTTTAAACATATGCACTTTTGACTTCTACCAAATATTTGGGTTTAGAAGTGACGAAATGAAAAGAACTGATATGATTATAAAAGCATTCAATGACGAAACACAAGAAACGTGTGGAGTTATTACTATTCCATTGCAAGTTGGTCCTAGAACCTTAGACACGACCGTATTTATTGTACATTGCCCTGCATCGTACAATATACTCTTGGGTCGCCCTTGGATCAACGCGATGCGAGCTGTTCCCTCAACTTTACATCAGTGTGTTAAATTCGAATTTAAAAATCAGTTGGTTACCATTCATGGTGATCCTAGACCCTTTGATATGTGTGCGTTGGCAGAACCTGTTGGAGTTCAATTTTGCCCTGCTCTGTCATCCACACATCCTGATTCTAATCATCCATCTAAACGTGTGAAACACACACTCATAACATCATCTACTTTTCCCCCACCAACCACACCTCTACATATAGTTCAACCATCTTCCGAACAAACCACATTAGGACCTCAAAAAGATCCTAAACCCACAACCAATGCTTCTTGTTTTACTCCTATAACTTCCATACCTTTAGACCCATCCATCGACATCTCTACAACGTCTACGCCTATCAAAGGCATGTTTTCCGCATCCGAAAACATAGGAAATGATCCTTCTACCTCTTACGCTCTTACTGACGAGCTCTTACCCGATTTATCTAAAATTCTTGTATCAGAAAAAACAAACGTTGCTATGCAAGATTCCCATATTTTAAATAAATTGCCACCCTCTCCTCGTACCTTGGGCCTCCCACAACCTATGGGAAGTATCTACCAAGTCGGGAGCTGTGCTTTTATTTATAAGGGATATGACTCGGGGAAGAATACCTAGAAACATCAAGACTCATTATGATGGGTATGCTCGATGTTATTTTGCTAATGAGTATGTTAAAGCTAAGCCTATAATGCTTAAATTGGGATATAAAGGGAAAGGTTTGGGACCTTCCCATAATGGTATGAAAGAACCTTTTGAGGTAGAACCATGGCCTTCCCGATGTGGTGTGGGCCTATTTCCTAGTAAAGGTCAGCCCTTCCCATTTGAGGAGGATGACCATCTTATATGTTACCAAGATTATTTGGATAAACCCGATTCTTTGCGTTCAAGGAATAATCCCTTTACTTGTAATATGCTATCCATAGCCTACCCTGAGATGATTGTTGAATCCGACGATGAGTTGGAGGGGGATATCTTCCATGATGTCTCCATTGAGGAATTGTTACATAACGGATTTTATTTTGATGGCTCTATACCTAGTATAGCCCAGCTTGAGGCCACGACTCCTCAAGACAAATTATCCAAGCTAACCTTGGAAGAATTACAAGAATTAGGCGTTTCACCCACCCCATCTAATTTTGAGAGAGATCTACATATGGAAGTTGAAAACGTTATAAAAATTAACATTGGAACCGAAGATAACCCTCACATCATCAACATTGGATCAGAATTGAGTCAAGAAAAACAAGATAAATACATTGCATTCCTTAAAGAATATGAAGATGTTTTTGCTTGGACATATGAAGATATGCCAGGATTAGACCCTTTTGTAGTTATGCATCACCTAGTAGTCCATCCGGATGCTAAACCTGTTAAACAAAAACTTAGAAAAATGCATCCTAAAGTGGCCTTACTAGTCAAAGGAGAATTAGAAAAACTCTTGAAGGTTATTTTTATACAAGCCATTGATTATGCTGAATGGATCTCAAATGTAGTTCCAATAACTAAGAAAGAAGCTACCAAAGTTAGGGTTTGCACAAGACTTTAGAGATATTAATGTTGCATGCCCTAAAGATGATTTTCCTCTTCCCAACATGGATCAGATCATTGATTTTACTACTGGGAGTGGAATGATATCCCTAATGGATGGATTCTCTGGTTATAATCAGATCAGGATAGCTCCTGAAGATCAAGCTAAAACAACCTTTATTACCCCTTGGGGAACCTTTTGTTGGAAAGTGATGCCATTCGGTTTAAAGAATGCAGGTGCAACATATCAATGAGCCATGACTTATATCTTTCACGATATGATGCATGATATTCTACATGATTATGTAGATGATATTATAGCTCGTTCCATCAAAGAAGATGATCATTTAGATGACTTGAGAAAAGTATTTGATCGGTTAAGGGAATATCTTATCCGACTAAATCCAGCCAAATGTATATTCGGAGTTAAGTCCGATAAATTATTGGGGGTTATCATTTCTTTACGTGGCATTGAAATTGACCCTCTCAAGATCGTGGCTATCACTGATATGCCCACACCCACAAATATATCTGAATTACGAAGTTTACAAGGTAAGCTTCAAGCTATTCGCCGCTTCATCGATAAGTTGGCAGACAAAACCGGACCCTTTCTTAAGCTTCTTAAGAAAGATGTCTCTTTTCATTGGGATGACGAATGCCAGGAAGCATTTGAACTCCTTAAGCAATATCTCCTTAAACCACCGGTGCTTTCCCCACCTAGATCTGATCGTCCATTTATCTTGTACATTTTTGCTTCAGATTTTGCCTTAGGAGCTATGTTAGCTCAACTTGACGATGAGAAGAAAGAACGTGCTAATTATTACATCAGCAGAACCTTAATTAGTTATGAAACTCATTATACAATATTAGAGAAGTTATGTCTCGTAGTCATATTTTCTACACAAAAACTATGCCATTATATGCTCAGTCAAAAAATGTATGTTATTGCTAAATTTGATCCTTTGCGGTATCTCATGAGTCGACCGTACTTATCTGGTCGCACAACCAAGTGGGTTCTTGCGCTAAGTGAGTTTGAACTCACGTTTATAGGACAAAAGTCTGTTAAAGGTCAAATCATAGCAGATCAATTAGTTGTTGCACCCTTAGAGTCTACCCATCCCCTCATCATTGAGTTTCCTGATGAATGCCTTAAATTAGAGGCAGACCATCCTGAGCAATGGTCCCTATACTTTGATGGAGCCCGATGCATGAGTGGGGTTGGTGTAGGTATTATTTTAATATCTTCGTAGAAACATCTTATACCTTTGTCCTTCAAACTAACATTTGCTTGCACCAATAATACTGCTGAATATGAGGCTCTAATCCTTGGATTACGAGCTGCCTTGGCACTAAAAATTAAAAATTTATTGGTTTTCGATGATTCTCAACTTGTCATAAATCAAATCAATGATGTTTATCAGACCAGAGATGATAAATTATGCCCATATAAAACATATGTCTTACAATTATTATCTTTATTTGATCAAGTTACCTTGGAAGCTATTCCTCGAACTAGCAACCGTGCGGCTGACGCTATGGCTGCAATTGCATCTCTTTTGCCCTTGGAGTTAGATGATGAATATGCTACCATCATTATTCATCGACTCCAGGAACCCGCTTCAAGCAAATCATGCTTAGAACCTTTGGATGTGTTTCTAATCAATGAAACTACTCCCGAACCATGGTACACTGATTTATTTAATTTTTTGCAAAATGGGACCTTCCCTGAAGGTTGTAATCGCAACCAACATCGGTTATTACGTAGACAAGCAAGTCACTTCGTAATTATTGGTAATACCTTGTATAGGAGATATTTTGAAGGCATCTTATTGAGATGTTTGAATCTAGCAGGAATCTAGATCAGCTTTGAGTGAAGCCCACAATGGATCTTGTGGGGGGCATTTTAGTGGTAGCGCCATTGCTAAGAAGCTCCTTAGGATAGGATATTTTTGGCCTACCATGGAAAATGATGCACATGATTATGTGCGCCATTGCGACAAGTGCCAGAAACACGCTGACCTTGTCCATGCGCCTGCACAAGAACTACAGGCTATTTCATCTCCTTGGCCCTTTTCAAAATGGGGCTTAGACATCATTGGAAAAATCAACCCTGTGTCATCTGATGGACACAAATTCATCATAACCACCACTGAGTATTTCACGAAATGGGTTGAAGCTATGCCCTTAGCTTCTTGCACTGGAACCCAAGTTTCCAAGTTTATTTTTAATCAAATTATTTGTAGGTTCGAAATTCCTGCAAATCTCATCTCAGATAATGGAACTTGTTTCAAAAATAAAGATGTCAAAAAATTATGTCAAAAATATAAAATTCAACATCGTTGGTCCACTCCCTATTATCCTCGGGGTAATGGCCAAGTCGAAGCATCTAATAAAACATTAATCAAAATCCTCAAAATATTGGTCAATAAATCTGGTCGAGATTGGCACATCCAATTATATCCTGCTTTGTGGGCCTATCGAACTAGCGTTCGCACCCCCATCGGTACTTCACCTTTTGTTTTGGTCTATGGCGCTGAAGCTATTTTTCCCTTTGAATTAGAAGTTCCTTCTTTGGCTCTGCTACTTCAAGATACTGAAGTAGGAGATGAATATCGTGTTGGCAGATTTAGTCAACTGGAACTCCTAGATGAAAAGCGCATCAATGCTTTGGAGCATCTTCGTGCCTACCAAAACAAGCTTAAGAGAGCATACCTCAAGAAAGTTCATCATCGATCCTTTGAGATCGGTGACCTTGTCTTAAAAGAAAATAAAAAAATACTAATGCAACTAAAGACCTTAAAGGTAAATTTGAGCCCAACTGGCTTGGACCATATGTCATCACTGCTAAATTTGGATCGGGAGCATATCGATTAGCTACCTTAGATGGTAAAGATCTTAAAGAACCTATGAACATTATGCATCTTAAGCGTTATTATGCATAACATTGGGTCATTTCATCATTTGTATATATTTTATTTTGCATATTGTTTCATTTTAGCCATTTATATAAAATTTTCAAAAACAGTAACAGTATTTATTTTTTCAATTCATCACTCAAAATCAAAATATAAAAACATCAAAATCTTCCAAAACATCTTTTATTTTCGTACCTGTCAATTCTTGAAGTATTGAAGTTATATTTTCAATTATTTTGGATAAATTAGCATTTATTTGGAATCCCACACTTTCACACTCACAGGCATAAATATCTTGATTCTATTTGGTATGATTATTAATCTCTCTTATATCAAAGTCCACATTTGAATTAAAAAAAAAAGTTTTGAGCATAGAGAACTGATCTTGTTATTTACTTGAACCAAGCATATCTTTTCACATTAAAATGATTTCATTGCAAATTCAATATGATGCTACATAGTAGAAGTGGTTTCTTGAGCGAAAAGTTTCCCCTGCTATCCTATCATGCACATGGTCTAGAATCTTCGAGAATTGACAAAAGGACAAGCTCACCCCTACCTAGAATAAAAATCCCTTGCTCTACAGCCAATCCGAGCAAGTATCCCTAGCATAGGAAGAAAAAGAAAAGTCAAAGAAAATGAGAAAAAGAAAAATATTATTTTGTACCATCGCAGCCATATTTCAGCATTGTCTCAGTTCCAAGCAAAAATACAAAAAAAAAAAAGAAAAAAGAAAGAGAAGCAAAAGAGAAAAGAAAAAGCAAAAAGCAATAAAATCCCTTTCCCTACCCCTTGAAAAGAAAAGAAGGGTGAATGAGCTTGAATCCTTGGAATTCTCAATTATTCGAAAACTGTGAGGTAAGCCCCATAACAGGTGGTTTGTGCCCAACCCGCTTGGCCTTGGGTAATTCCTAGCATGGTGATATGTCTGTCACATTAGCGACCTTCTTTTGTATAGACCGACTTACATAGTAGTCTGGTATGGTTACATGCATATAAATCATGGTCAAGGAACACTCATTTGGTTAAGTCAAATTACTTGTATCAAATTTTCTTGCTCAAAATTGGTGAATGAACAATACAATTGCACACACATTTGTATTTGAGAGATTCTGTATCATTATGATAAAGCAAGATCGGTAATGAACTCACATTTGCACATGAGGGTTCCTTATAAATCTACATTTGTCTTTGAGATAATGTAAAATATTTTTGCAACTCTTTTTGGAATAATTTTATCTTCTTATTTCAGAACATCTGTTTTGTATAAAAACAATTACATACGTTGTTTTCAAAAATCATAAAATGCTTTCAAACAACATATGACACAAATATAATCAATAAAGTCATGTTCATATTATTATTTTTCTATTTATCAAAAGTCAAAAATCAATCATGCAATAAAACTAAAATATCAATTTCTTCTTTGGATTTTCGCGATGATGGTATAAGTCTATACCTATAATTCTATGCCTAGCGCAAACCATTGTTCTAATTTTATTTCCCATTTATTTTAAAAAATACAAAATAAAAAATTCATAAAAACATATGACTTACATCATTATGTTACACAATTGAGCTTTAAAATGAATGAACACTTATTCTATTTCATGTCATTATGTCAACATTCAATTTTGCAATGATGGTATAGTTCCTAGGGACTTATTCAAAAATTTTATCACACTTAGGAATTTATGCCTAGAAAAATCATATTTCTTTAATATGTCATGCATAATATTTTTTATGAAAATATGAAAACAAATCATCACCATCATCACTTCCATCATCACAACACAAAGTCTTAAGACAGTCTCTTAAGCACTCTTTTACTTTTAACAATATTTCTATCTTGGGATTAGCTTGACGACCTAGTGAGCGGCGACTCCATGAAATGGTCTATACCAATGACAATGTCCTTTGAAATTATTGTTAGAAGTCCCTTTTATTTTTTCATCAAAACACACCACAAAACAACCAATTTATTTACATCAAATTATTTCATTTCCAATTTTATAGCATGGCATAAATATTTTCTTTCCAACGATATAATTACATAAATAATCAATCACAAAATTCAAAATTAAAGCATCATACAACATATACATAAGTCATATCATCAAAAATATAATCTATATATCTCAATCAATTATGTACATCATCTGGATTGGTATGCCACAATCAAAACCCTGGCATACTCAACCCCCCCAAAAATATATATATATATATATATATATATATATAATAATACAATCTGCCCTCTATAGTAGCTAGCCTCGAGAAGCCCTCGAGCTCTCAGCCTCATCTCCTCCCCCACCCTGAGGTGGAGGAGGTGGTCCCATAGAGGTCCATACTATGTCCCGGGTCCTCATCGTCGATCGTGAGGATGTCCTCGACGATCCCACCTTGATAGGCTCCACAATGCTGGCTGGCAGCTATACCCTCTGGCCCTCTGGAACTAGCTAGAAGTATACCCCATGGTAGAATACGGTCTGCATCATAGACCACACCAGCTCCTCCATGCTCATCCCTCCACTCTGAGCCCTGAGACATGTAGCCTCATCCTAGAGTGTTTGCACCTAAGCCCGAAGGCAGGCAACCTCAGCCCGGAGAGCCATCGTCTCGCTACTCTCCCCTACCTCGACACCCTTGCCCTTATCGGGCGATGGTGGTCTCTCCCCCTGCTGAGAAGGGACTCCCCTCTCCCTCCTCCCTATCTCTTGAGGTCTCTGTGGAGCCTGACCCATCCTCTGGCATCTCTCCTATGGAGACCATCGCTGCTCTCTCCCACCGTGACCTCGTGCTGCCTCAATAGCTGCCTGACATTGCCTCCCCAACCATTGTACCTGTAGCACCATAAAATTGACGCAGTCAAATTGGAATAATTACATTCACCTTAGTAAATAATTTTAAATTCAAATTTAACCTCCCAAACCACCCGTTAACCGCCGAGAAACCCGTTTCCCCTTTTTTCACACCATTTTTAGAGGTTGTTTTGACCATTGGACGATATCGTCGTCGATCAGACGATATCGCCCCAGATTTGACGATTTCGTCTAGACTAGAACGTCCAGAAAATTTTATCGCAAAAATAAATTTGCATAAATAGACTCTGTTCCAACGGGTCTCTAATTTGGGCAGAAGCGTGTCTGCGCCGTTGGGACCCTTCCCCCATTGGAGATCTCCCAAATTGGGATGATCTCCAACCTCCCAACAACTCCCCTATGCCTATTTAAACTCTAGGACATTCCCTCCCCAACCCCTGGCTGAATTTTATCTGCAAGTTGAATCCCTCTGCACTAAAACACCTTATTCTTATTTTTGCACTAGTCCTATAACAGTTTTTATGTAGGTACACCACTGATTTTCAATCGGAGCCAACACCCATCACCACCGACAAACATGTCAAGATCGGAGGTGATCTTGTCAAATTCGAGATGATTTCGTACTGATGCAAGATGATCTTGACTGCAGTCCACATCGAGGCAATCAGTGCCTAGAGTTTGCTTTTCTTAACTTTGCCTCAGTTATTTTGTTTTACAAATTAGATAATCTATTTAGTTTTTATCTTATTTTGCATCTGGAGTTCACCCATCTAGTCTAGATTGCATGTTAAGCTCATAATCTACCATTAAAGTACAACAATTTACTTTAATTTCTGTTTTTAAACTTTGTTCAGTATTCAGTTTATTATTTGGCATATTTTGCCTCTGTTTGCACAATAGGAATTCTTGTATTTTGCATCCGTTATTTGTTTTGCGTGTCTCTCGACGAATTTGTCGATTTGCAAATTTCGATGAGTCTCGTCAGCTCGTACGAATCGTCGATTCGAGACGATTCTGTCAAATTACAGGCGATTACGTCGAATTCCAGACGATCCAGACTGCTTCAAGCATCAGAAACTTCTTCAGACTTCCGGATCAAGTAATCTCCATTGGCCTCCTGCAAATTCTCTATTTTCTGCTTTCTACTATGTTTGTTGTATTCATTTAAATTGCATTTTCATATAGATTAATTTAGATTCATTCGACCAAACCTAGGATGAATGCTTAAGGATAAAAAGAACTCATCAAAACACATTCCAAAAACCTAGGTGTGGAAACTGCCACCAAATGTTTCCTGGTGAACCCACCATCCGTCGAAAAATCACCAAAACACACCTCCCTTGAGATGCGGGACCTTCGTAAAGTCCTCTCATTCGAGGTACCGCACCATCATTTTCCCATCCTCATTTCGGGCACGGATCCAATAGCCTAAAGGTAGGGATGCAAAAAATTTGGAGCGATACATTTTGGTGAACCCGACGTGAATGCATTGTAAACCTTTTGAAAACAAAAACAAAAATATATATATGTATACAAGAAAAACAAAAACAAAATCATCATTTCATGTTTTAGATTCAATTCTAAATAGTAGATGCTAAATATTACTTTTAGAAGTACTAAAAGAAACCATGAGTTTTTACTCAAATCCATATGAACCCATCAGTAATGTTGGAAGAATTCAGCCAAATGCATTTGTTGATTATGACCAACCTCATCCCTATTCAACACCACCTCCATCACACTCTTCTTATTTTTCATCCATAACCCAACAAAACAATCCCTTTGCCAATCCTCTTTATAATGATATTATCTATTCTCCCATATATCCATATTATGTCTATCAATCCACATATAATCCTCCGCCACCTTTTCAAAACTCTTCTTTCAATACAACACATCCATTTCAACAAGAAAATACTTATTCTTCCAATTCTACCGTGCACTCACCTCCTACATCGCAATCTTCCTGTCATCATTCTACCCATAATAAAGAAAGTAGAGGTGAGAAACCATTAGGTCCTTTTATGATGAAATTCCTAAGGCATTTATCAAAAACCTCTCAAAAACCTTCATCATGTACATTTACTAGGCTTAATCAACCAATGGATATAATTCTCAAGTATTTACTTGACACAAATATTATTGAACTTCCTTCCATAAGACAACCTGATACCACATCGAATTGGTTTAAACCTGAGCTACATTGTGAATATCATAGAGTAGATGGACATATGACACAAAATTGTAAAGATTTAAGATGTGCAATTCAAGATTTGATTGATAAGGATCTTTTTAATATAAAGGAATTACAATCTACAACCGATTATAAATCTCCAGTAAACTATCAAACTCCTACATAACAAATACCAATAATCAATCAAGACATGGGGATCTCCCAAGAACCCCTACTCAATTATCAACAACAAGAAACCAATCAAATATTGCATGTTAATGTGTCCCATCATGATGATATTATTAATATTGTAACAAAAACTACAAATGAGCAACCTCAAGTTCAATCAACTCAATCCGATATTCAAGAGATGGATTCCTCATTTGACCAACCTTCAAAACTATCTTTGGCTATAAAGAATGATCCAAAATGGAATGTAAGCATAGAAAGTTCATCCTTAGAATAAAAATCTCAATCTGAAATCCACTTTGATAACCAACAACAAGTGATTAATCCTCAAGCAAAGATATCCCTTTTAGGAGTATTACAAATTGCTCATAAGGAAATTTTGTTCAAAATACCTAGCCAACAATTTGTTCCTCGTCATATTTTCTCTAAGAACATAATTAATGGTATAAACCCTCTTGAGGTTAACCATATTTCATTCTATGATGAGGATATTCCTTCCTCTACTCCACAAGAAGACTCCTATCTTTACATTATCGGATCTCGTAAAGAAACACTTGTTAGAACTATCATGGTAGATAATGACTCCTCTCTTAATTTATGCACTTATCAATTATTCCAAAAACTCAACAAAGGAAGAAGATCTTAATGAATCAAATGTTATTATAAAATCTTTTAACGATGAAATTCAAGAAGCTCAAGGTACTATAATTTTTCCCCTTAATATTGGATCCAAGATCCTGGATATTTTATTCTATGTAGGATATTGTCCTTCACCTTACAACCTATTTCTCCAGAGTCCTTGGATTCATACGATGAGGGTTTTCCCTTCCGCTCTTCACCAATGTTTGAAGTTTGAACTTGCAAATAAAAGTGTTACCATACATGGTGACCCAAACCAATTTGAAGAATATTTAACATTTGAAATATCAAGTTCTATACATTCTCTATTATCACAATTCTTTTCTATTCATCACTTTTCTTCATCCATATATGATCATCCTTGTTTACCAAATAACACCCATGCATATATTTTATATATGCTCTCTCCATCTTATCAAAACTTGGAATATAGTGATACAAATGAAGAACTTTATTATCCTTCTTACATTCTATTTTGTAACATGATCAATTTTACACATATAAAAGTCAAATATTTTGCTACATTATTTTACATTATAACAAAGCTTTTGTTATCGCTACCTTTTATTCATCACCTTTTGTTATTTCCTTCACCTCAACCAGATTATCCTTCAAAACCTCCTTTGATTTTGAAGCAACCTTAGACATGCTATACTCAAATAAACCTTGTATAGTGTATATAGATCATCGTGTATATACCACCAATTTCAATTCATAAATTAAAATCAAAATACAAAAAAATCAAAATCCTCAAAATCTTCAAAAAAATACAAATGCAACCAAAGAACTTAAAGGTAAATTTGAGCCCAACTGGCTCGGACCATACATCATTACTGCAAAATTTGAATCAGAAGCATATAAATTATCTACCTTAGATGGTAAAGAACTTAAAGAACCCATGAATATTTTACATCTCAAACGTTATTATGCATAAATTTGGTCATTTCATCCATGTATATATTTGTTCAAAATTACTCTCTTATATTTCTTTCAAATTTATATACAATCCAAAAAACATCAACACCATTTATAAATCTCCAAAAATCTTCAAAACTATCTATTGCATTTATTTAAAGCACTTGTTAAGTTCTTTTTGCTCAAAAACAAAACTCTAAATAAAAATCTAAAAACAGCTATATGCTTGACTCTTTCGAAACCAAAACAATATATAGAAGAAAGAGAGAGTCAACATTCTCCCAACTTCTAAAAAATCATGTATATATATTTTCTTACAATTATTGCAGTTATATGTTTCAACTTATTTTGGATACAATTAGCATTTATTTGGCATCCCTCACTTGCACACTCACAACAATAAATATCTTGATTTTATCTGGCATGATTACTAATCTCTCTTATATAAAAGTTCACAAAATTCAAATTAAATAAAGTTTGACCATAGAGAATTGATCTTTTACTTAAACCAAGCACATCTTTTCATAATAAAATGATTAAATTTGTAATTTCCATGTTTTGCTACATAGTAGAACTGATTTCTTGGGTGAAAAGTTTCCCCTGCTATCCTATCATGCACATGGTCTAGAATATTTGAGAATTGGCAAAAGGACAAGCTCACCCCTACCAAGAATAAAAATCCCTTGCTCTATAGCTAATCTGAGCAAGTATCCCTAGCACAGAAAAAGAAAAAAAAAAAAAAAGTTCAAGAAAGAAAAAAGAGAAAAGAAAAATATTATTTCAGCAATATTCCAAGCATTATCAAGCAAAAGAAATACAAAATAAAAAGAAACAAAGTTCAAAAGAAAGCCATAAAATCCCTTTCCCTACCCTTTGAAAAGAAAATAAGGGTTGATAAGCTTGAATCCCTGGAATTCTCAATTATTCGAAAACTGTGAGGTAAGCCCCATAATAGGTGGTTTGTGCCCAACCTGCTTGGCCTTGGGTAACTCCTAGCATGGCGATATGTCTGTCACATTAGCGATATTCTTTTGTACAGACCTATGTCTACTTATGGATTAGCGAGCTCTTGATAATCCGATCTACATAGTAGTCTAATATGGTTATATGCATCTACATCATGGTTAATGAACACTTATTTGTTTTCTTCAAATCACTTGTATCATAGTATCTTGCTCAAACCTGGTAAATGAACCATACAATTGCACACACATTTGTATTTGAGAGATTTTTTCTATCATTATGATAAATCAAGATTGGAAATGAATTCACATATGCACATGAGATTCCTTATAAATCTAATTTTTGTCTTCAAAATACTTTGAAATATTATTTTTGCAACTTGTTTGGAATAATCAAGTACAATTATTTTTTAAAGACAACTATATAATAGAAAAATCACAAATTTCTTTCAAATCAAATCATATATATCATATCAACTTTCGCGACGATGGTATAGTTCTAAAACCAAAATTGGAATTTTATGCCTAGCGCAAGTCCTCATTTTCATATTTTCTGTTCATCAAAAATCAATCATGCAATAAAACTATCTATTTTCTTTGATTTTCGCGATAATGGTATAAATCTATACCTACATATTCTATGCCTAGCGCAAACCATTGTAACAATTTTTATTCCCCCATTTATCAAAACTCATAAAAACCATATGACATCATTTTATTACACAAATTTTGCTTTTCAAAAGAATGCACATTTTCATTATTTCATGTCATTATGTCAACCTCCAATTTTGCAATGACGGTATAATTCCTTAGGAATTATTTAAAAAATTTATCACACTTAGGAATTTATGCCTAGCAAAAATCATTTTTTACAAATATTTCATGCATAATATTTTTATGGAAATCTTAAAACAAACCATCATCATCATCATCATTTGTATCATCACAACAAAGTCTTAAGACAGTCTCTTAAGCACTCTTTCACTTTTCACAATATTTCTATAAATGGGATTAGCTTGACGACCGAGTGAGCAGCGACTCCATGGAATGGTCTATAATAGCGACAATGTCCTTTGAAATTATTGTTAAAAGTCCCCTTTTCTTTTATAAAATCATTGCATCACAAACAACCAATTTGTTACATCAGATTATTTCATCAATATTACAGCATGACATCAAAAGGTATAAATTCTTTTCCAACGACATAATTACAAGCATTATCAAAATCAATTAGTCAAAGCATCATAAATATACTCATAACATAAGTCATATGACCAAAAATATCTCATCTATATATATATCTCAAAAATATATATGTACATCATATCAAATAGATTGGTATGCCACAATCCATATCTTGGCATACTCAATCAAGTGTCCTCCGAGCAGTGTCTCGAGAGCCCCTAGAGCTCTCATCCTCATCTCCTCCCCCACCCTGTGGAGGACGAGGTGGTCCCATCATAGTATGTGTGGTACTGCAAGTCCTTATTGTCGATTGAGATGAGATCCTCGATGACCCTATCCTGATCGGATTTACTATGGCAGCTGGTAGCTGTACCCTCTGGCCTTTCGGCACCGCCTGGTAGTATAGAGCTTGATAGAATGCAGTCTGAGAAACTGATCGTAGAAGCTCCTGAGTGCTCACCCCTCCACCCCGTGCCCTGAGACGTGCATTATCGTCTCGTAGCTACGACACCTTAGCCTGGTGTTGTGTGGCCGCATCTTGTAATGTCTGCACTTGAGTTTGTAGATGATCCCTCTCTGCCTGGAGAGTAGCCATATCACTACTCTCTCCTGTATCCATGCCCTTGCCCTTATCAGGCGATGGTGGCCTCTATGGAGATGGGGGTCTCACCTCCCTCATCTCTCTCTCTCTCTGCCACGACCGCTCCTGTGCCTGTGGTCTCCTCTGCTCTCTCCTACCGTGACCCTGGGCTGCCTCTATTGCCGCCTGGTGCTGCCTCCCTATCCGACACACGACTGCATGGATCGTACACTATGCCCTCGTCATCCGAGGAGGGTAGATGCCTACATACTAGGCATCGTAGCCATCGACTACTCCTGCGTCGTCCCCATCCACTTGCTGAATGGGGGCATCATCCGAGTCCTGGCTCTAGAATCGCTGCATGTATAAAGCCTCGCTAACAGTGGTGTTATCCCAGACGGTCTAGGAAAACTCATAATCCCTGAGAGATGGGATCCCCTACTGTAGACCGAACTATCACAAAACTCGGTCATAGCGATGGAGCTCCACCTCTCCCCTCTCCATCCTCAGCCAGCAGACTCGCCTGATGCGAGCCAGCTCCTGTCCGTCCTTTGCCCACCCTGGATGCTACCTCCAAGGCCTCCAGGTGATCTGGTCTGGGACAAGGTCATCCAATAGTCTCCGAGACACCGATAGGTCGATCCGTCACTGTGCCCCTCTTCGGAGCCACCAGTAGAAGACTCAGGGCCTCTCCCCATCTACCCCTATCAGTGGAAGCCCTACCGGCCTCCGCACCACAATGTGCTCCCGAAGACCAAACCTGTAGTAGCGATGTCATCACCAGACATCGCCCGCCCTTGTACACGACCCCGTAAAGGATCCTGTACAGCCAGCATAGTACAAAGCTGCCCTATGAGAACCTATAGTTGTGGTCCTGCATGTCGCAGATCACATCTACCAGCATCCACGGCACCCTGCACCTGCTTTGGTGGCACAACAGAAGTCCACCAACTACCCTATCCAGAACTCGTGTGAGTCTAGATGCCCCAGGCATCTGGCGTAGTGCCTCGATATTAACTCCACCCTTCTCTAGGGCGAAGCTCAGGTCACCACATAGTCATCCCATCATGTGGCCCTGATTGGCCGTCGGTGTGATCATCCGTCCTTGTATGGGGATTCTCAAAATCCTCCATACATCCTCCAGTGTGGGAGTCATCTTTTCTATCGATAACTGGAAACAGGAAGACCCCGGATACCATCTCTTTGCTAGGGCTGTCAGTAGCCCCATGTCTGTGGAAACCTGCGGCATCTCTGCCACATGCTACAATCTAGCCTGTGCCAACAGATCCCGCTCTGCCTAGGTGAGAGCGGCCAAGTCGTCTCTCAATCCGTCGTATTTCCACTCTCTGCTTTTTAGTAATCCTCTCTGCAAACATAAACAACAAAACAACAAACAATAATTAATCAATAAATTCTAGTAATTAATAATGCAACTTAAAGTTCAATTTCATGTAATTGATGATATCGCCGTCCCCAATTTGAGCATAATCGTCTCCGATTTCGCAGTTCGAAATCGTCTCTAATTTGACGAAATCGTCCCCCTTTCGACGATTTTTCCCTCGGGCGAAATTGCCGAAATTGAGACGATTTCGTCGAAATCGGGACGATTTCGTCGAAATCGGGACGATTTCATCCCGACGACGTCGACGGCCAAAAACGGCCGTGATGCTCCAAATTCACTTAAAAATTCATCTAGAAAGCATGTAAAAGCAACTTAAATCAATCTAAATTGAGTTTAGACCCTTACCCATAGACCGCGTCGGACCTCTGCAGATCTGTGCGCTGTCTCAACCATTTTTTTCTCCAGAGCTCTAAAAATAGTAAAATGAACAGTAACAATGAATTAGGGTTTTACCCTATTTTTCTTAATTTTATTCAACAATAATGTTTTTGCTTTTCCACGTTTTTACCTCAAACGTTCGATTTGGGTAAAAACACGGAGGGGGCACCATAGTAAGCTGTCGTACGATTCGACCAAGAATCGTCGCCTAAAAATGGGAATAATTTTTGCTTTCTCGTAGATCGAGAAGAACTCTTCTTTAACGCATTTTCTTCAAAAAATTCGCTAAAGAGGGGGCAAAATGTAGCACCCTAAAATTGGCGTAGTCAAATTGGAATAATTACATTCACCTTAGTAAATAATTTTAAATTCAAATTTATCCTCCCAAACCGCCCGTTAACCTCCGAGAAACCCATTTCCCCTTTTTTCATGCCATTTTTAGAGGTTGTTTTGACCATTGGACGATATCGTCGTCGATCAAACGATATCACCCCAGATTTGATGATTTCTTCTGGACTAGAATGTCCAGACAATTTTTTCGCAAAACTGAATTTGCATAAATAGACTCTGTTCCAACGGGTCTCCAATTTGGACAGAAGCGTGTCTGCGTTGTTGGGACCCTTCCCCCATTGGAGATCTCCCAAATTGGGATGATCTCCAACCTCCCAACAACTCCCCTATGCCTATTTAAACTCTAGGACATTCCCTCCCCAACCCCTGGCTGAATTTTATCTGCAAGTTGAATCCCTCTGCACTAAAACACCTTAATCTTATTTTTGCACTAGTCCTATAGCAGTTTTTATGTAGGTACACCACTAATTTTCAACCGGAGCCAGCACCCATCATCGTCGATGAACCTGTCAAGATCGGAGGCGATCCTATCAAATTTGAGATGATTTCATACTGATGCGAGATGATCTCGACTGCAGTCCACATCGAGGCAATCAGTGCCTGGAGTTTGCTTTTCTTAACTTTGCCTTAGTTATTTTGTTTTACAAATTAGATAATATATTTAGTTTTTATCCTATTTTGCATCTGGAGTTCACCCATCTAGTCTAGATTGCATGTTAAGCTCATAATCTGCCATTAAAGTACAACAATTTACTTTAATTTCTATTTTTAAACTTTGTTCAGTATTCAGTTTATTATTTGGCATATTTTGCCTCTGTTTGCATAGTAGGAATTCTTGTATTTTGCATCTGTTCTCTATTTTGTAGGTCTCTGACGAATTCGTCGGATTTCAGATGATTCGTCGATGGCCTCGTACGAATCGTCGATTCGGACGATTCTGTCAAATTACAGGCGATTACGTTGAATTCCAGATGATCCAGACTACTTCAAGCATCAAAAACTTCTTCAGACTTCCAGATCAGGTAATCTCCATTGGCCTCCTGCAAATTCTCTGTTTTTTGCTTTCTACTCTATTTTCTGTATTCATTTAAATTGCATTTTCATATAGATTAAGTTAGATTCATTTGGCCAAACCTAGGATGAATGCTTAAGGATAAAACGAACTCATCAAAACACATTCCAAAAACCTAGGCATGGAAACTGCCGCCAAATGTTTCCTGGTGAACCCACCATCCATCAAAAAATCACCAAAACACACCTCCCTTGAGAGGCGGGACCTTTGTAAAGTCCTCTCGTCCGAGGTACCACACCATCCTTTTCCCATCCTCCTTCCGGGTGCGGATCCAATAGCCTAAAGGTAGGGATGCAAAAAATTTGGAGCGATACAAGTACCACAGCGTGCACTGGACTCTATGCCCTCATCATCCAAGGAGGGCGAATGCTTGCATACCAAGAATCATAGCCATCTGCAACCCTAGCATCGTCACCATCCACTGGCTGGATGGGGGCATCATCTACATCCTGACTCTAGAACCATTGCATGTCTAGAGCCCCACTCAATGTGGTACTATCCCAGATAATTTGAGAGTACTCGTAATCCCTGAGAGAAGGGATCCCCTACTGTAGATCGAACTGTTGTAGAACTTGATCGTAGTGATGGAGCTCTACCTCTCCCCACTCCATCCTCAACTAGTAGACTCGCTTGATGTGAGCCAGCTCCTACCCATCCTCTACCCACCTAGGGTGCTCTCGCCATGGCCTCCAGGTGATCTGGTCTAGGATGAGGTCATCCAACAACCTTTGTGACATCGATAGATCTATCTACCATTGTGACCCCCTCTATAACCACCATTAGAAAACCCAAGGCCTCTCTTGGTCAACCCATGTCAATGGGAGCCCTACCGGCCTTCACACCATGATGTGCTCCCAACACCAAACCTGTAGTAGTGATGTCAAGACCAGACAATTGCCTCCCTTGTATACGACCCCATGTAGGATCCTATACAAGCAACATAACACAAAGTTGCCCCATGATTATCTATAGTTGTGGTCTCTCATATCATAGACCAAATCTAAGAGGAGCTAGGGTAATATGCACCTACTTTGGTGGCACAGTAGTAAGCCACCTACCACCCTTGCCAACACCTGAGTCAACCTCGATGCCCCAAGCATCTACCTTAGAGACTCGATGTTCACTCTACCATTCTCTAAGGTGAAGCTTGGTTCTTCGGTCAATCTCATCATCGCCTGGCCCTGATTGGCCGTAGGCATCATCAACCATCCCTATATGGGGATCCTCATGATCCTCCATATGTCCTCTAGTGTGGGAACCATCTCCCCTATCGATAATCAAAAATAGGACGACCCCAAATACCATCTCTCTGATAGGGCTGTCAGTAGCTCCATGTTTGTCGATACTTTTGGCATCTCTGCCACAGGCTACAAACTGACCTGATCCAGTCGGTCATGCTCTACATGATCGAGTGTGGCTATGTCATCTCATATCCCACCGTATTTCCACTCTTGACTCTTTAGTAATCCCCTCTATAAAACAAACAATAAAACAATAAAATTCATTAATAAATCAATCATTAAAACCAAATTAAATACATTTTAATCAAGCTTAATTTCTTAAAAAAATGATGATATCGTCCACCATTGGCTGATATCGTCCCAAATTGGGCAAAATAATCCTTTGTAGGATGCAATCGTCTCCGATTTCACAATTATGGGGATCGCCCCTTGTTGGACGAGATCACCCCTAATTCGTCGATTTCGCTATCAAACGAACTCGACGACTTAGATATGATTTCGATGAAATCAAGACGATTTTGTCCTGACATCGTCGACGGCCTAAAAACGGTCGCGATGCCCCAAAACAATCAAAATTTCAAACAAAAAATTATACAAATCAAATTCAAATCTAATTTACTAGGATTATATCCTTACCTGTAGCCCGCGCTGGACCTCTATCAATCAGTGTGCTATCTCCACCATTTTTTTTCTCTACAGAGCTCTAGAACAGTAAAAATGAATTAAGGTTTTACCCTATTTTTCTTAATTTTATTTAAAAACAACATTTTTATTTTTATTTTTGCTTTTCTCTGCTTTTACCTCAAATTTTTGATTTGGGTAAAAACACGGAGGGTGAAGAACATGGACTTATACTGAGAGGGGGGGTGAACAGTATAAGACTTAACCAATTAATAATTTTAACTTTAGATAGCAGTGGCATCAACACAACATTAATCAAGACAGAAAGCATCACACATTGAAGACCCATTTTTAACGTGGTTCACCCAAAATGGTTGGGCTACGTCCACAAAAACTTTTCTCTAAAAGTTATCTCAAAGTTCTTTGGGAATCCTTCCCAATTACAATGTTTATGAGCCTCGGCCCAAAGGAGATACCTTCCCCTCTACTCGGGAAATGATCCCTCAGAAGATCAACTGCCTCTACCTCTTGCCAACACGTGGAACTCCTTTCCACCGAAGACCTCCTGTCCTCAATGCTTAGCCTAAGAGACCTCTGCCTTCTATGATCACGTCCACAGTAGCTCAAATACCTCTACCAAACACAGTCAGTCAGTCTAGTACAAGTCTTCCTCTATCTGTTAGATCTGTCCAACTCTTGAACAAATCAATCCTCTCGCATACAAGCCTTCTCAAAGACTTGCCAAATCTGTCCTCAGGTTCTTCTCATAGAACCAATGCACCTCTGTCCTCAAGTTCTCTGATAGAACTATCAAACTCAGCTCACAAGTCCTCTGCTAGGACCTGTCCAAATCTGCTCACAAGTCCCCATCGGAACCTGTCCAAAAACTGCTCACAAGTCCCCACCGGAACCTGTCCAAAAACTCAACAAGCTCACCAAGAAAAACTTTCTTAGTAGGAAATCACAAAGTGAATTTTTAGAGACCCAATGTGATTTGTCAAACTCATAGAAGCATAAAGAGAATTGTTAGAGACTCAATATGTTCTATACTCAAATCCCAATCTCAAAACTCAACTCAAATCAACTCAGCTCAATCTCAATCTCAAATCTGAAAACTCAACTCAATATCTGAAATGGATAGGATAGAATGTTTTCTTTCAAGAACATGAAACCCCAACAATTGCCAACTATGCAAAGAATCACATAACAATGATACTCATGTTCTTTTCACCATCAATTAGGGTTTCAACAACAATGCTCATCAAACAAGGTTTAGTCAACCAACACCATTCAACTCAACATCAACCTTGAAGCATTCAACCAATCATCACAAGAAAAGGAAACAAGTAGAAATCCTTTTCCCTCCAAAGATATTTGAACAAAACAGCCACCAACACAATATCACCAAATGCAAAGAATAACTTGCTCAAATCAACTCAATGGAGTAAGCCCAATATCATGAATCAAGTAAAGCAATAACTTGATCAAACAACCTCTATGGAAGCAACTCAACCATCAAACTCAAAACAGCCAACCAAGGGTTCCACCAACTCAATGCAAGTAGCTAGACTCACAAATATAAACCCTAGTGCACAAAGCTTCCACTATCTCAAACCAAAAATTATGCATTCACCAAAAACTCTCCTTAAGGATAACAATGCATAAGTAGTCTTCAACAAACCAGAAAATAGGATTTACACCTAGCCAAAGGATACCTAGTAGAATACCTTTTCACTCCAACCTTATTTCAGAAAACATACACCAATCATACTCATAAGAAGAATGTGCCCATACCTTATTGGAGTAGAAGATAATTGAACCTTCAAGCTGTCACCACACACAACTCTCAAACTTCCAACCAAGTTAGGGTTAGAATAAAAAGAAATGAGCAATAATATAAACTTCCTTTATTACACCTTTTAGCTCCACTTCTTTAAACACAACCACCATAACATGCCAATAAATCAACAATCACAGACTCACACCTTATACCTCCATTTTTAATTTTAGCATAGCAAAGAATAATCTTAAAAATACATCCAAAGAAATATGCCCTTATTTCTCCTAAGCTTTTATTCAATGCTAATCACAAAAGCCAAAACTCATAAAATTTAATCACACCTTATAAATCGTTGTCCAAGAAACTCCGAATTTCATGGCATAAAGACGTTTTAATAAAAACATGTGTTACTCTAGCAAAGCACCCCCGTGAGACTCGAAACGGTGACCTCCGCCAATGCAACGCCCAACAGCAGCCTTCGTTGCCACTAGCCCACGCGGGCTACGAAGTTCACAAGTGAACTTCCCTCCACTTCACCCTTAAAAAAACTCCCGAAGACTTTTCAACCGCACGTGCTTCTAAGTCTTCCTTCGATCGCAGCGAATATAGAGCACAAACACCGCAAATTGCATTCGAGGAATTTCGAATTAATTAGCCTTCCAACCTTAGGAGTTGGAGAATAAATAGTCTCTTCGAAGACACCTTGACGTCGGCGAAAATAAAGACCATTTCGAAATTAATCAAAAGTCTTTTCAAAAAGGGTTTAAAAACCCTTAAATAATTTTAACTTGGTTTTAATAAAAACCCTATCCAACTTGGTTTTAATAAAAACCGGTTTGGTTTTAATGAAAAACCCTTGCCAATGGAATCTCTCCGGATTCTCTTAAAAATATTCTCTTGGAATCTTCCACCTTTGAAGCCAACACATCCTCTTAACATTAATGCCATTTCCTTTTGACATCAATGACAACTCATAGACAAGAAGCTAGGATCTCAAACCCAAAATTGCCAACAATCTCCCCCTTTGTCATTGATGGCAAACCATGCTTCTCAACAACACGAAAACTCAACATAAATAGCTCCCCTGTCTTGAGGCTTTCCTCTTCACTTTGAAGCTCTCCCCCTTACTCATATCTCTCCCCCTTTGTCATCAATGGCAAAGGGTCACCTTTGGGGCTCGGGACTAAGAATGAGCCTCTTAGCTTAGTCCCTCCCCCACCTCCCGATGAGGTGATTAATTCTGGGGTGGGAGTACAACTCCCAATTTCTCCCTTAGATACTCAAACGTATCTCTTGGAAGAGGTTTGGTGAAGATATCTACAATCTGCTCTTTAGTAGACACATACTCTACCTTGACCTGCTTGTCTTGCACTTTCTCCCTTAGAAAGTGATACTTGATGGAAATATGCTTTGTCCTTGAGTGCATTACCGGATTTTTGGAAATACTTATGGCACTTGTATTATCACAAAGTATGGAGATGGGTTGTTCATGCTTGACTTTGAAATCCTCCAAGGTGGTTTTCATCCATAAAACCTGTGTACACCCATCCACTGCTGCTATGTATTCAGCCTCTGTTGTAGATAAGGAAACTGAAGGTTGTTTCTTACTTAGCCAAGAAACCAAACTCTTTCCCGAAAAGAATGCTCCACCACTAGTGCTTTTCCTGTCATCAATATCGCTCGCCCAATCTGCATCTGTATAAGCTGTGAGGGTGAAATCATCACCTTTGGGATACCAAAGCCCAAAGTCCATAGTGCCCTTCGGATATCTGAATATCCTCTTAACTGCTATAACATGAGAATATTTTGGAGCTGCCTGAAATCTTGCTACTAACCCAACTTCCTGCATGATATCTGGTCTGGTAGCTGTAATATATAATAAACTGCCAATCATAGATCTGTACAACCTCTGATCTACCGCTGGAGATTCATCATCTTTACTCATCTTGCACCCTGTAATCATTGGAGTACACACTGGTTTGTTGTCCATCATCCCAAATTTCTTCAACATTTCTTTGATATACTTTCCTTGAGAGAGAAATATACCATCCTTTGATTGAGCAATCTGAAGACCTAAAAATAATGACAACTCTCCAATCATAGACATCTCAAATTCCTTCTGCATGGTGTTAGCAAAAACTTTGCACATCTGAGTATTATTTCCCCCAAAAATAATATCATCAACATAGACAACCATAATCAACATATCATCATTTTCATTCTTAATATACAAATTGCTATCTGCCATGCCTTTCCTAAAGCCTTGCTCATGAAGATACCTGTCAAGTCTTGAGTACCAAGCCCTAGGTGCTTGCTTTAACCCATACAAGGCCTTTTTTAGTTTACACACATAGTCTGACTTTTCTGAGAGAGACACTCCTTCTGGCTGTTCTATGTAGACTTCTTCTACCAACACCCCATTTAGAAAAGCTGACTTTACATCCATTTGATATACCTTGAATGATTTGAAGCTTGAAAGGGCCAAAAATATTCTGATAGCTTCAAGACGAGCAACAGGAGCAAACGTCTCTTCGAAATCAACACCTTCTACTTGAGCATAACCTTTGCAGACTAACCTAGCTTTGTTTTTGACAATCTTTCCATCCTCATTGAGTTTATTTCTGAATATCCATTTTGTGCCAATGACATTCTTGTCCTTAGGTCTTGGAACCAATTCCCAAGTTTCACTTTTCTCTATTTGATTTAGCTCTTCATCCATTGCTTTTACCCAAAACTTATCTCGCACATGCTTCACTGAAATATTTTGGCTCAATCTGAGATAATAATGAAACATTTGTAGAATCATGTGAAGGAATGACTCTTCTTCTTGTTTGCCTCGCTATTTGGATCACCAATGATCAAATCTTTGGGATGATGTTTCTGAACATATCGTGAAGGAGTTTTGGGAAGCAGCTTGTTGTCTTTCCTCTTCTTCATCTCGAAACCTCTCCGAATTCTTCTTGACAAATTTCATCACCGAGTTCCTTGACTGGTTCTCTTATCCCTATCTTTTCATCAACTGTTACATTTATGCTCTCTACAACTCGTATGAGTTCTTTTGTTGAAGCATCCGTAGGCCTTGCTTCGCTGGAATATCCAAGAAAGATTCCCTCATCACACCTAGGATCAAACTTACCCAAATTCTGATCTTCCCTCTCGATGAAGCACTTACTCCCAAACACTTTGAAGTATTTTACTGTAGCTGGTCTTCCTTTCCACAACTCATAAGGAGTTTTATGATGATTGACTCTAAGTTGGGCCCCGGTGATAATGTAGACTGCCGTACTGACTGCCTCTTTCCAAAAACCATCTAAAAGTTTTGACTCATTTAACATAGCTCTAGCCATATTTTCAATAGTTCTATTTTTCCTTTCAACTACTCCATTTTGTTGAGGAGTTCTTGTTGCTGAATATTCTCTTTTGATTCCTTGTTGCTCATAGTATTCCACAAATTCATTTGAAGTGAACTCTCCTCCTCTATCTGATCTTAAGCATTTGATTCTCTTGTCAGTCTCATTTTCAATCATTTCTTTGAAAGCTTTAAATTTTTCAAAAGCTTTAGATTTTTCTTTGAGAAAAGTAACCCAAGTCATTCTAGAATAATCATCTATAAACAACATGAAGTAGCTTTCTCCCCGAATGCTCTGAGTTTTGGTAGGGCCACATAAATCAGTATGAATAAGATCCAATGGTTTTGAAGAAGTATACCCTTTTGATTTGAAACTAGGTTCTCGGTCTATTTTCCATGTTGACAAGGACCGCAAATGATGTTATGGGGCCTTTTTATTTTGGGCAAGTCTCTAAGTGCTTCCTTGTTACTAATGTTGACAAGATTATCAAAGCTCAAATGCCCCAATATTTTATGCCATAACCAACTCTCATCTTCTTGAGTTAGAAAACACTTTTCCTTTTTTATCTCACTTAGCATGTAAAGATTGTTTGGAGTCCTTGTAGCACTAGCAATGAGTTTTCCATTTTTTTCTTTACTTATCTCACATCTATCCGAAAAGAAAGATACTATGTGCCCTTGATCACAAAGTTGACTCACACTTAGAAGATTATGTCTTAGGCCTTCTACATAAAGCACATTTTCTATTTTGGATTTCCCATCCAAACTAAGAGTCCCTTTACCACAGATTTTAGCTGACTCGTTATCTCCAAAACTAACTGTTCCTCTGTTTGTTTCTTTTAAGACCAAAAACTTTTCCTTTTCACCAGTCATATGTTTTGAACAACCACTATCAAGATACCATTTTTCTACTTTGTCTTGAGCATGAAAAGTAGTTTGAACTATCATTGACTTAGATTTGATCTCATTTCTCTTTTTAGTGAACTCAAGGCTAGATCTATCCAAACTGCACATCCTTGCTATATGCCCAAAATTCTTGCACTTGTAACACATGACATTTTTATTCATAAGAGGTGCAAAAGAGTTAACATTTTCCTTACTATGGCTATTCAAAGACTTATTGCAATGCATAGCTTTGTGACCAAATTTCTTGCAGGAAAAACAATAGCCATGGAAAGTATTATGTAACCTATTTTGATGCCTTGGATGATTGTTCTTCTTGTGACCAACTGGAATCCACCGCTCTTCAGGATGAAGATTGATCTTGCTCGAAGACCCTATTTCATGAATGGTGATACAATCCTTCTTTTGCTTTTCACACGGAGTATTCTGTCTGAGAGCCAACTGTTCCAACTTCACTCTAAGAGACATAACCTCTTCTTCTAGTTTCTCGCAATCAGCTTCCTTTCCTTTGAGAGCCTCTCTGTCGAACCTCGTTCAACCTTCTTCCCTTCTTCAGACTAGAATTTTGAAGTCTATAACACTTTGAGACAATTCTGATCTTGCCATCTCTTCTTTTCTGACATTGATGCTTGAGAACCGAATTCTCTTCCCTGAATTTCTCAAGCTTTCTTAAAGCCAAGAAGAATTCACCTTTGAGATCGAACTCAACCTCTTCATCTCTTTCTCAATCTGTATGTTCCTCTGATAGATCCTTCTCCAAGCTGTTAGGCTCTTTTTGGAGAGACCGGCTCTGATACCAATTGAAGAACATGGACTTATACCGAGAGGGGGGTGAACAAGTATAAGACTTAACCAATTAATAATTTTAACTTTAGATAGAAGTGGCATCAACACAACATTAATCAAGACAGAAAGCATCACACATTGAAGACCCATTTTTAACGTGGTTCACCCAAAATGGTTGGGCTACGTCCACAAAAACTTTTCTCTAAAAGTTATCTCAAAGTTCTTTGGGAATCCTTCCCAATTACAATGTTTATGAGCCTCGGCCCAAAGGAGATACCTTCCCCTCTGCTCTAGAAATGATCCCTCAGAAGATCAACTACCTCTACCTCTTGCCAGCACGTGGAACTCCTTTCCACCGAAGACCTCCTGTCCTCAATGCTTAGCCTAAGAGACCTCTGCCTTCTATGATCATGTCCACAGTAGCTCAGCAACCTATACCAAACACAGTCAGTCGGTCTAGTACAAGTCTTCCTCTATCTATCAGATCTGTCCAACTCTTGAACAAATCAATCCTCTGCATACAAGCCTTCTCAAAGACTTGCCAAATCTGTCCTCAAGTTCTTCTCATAGAACCAATGCACCTCTATCCTCAAGTTCTCTGATAGAACTATCAAACTCAGCTCACAAGTCCTCTGCTAGGACCTGTCCAAATCTGCTCACAAGTCCCCATCGAAACCTGTCCAAAAACTGCTCACAAGTCCCCACCGAAACCTGTCCAAAACTCAACAAGCTCACCAAGAAAAACTTTCTTAGTAGGAAATCACAAAGTGAATTGTTAGAGACCCAATGTGATTTGTCAAACTCATAGAAGCATAAAGAGAATTGTTAGAGACTCAATATGTTCTATACTCAAATCCCAATCTCAAAACTCAACTCAAATCAACTCAACTCAATCTCAATCTCAAATCTGAAAACTCAACTCAATATCTGAAATGGATAGGATAGAATGTTTTCTTTCAAGAACATGAAACCCCAACAATTTCCAACTATGCAAAGAATCACATAACAATGATACTCATGTTCTTTTCACCATCAATTAGGGTTTCAACAACAATGCTCATCAAACAAGGTTTAGTCAACCAACACCATTCAACTCAACATCAACCTTGAAGCATTCAACCAATCATCACAAGAAAAGGAAACAAGTAGAAATCCTTTTCCCTCCAAAGATATTTGAACAAAACAGCCACCAACACAATATCACCAAATGCAAAGAATAACTTGCTCAAATCAACTCAATGGAGTAAGCCCAATATCATGAATCAAGTAAAGCAATAACTTGATCAAACAACCTCTATGGAAGCAACTCAACCATCAAACTCAAAACAGCCAACCAAGGGTTCCACCAACTCAATGCAAGTAGCTAGACTCACAAATATAAACCCTAGTGCACAAAGCTTCCACTATCTCAAACCAAAAATTATGCATTCACCAAAAACTCTCCTTAAGGATAACAATGCATAAGTAGTCTTCAACAAACCAGAAAATAGGATTTACACCTAGCCAAAGGATACCTAGTAGAATACCTTTTCACTCCAACCTTATTTCAGAAAACATACACCAATCATACTCATAAGAAGAATGTGCCCATACCTTATTGGAGTAGAAGATAATTGAACCTTCAAGATGTCACCACACACAACTCTCAAACTTCCAACCAAGTTAGGGTTAGAATAAAAAGAAATGAGCAATAATATAAACTTCCTTTATTACACCTTTTAGCTCCACTTCTTTAAACACAACCACCATAACATGCCAATAAATCAACAATCACAGACTCACACCTTATACCTCCATTTTTAATTTTAGCATAGCAAAGAATAATCTTAAAAATACATCCAAAGAAATATGCCCTTATTTCTCCTAAGCTTTTATTCAATGCTAATCACAAAAGCCAAAACTCATAAAATTTAATCACACCTTATAAATCGCTGTCCAAGAAACTCCGAATTTTGCAGCATAAAGACGTTTTAATAAAAACATGTGTTACTCTAGCAAAGCACCCCCACGAGACTCGAAACGGTGACCTCCACCAATGCAGCGCCCAATAGCAGCCTTCACTGCCACTAGCCCACGCGGGCTACGAAGTTCACAAGTGAACTTCCCTCCACTTCACCCTAGAAAAAACTCCTGAAGACTTTTCAACCGCACGTGCTTCTAAGTCTTCCTTCGATCATAGCGAATACAGAGCACAAACACCACAAATTGCATTCGGGGAATTTCGAATTAATTAGCCTTCCAACCTTAGGAGTTGGAGAATAAATAGTCTCTTCGAAGACACCTTGACGTCGGCGAAAATAAAGACCATTTCGAAATTAATCAAAAGTCTTTTCAAAAAGGGTTTAAAAACCCTTAAATAATTTTAACTTGGTTTTAATAAAAACCCTATCCAACTTGGTTTTAATAAAAACCGGTTTGGTTTTAATGAAAAACCCTTGCCAATGGAATCTCTCCGGATTCTCTTAAAAATATTCTCTTGGAATCTTCCACCTTTGAAGCCAACACATCCTCTTAACATTAATGCCATTTCCTTTTGACATCAATGACAACTCATAGACAAGAAGCTAGGATCTCAAACCCAAAATTGCCAACAGAGGGGGCACCATAGTAAGCAGTCATACGATTCGACCTAGAATTGTCGTCTAAAAAATTGAGTAAATTTTTGCTTTCTTGTAAAATGGGAAAAACTCGTCTTTAACGCATTTTCTTCAAAAAATTCGCTAAAGAGGGGGAAAAATGTAGCACCCTAAAATTGGCACAGTTAAACCTTAGTAAAAAGATAAAAAATTTGAATTTTAACCTAAATCGCCTGTTACCCGCTTTCCTCATTTTTTGCACCATTTTAAGGATTTTTTTTTACCGTTGGACGATATCGTCGACGATCAGATGAAATCGTCCCAGATCTGATGAATTCATCTAGAACAAAATGTCCAGACAATTTTTTCCCAAAACCAAATTTTCATAATTAGCTTCTGTTTCAACAGCTTCTCTAACTTGGGCAGAAAGCGTGTCTACACAGTTGGAGTCTCCCCCATTGGGGATCTCCTAAATTGGGATGTTTTCCAACCTCCTAACCTCTCCCTAATCCTATATAAACTAGGATTTTCTTAGTTTATCCCCCTGAACCCTCTAGCTGACGAATTTCCCTATAGATTTAGTTCCTTATACATTAGAGCATCCTCGCACCATCGTTTGCATTATGTATTTCATGTTTTCTTGTAGGAATTTTACTGTTTTTCAGTCGAAGTAAGCTCGGATCATCGTAGGCGATTCCAAATGATTTTGGATGATCCTGTTGAGGAGCGCAGATGATCTCATATGATTGAAAGCGATCCTGACTGTAGTCTATATTGGGAGCAATCAGAGCCCAGAGTTTGCATTTCCTTATTGTTTTTCTACATTTCTTTGTGCATAATCTTAGTTTATTATATTTATGCATCCTGGAGTTCACCTCATTTAGCATAGATATATGATAAAGTCAAAATAAATTGTCAAATTGATGAATTTATTTTAATTGCTATATGGATCTATCATTTAGGCAAATTCATTATTATTTCTATCATTTCCCCTTGCTTTTGCAGTTGCATTTTTGGTATTTTGTATCTATTTTTTATGATTACAGGTTTTTGACAAATTCGTTTGATGAATTCATCAGATCACCAACGATCTTGTCTGATCTCAGATGGTCGACTATGATCTGAGATGATTCTATGCAATTTTAGACAATTACGTACGATTTGAGATGATTTGGACTTCTACAAACCTCATAATCTTCATTCAGACATTTGAAATTAGGTATATTCTATCCTATTTAGCACATTCTCTATGTTCAACATTTATTCATGTTTTTTGTATCCATAAAAATCAGCATCGATATATAGATTAGCTTAGATTCATCTTGGCCAAACCTAGGAATTGAATGATTGAATATAAAATGAACACATCAAACCTATTATCAACCTAGGCATGGAAACTACCACTCAAAATTTTCCTGGTGAACCCACCATCCATCAAAAATTCACCCTTATACCCCTCCCCCGAGAGGCAAGACCTTCAAAGGGCCTCTCAGTTTGAGGTATTTTCCCATCCTTCTCGCATCCCCCTTCTAGGCACAGATCCTATAGCTTGAAGGTAAGGATGTGAAAAATTTGGAGTGATACAAGTTCTATAGTTCATGTTTGCATTATGATTTTTGAATGTTATCCCACCTTGGAAATTAATGGAAAGAAGAAATAGCACCAAATTTCAAAGTTTGTGCAGAAAACTGGACAACTCAGTTGTAGTCCATACAAATTCCAACCACCTATCATTATAAAGGATGGCATGGAATTTGTCAACCAAAGCATGGGAAAATGCTTGGAAATAGTTGAGGAAGATTAGGGAAGATATCCTATCCACTTGGCAAAGTTTCTTCGTGCATTTTTGTTCCAACTGGGCAAAATCTCCTTTTTTGGACTGATATTTTGGAGATCTTTAGAATGATAGGGGAGACAAGGCTATTTCAGCCAAAATAGGCATAGCTACATCCAATTCATATTATTAAAGGTGCATGGAGATAATTATAGGTGTGAGAAATGTTTTCCAACCAATCCCAGCTTGTTTCCACCATTTTAGAGGCATCAAGTGGCCAATGGACAACTACTACTATAGATTCCATCCTAAATTAGACTGAGTCTGTTGTAGCCTAGGAAGCAATAACAAGCAAACAATAATGAGTTTAATATGTAAATAAGGCATGTTTGTAATAATTAGTATAAATAGGTAGCTCCCTCATTGGTTGAGCTAATAGGAGTTGACTTAGTGAAAAGTAGCCAATAGCATAGAGGACATTGAAAAGTGTTTTTTGTAACCGTTCAGTATGACTTGATAGTCAAATAAAGTATAGTGTTTTTATATTTGTATTGTGAGTTGAGTGATTAGTTTTAGTATCTAAGAGGTGTTTTTAAACCTCTTCCAAATTGGAGAGCAAGGGCCACTATCAGACCTAGAGATAGGGGCTATGTAAACAAATTTTATAACAACTTTTGTTGCAGTAATTTATTGCCAGATTTCTTGTTAATTTGTTATTTTTTGATAATAAGACTAACCTATGTTTAAATTCATGTGCTGATTTATGTCCTCAAGTATGGTTTATGAAAAGTGTATTTGGTCAGTTGATAGTAGTTATATATTTGAATTCCCCTATTTTCTATTTTCTACCAACTGTCAAATTCAACAATTTTATTTCTTGTTAGTTCCTGTAGTAGAAATTTGTCAACCTTCTACAACAATGCCTAGTATCTATTTGCAACTTTCATTTAGAATGAATTAGACTAGAAAATTTCCAATTCAAGCATCTTTAATTTTAGTTGTTTCAATTTATCAAATGTAATATAGGTTTCAATTCAACAAGATTTCAAATTCTAATTTTTTATTTTTTACAAAATGTAGTTAGTTGTCAATTTTAGGTCTTAGAAGAAGTTTTCAATTCTTGCAGTTAAAGTAGTTTCAATTCATGCACATTAGGATTTAAGTGACCTAAAAACCACCCCAACATCGGTTTCACCAATAAATCCTATTATCTAAATGATTTATTTACAATCTTCTTGAACCTTCTATTGTATATAGCCTTGGATATCATCCTGGGTTTGACAAACATAAAATTAAATGATTATAATAATGACACTCATCACTAGCATTAATTTTAAATAAAGTTCCTATACAAATTTCCCTTGCCAAAACTAAGAATCCATTAGCCATATTGCAACTATCCTTATTGAATTTGATAGTCACATCCGCATCATTCATCTTACTAACAAATATCAGATTCCTTGCCAAACTTGGAATATGCAACACACCAGGAAGGGTTTTAACTCTTCCATATATTAACCTCAATTTGATTCTTCCTTTATGTATTATTTTCTTTGTCAATATGTCTCCCAAGAAGACTTCACCTCCATTTATCTTTTCATATTCACAAAACCCTTCCCAATGAGGAGTCATATGAAAAGAAGTGCTTGAGTTAATCAACCATGAGTCATGGTTTTCACTTGAGCATACTAAAACTATGAACAGGTCCCTTGAATATTCATTTGTGATATTAATTTCTATAGATGTTAACTCATCATCCTTGTTAGATATGTAGTCTCTTTTATAATGAGATGTTTTACTACACCTCCAACATTTCCTTTTGTTAGGAACATATTTTTTCTCTAGATTTCAATTTTTTTCTCCTAATTTCTTTTTACTTCTTTCTTGAGAATGACCTCTCACAACCAAGGCATCCTTTTTATGATAATCCTCAAAATATTTTTGTCTCATTTTCTTAGATAGCAATGTTCCTACTATATCCTCTACTTTTAATTTAGAATTAGTATTGGTGATAGCCATAACTAGGTTATCCCAGGAGTCACGTAATGAAACAATAAAGAATGCACTTTTCCTCTTCATCTATTTTTACATATACAAATTTTAATTTACTTATCACCACATTAAAAGTATTTAGCTGTTAAACCACAAAATCACCATCATTCATGTAAAGAGAATACAACTTATTTCAAAGAAAGATTTGATTTACCGGTGACTTTTTTTGATACAATGCTCCCAAATTTTCCCATAACAACTTTACCATGGCCTTTTTTAATACATTCAACAATACCGAATCAAATAAACACAATCTAATAGATCTCCTTGCCTTCCTATTGATCTTTAGCTATTCCTCATCTATCATTCATATTGGTTTTACTTCCAAGACTTTGACCCACTGATATTTATCCACCAACAGATCCTCCATATTGATTTTGCATAACTTAAAATTTTATCCATTAAATTTTTTGATCTCTACACATGTTCTTCCTATCATTTTTCTTCACCTATATTATTTCACGCACTGATCCCAGGGTTGAAACCCTTACTCCTCAAACAAAGCTAAAACATAGCTTTGATACCAAATAAAGATAAATAATACCCTAATAAAAAATATAGCAAATTAGTAAGTGTAGAATCAAACGTAAAAATAAATAAGAATAACACATTACACAAGAAATTATCCTAGGAAACCCTTTTGGAAAAAATCCAACAATAATATCTTCTTATTGTATAAACTTGACCTTATCCAATACAATAATATCATTTCACTCACATTTTGCTTGTGATTACATTTCTTGTAATTTTATTACCAAACCCTCATGCATGTGCTATTTTATATACCAATAACACAAGAAGAGATTTTGCAATACCATGGGCACAAAACCATGGGATGACATTACATTATCCCAAAACTGTCCATATGGATCTAAAAATAGCTTAAACCCCCAAAACAATTTCATCGAGGGCTAATGCCTCTAGACCCCAAAATAGAGGTTTCCATCCCCGTACCCCCACTCAAGGCCCAAACCAAACCCAAACCCTAATGAGGATAGGGACAAAGTGTAAATTCCTTTCAGAGTTAGCTTCACTTGAAAAACATGGAAAATATTCAACACAAGTCCAACAAGATTTAGATATGAAAGTTGGTATAAAGTAGGCCAAAATATTGTAGATAGGTGCAAAGAGTAGAAATTTATGGCTAGATGAAAAATAGGGCAAGACAGATAACAAAGCAACAAGTAAAATATTGTTGGATATCATTTTTCCTAAGGCATTGGATGTGGCAATAAAAAAAACATGAAACTTGGCTAAACAATAAAGTTGGTTAGATATTTGAGAAGCTAATGTTAGTAATAGTATAATAAAAATATGGTGTCTAATAGAAAAGAGAAAAAAAATATGTCAAGGCTATGACATTGAGAACATAGCATAAAATAGGCAATAGAATAAATCTAGCTAGATGTATAATAGTGATGATGTCAACAAGGTAGCATAAAATGTTGGGTGTAGTATAAAGCAATGCCTAGGCATGAAATATTCTAAAGTATTGAACTTGGTATTTTACATTCGATATCACAATATACAAATCTCTCAAAAGTGCTGGACTACACAAGGTAATGATATAATAATTAGGAGATTAAGCATTAGATAGCCCAAAGTGAAGGCTAAATAAAAAATAAATCCAAGGTAGGGTACCCAACACTAAAACATTAAGAATTATGCAATGAAATCCAATGTCCAAAAATAAGCATGAGTAAATATCACTATCGAACCTTTTATCCAATGACACCATAAAAATTGAAAATAATGTCTAGCACCTAGCATGAGAAAAAATCCAAAAGAAGTAATGCTTAGCTAAGACAAACTACCTGATGATAAGTAAAATTTTCTCACATCATAAAATTTTACACAAATGATCTAGAATCATCCTAATAAATAGGGGTATGCATACCAATCAACTAATAGGTATCATTGCTATCATATGATCTCAATTATTAAAGTATTATCCATCACAAATTTACCCTTGCTTGACTAGCTAAGTGTTAAAGAAATGAGTGGACCAACATAAGATGGTTAGTATCCAACAATGAAGCATGCAAGCTAGCCTCACAATAAAATCTGCATCACACACATCAACAAGGTATGCTTGAATTAGTTAATCCCAACTGAGGTAATCATGCTTATATAATTAAATATATTTTAAAATTTATAATTACTCGAGTGTAAGACATTCTAATGTTTGGCTCTTCAGCGTTTATAAGTGGCATAGTTGTATTAATTGAGGCTATACACATTTTGAATGAAGATTAAATTATTGTCTAGCCTCTTGCTCAAGTATTTTGTAAAATATGTATGTATTCCTCACTCAATAGTTAAGCATTTTTATTAAATATATGAATGGATAATTCTATTATAGTTATTCTATATTCTAGATTTCTCCTTAGATTTACTATTCTAGTTTTGGAATGACTTAACAATACTTAGAGTTTATCATGATTAATTATTTTAAAGTATAAGGAAAGTAATCTGATATATTAGGAAGTTTAGTCTAAGTTTAGTGACTCTTTGCATTATGTCTCTTGATGTTGCTGAATACATACCACTTTCTTCTTAGCCTTCTAACCATTTGCATTCCTTACTTTAGTCTATAATCCCTCATTAGTTATATTATATAGGACCCAAAGGAGTTGACCTTCTCTAGAGGTTGAATCAAAGACCTTAATTTTTGAGGCATCCAATATTGGTTGAGGTCTTAAGGGATCAACTCATCCACTTAGGTGGATTTTGGACCAAGAGGAACATGAATTGAGCCTCTTCGAAAGATAACTATTATTTGCCTATCATGGATCATATTTTATAGAAGGTAATTGGCTAACAAATATTATCTCTCCTTGATGACTTCTCAAGATACAACTAGATATAGGATAATGATAAAGAGGAATAAAATATTTTCATCACTAAGTGGAGGACTTTTGCATATCAAAGGATATCCTTTTGTATATCAAATGTAGGGGAAACTTTGCAAAGATAATGGATATAAATTTCATTGGAATTTTAGGTGACACCATTCTCAGATACCTTGATGCCTTAATAGTATTTTCAAAAGATATGAGGAAGTACATTAACCATATTGAATCAATCTTCTAGAGTTGCAGGGAAGTTAATGCTTATATTAACCCTAAGAAGTTTATTCTTATGGTCCAAAAGATAAATTTTTAGGTCATGCAATATGAAAAGAAGGTTTGGTATTTTGACCAAATATTCAAGACCATCCATTTTGATCATGAGTTAAAGGAATTACATCATTCCTATGCTAGATCAATTTTGTCACCACAAATGGCTAGGCCTATAATGAAGATGTTGAAAATAGACACCTTTCTATAATGGATCAACAAAGAAAAGACATCCATATAGGATGTTAAACATGCCATCATCAATGCTCTGGTCTTGATGAACTTAGATATCTCCAAATTTTTTAGGTCATATATGTTTGGTATATATAAAAACATTGCAACCTCGCTAGCCCAAAAGAACAATGAAAATGAAGAGCATCCTATATCTGTCATGATATAATTCATCCATAACTATGAAGAAAGATACACCCTTATAAAAATAATTATTTAATATTATGAAGACTCTAAATACTTTCAAGTACTATCTATCACATAGTAAGACTATCATCCTTATAGTACATCTTGACATCCAATCTACTATGTTGGATGCTAAACTAAGGGAAAGAGAACTAGGTGGATTTATATTTTTTATAAGAATTTTATGTTAAAATCAAACCCATGATACTAGTAATGGCAAGAGATATACTAGTAAGTAAAATAGCCTTATGTGAGAGGCTAGCAATGACTACCCCTACAGATCAAGTTACCCTAGTAGAAGAGATAGACATGGATAACACAACTGGTTGTATGTGCAACATATGAAGATATATGGCTACAAGGTAGGTACCTAAAGGGTAGATAGTCAAGCTAAGATTAATATAGACATAAAGAAATGCATTATCACTAACTTTATGGTGTCTTGTTTAGAAAAGGGTATGATGATGTCTTACTATACTTCATATAAAAAGAAATGAAAAGGCCCTAATAAAGCAATGCCATGATAAAGGTATTAATCAATACTCATAACTACCCATAATATCCTAAGAGCATGATACTATTGGTCTACTATATTTGTATATGGTTTCCAATGGGTCAAATATTATGGATTTTGCTACATGTTTAGAGGAAATAATAAAAGATCTTCAATGCCCTTCAAGCCAATCATTGTGACTCAACTATTCAAAAATAGGACCTAGAATTCATAGGTAAGATCAACCTATTGTAAAGTGAAGGAAATGGATGTATCATTATTGCTATATATTATTTTATTAAATGGATTGAAGCAATCCCATTTAAAGCATTAAATAAAGAAACTTTGGTTTAGATTTTAGAAGATATTATCATTTCATTCAATGCGGTTGCCACCATAGTCATATTTAATATCACCTACTTCAAGGGGGCTAAAGTGATGAAGTTTTCCTTACAATATGGATTGTTGCTTAGCATATAATTCAATTACTATCCCTATGATAACAACTTGGTCAAATTAACTAATACAAATATCACAAGGATCTAGGATAAAACCATCAATAAGATATAAGGGTACTAGTATACCAAGATACACAAGTCATTATGGAAAGATAGAGAAAAACCAAAAAATTCCATTAGATCATACCCTTACAAATTGATCTATGTGAAAGAGGTGATGCTATAAATTAATTTAGATACTATTTATCTTAAAATATCATAATAGATCAAACTAGAAAAAATAGACATTATGTCCATGCAAGCAAGGTTAAATGTGCTACTATACCTAGAAGAGAAAAGAGAGAAGGCTTTGAAGAGGACAATGTAACATTAGGAAGCATTTAAAATGTGGTTAAAAAAATATCCATAATGATAAAGGATAAAAGGAACTTCATATTCAAATGAGATGATGATCAAGGAAAAATATAGGCACACCAAAAGTTTGATTCCTTATGGAAAATTTCCTACCAAATACTAAATATCATGGCCCAAATGCCTACAAGCTCACCACCATGTATGGAAGAATGTTGTATATTTTATTTAATGGTCAACATCTCCATAAAATTTAGCAACACGAATTTTAGCCAAAATATTATGTAAACATAGATATATAAATAAAAATAATGGTTACTCTCTTAAAAAATATTCCTTCTTCTTACTCCTACAAACCTCACTTACTCCATTATATTTGCATTCATAACTTTCTATCACTTTATTTGCTTTTTATTTTCTTCCATTTTTTGTCTTGCCACATCGATGTATATCATTACATCATATAAATATGCACATCATCTCATAGTACAATGTTAAAAATTAAGTAGACAAATAGGTCATTCAAATATGAGCAATGCACTTACTAGTACTAGCTACATTGTTCAACCACTTGAATAGGTAAATCATCCCTCAATAGACTAATTACCTCGATGAACAACCCTCCATGTAGGACACACGTAGGGTGCAATCAAGAAAAACCCATATAGGATGGGGTCTATAAATCCTCTTGCACCACTTCTCATTTTCATTATTTCCCAGACGTAAAGCAACCCACACCTTCTTATTCATAACATGAATTTCACCATCATATGTAGCACATGGCCTACATTGGGCTGAGTTTAAGAACATACTTACCTTAAGTGGTTTACTAAAAAATACTAAGAAAATCACTTTAAAAAATACCCTAACCTTAAGGATTCCACATCAAGGCCCTCTTTTTTTCTCTAAAAGACTTGGAATATTTCTAATCATCCATGCCACATGCAAAGTGCTCAATTTGTCAAGGAATTTTCTTAAGAAATTTAATAAAATTACTTAACTCAAAATTGTTATAACTACTCCCAAGTGAGTGAATCAATTGCTTTGAGTGAATAGATTTCTTGTATTTACAAGTGAATCATCCCATTTTCCAAAACTATAAATATGCCAAAAGCAAGCAAATTGCCCCAAAAATATTATGAGAAAATCATTCCATTTTAAGACTCGAATTCTTTTTTCCCTCTTTTAAATATTATATTTCACCCCTATTTTTTCCATTCATCATCTTTACCCATTATGGAAATCATTTTTGCATCTACTAGTCTCTCATTCCCTAAAGCACATCTCATTTTACTACCTTCCACTACCACTAGTCCATTCATTTTTACTCCACCTTCATCCATACTACCCTACCATAGGATGTTGAACCATTAGAGGGAAAGTCACAAAATAAGAGAAGGAAGAAGATAAAGAGGTAAGACTCTCTTCCTTCAAAGAGACTAAATAAAATTTATGATGATCCATACCAAAAGGTAGAGGAGGGTAATTACACACACTCCATAGGGAAATCATGAAAATATGCCCTTAGAGGGTTCAAATTGGATCCACAAATAAAATCATGGATTACCAACCAAATTTAGACATTGAGATTGGCCATGAACCTAGTACGCCAAGTTTGAAGTTGTCTAGACCTTGTGAAAATAATCATAAAATAATATTAAATTTTAACTAGAATATTAATACTCCCTCAATAGATTTAGGATGTATTCTACATGAGTTACTGTTTCATAAGAATAATGTAATGACTAAACTATATCAATTTCTTGCAATCCAAAGAACAATTTGTTTTTTTTACTATAGACACACTAATACCTACCTACAATATTTATTAATTCTATATCCAAGGAAACATAACTTTCCAAGTATATTTAGTATCCAAATGAATCTAGACATGTTCAAGGAGGATTTCAAATGGTGTTATTTAGTATAGCCACAATAATGGAAGAACAAAGTGACTATAAGTTACATGAAGAATACACTAGCTTGCTTAATGCCATGCAGAACCTATCCTCAACATTATCAAATAATTTAATATGCTAGATGCATAGTAAATTAAATTTATGGTTAATATAAAGTATCAAAGTAGGAGTGGAAGTTCAATTATACATCCTACATAGTTGGGCTAATTCTTTATCAAAATAAGTAATGGTTCTTTACATTACAACTAAACCAAGAAAGAACTAATGGAAAATCCATTTTAGTTGTGGAATGTACTGATATACCCTACTAAGAAATGGAAAAGACCTACTAATTATATGATGAGGTGTAAGAGGTTATTATAAAATGTTAGGAGGTATGATAAATTTTGAGCAATGGGAAATGACCAAGTGGAGACTTAATTTAAGGAAAATGTGATAATTTATCTCTCTATAGATTTTTAGCCATGTCATCCAAGTTATCTACATGTGTGTCCAATCACATATTTAACCTATAATATGTGTGAAAACTTGATTACATAGATTAAAAGTATTTTGGGATAAAATAAAACCATTTTCTACCCATTGAAGTAGCAAATAATGAAGATCACCCCAAACCTACATGAGTTCCACTAAGTGGTGGAGTTGCAATTGAGAAAAATAGGTATGGATAATTGAGAGATCATTAATCCTATGACCCATGAGGAGTATTAAAGAAAATTTATAAAAAAAAGTTTAAATACCTTCTTTGCACATGATAAGAGGTATAATGTACAACAAAAACCCAACTTGAGCAAATAACTATCCCTTGTCACTCAAGGAAGTAATCACAGGTATGAGGGGGAGATCTCAAGTTCATATATTAATCCAATAGAGTGAAAATTTTTATGTGAAGGTGAAATATAAAATTGATCTAGATATTAAAATGAACCATCAAAATCTTTGGGTACTTAGAAAATTAGGCTACATTGACTAGAAAATCCTTGCATGATAAAATATAACATATGAGATGGGCATGATCAAAAAAACTATTATATATGGTCATTTGAAACCGAATTCTATGCCATATGGGATAGAAGGAATTTAAAGGGTGTGAAAAGGGCCAATGTAATTACTAAAGTGACAACAAGTGTATAAAATTCTCAAAATCCAAGAAGAAGATGATGGTCATGATCACCATTTTTGTCACACCAATAAATATGGTACACGTTAGTTTTATGGTGAGGAAAATAGTCATTAAAGAGAAATAAGGGTATGAAATATATGGGTGCATATTTGGGTAGATTACAATAATAAAGGAACAATAACAAGAATTATAAATCTAATCAAGGGGAGTAATCCCTCAAAGAGGATCTCCTTTTAAATTGGAAATAGCTAACCTCATGGCCACCACTACAACCACTTTGACCTCTCTCATGACATCCATTGATTCCATTTATTTATCTATAATTTCTTCATCTATTATTTTATTATTTTCTCCCTTTTCTATTCTTCTATAGCACTTTTCTTATCATCCAATGTCTAAGTTTCTCTAAGGGATAAACTACACCCAATAGTCTCTATTATAATTAGTACCATGCCTATCACATCCTTTCCATTACCCACAATCCAAGTCATCAATACAAAACCATTGATTTTGTACACCACATCACCTCCATCATCCATACCATAACCAAGCATATCATCTCTTATTGACACCCTAGTATAATTGGTGTTATGATCCACTCTCACCACTTCTATTATGCTCCCTTTCATCACCACATAATTTGATATAATTTATATACCATCCACTTCCTTACATCCAATAGATTCACTATCCCAATCAAGGTAAATCCTCCTATATATGACGTTGTCAACTTCCCCAACCCAAGGAAGTGAGTATATAAGAACTCTTATTCAAACTGGTATAACTACTATGTCAACCTTGGTATTTGTATGCAAAATAATATGGAACTAAAAATATAGGCATCACCAAGGCATTTAATGTCCTTGAAGATAGAGAGAAAAGGTAGATGAAGGAATACAAATAACTTTATGAAAGGACCTCTAAGAATTCTATAATCATGTAGTCCTAGCTAGCAAGAAAGGAGATAAGGTATACATAGTTGAGTCCATTGAGACTGACCATCCAATGAAGTAACTAAATTTTATTGACATGACTTCCAAAGTGTTTGAGCTAGACTTGAAAATAATGGACCCATGCCATATTTCTAGTAAAAAAATCTGTTTACACTTAGTGCAACTATGAAATTTGATTTCTTGATAGTTGAGGATGAAGTAATAAATAAAAGGAATAAAGATGTCAAGAGATAAGTGGCTTAGAAAAAGATACAAAATGATTGAATCCAACATAAAAATAAGGGTCTTTATGAAATAATGTTGTGAAAGATATTTTATGAAAAAATAGATTAAGGACCCTAAACCATAGCTTACTAAATAAAACCAAGGAATATAAGACCTCGTATGATAACTACCATAGGATAAGAGTCATATACAAGAGGTACTAAAGTTAAAAGACCAATATATTATAAATTTGACCATGTCAAGGCCAATAGAAGAAGTTGTAGACTATGATATGTCCCAAGAAATCCAAAATATCAAGTCCTTATAAAACTAGATTAAGAAATAAATGAAGAACACTCATGAATACATTCGATTAACTTACTCTATAGAATAAAACTTGGAACTAGTAGCTAATACAATCAAGCACATGAAAGTATAATATGAGGATTAAGTACTAGAAGGTTATTAAACCCCTCATTTTAATGATAGTGTCATAGGCATTATAATTTTGAGATAGATTACAAGGTCCTAGTTAGGAAATTAAGAAAAACCATGGATTCTATGAGGAACCCCCAAACTTATAAAGACAATATGATATCATTGAAAACCCAAGTTAAATAAATCAACAAGGAAATTCAAGGGTTAGTTACTAGAAGAATGCCTAACACATTTGATGAACAAAAGCATATCCATGGCAATGACATCATAAAATATATGTTTGAAAAGGATAAAATACAAGCCAACCAAGGGAGCGCAACTAAAATCTATAAGAAACTAGAATCAATACATGCCACTATAGAAGAGCTAGTTGTAAAACAAGGGGAGTTGTGATGAAGAAAAATATATAAAGCTACCAATATTTTATTAATTTAAGTGCTTAAATAAGCACATGAAACAAATACTTAACAAATAAAATAAATATGGATATATATAATAATATAGCTATCTAGCATAACAACGTATTAGATGCTAACAACCTAACAATCTTAGATGCAAATAAACTAAGTGTGAGTTGTAGAATCTTCACATTAAACTCATAAAAGTGTATTAATGTTAAGAAAGAATTTAAATAGCTAATATAACTATGACATAGGTTTTATTAGTAAACAATAACTCTAATCCTATAATAACAAATGATGTCCTTGTAATACCTTTCTATAATATAAGGAGTGGACTCCAATGATTTTCAAATAGAAAGATAAGTGTAAAAAACCAAATTTTGAATACAAGGCTGATATTGCCAATTGGTGTTCAGGCTAGAATGCAACATCTTATCATAAATCTATGACCAATTTAGGAAGGGATTAAATAAGCACCAATGCACTATTTTTGAGTCTATAGAGTATTTTGTAAAATAGGAAACTACCTCGGTGAAGAAGGCTACAAGGAAGATTTCCACTCAATACTAGGAGGAGGTATAACAAGAGGAGAAAAAATAGGTGATGTTGATGGTGAAGAAGGGATCACCTCCTTGTGAGGAAAATATTTTGTAGAAGGGATAACCTCCTTGTGAGTAAAATTTTGTGTAGAAGGGATCACCTCCTTGTGAGTAAAATTTTGTGTAGAAGGGATCACCTCCTTGAAAGGATGATATGGTGCAACTGGTGTTGGTGTGTCCTATGTTCTACTAAATATTAATGTAATTTTTTATGTCTAAGTGGAAAGGAGTTGACTTGAGGTATCCTTGACAAAATGAATGAGAAATATATTATTCATGTGATGCAAGTTGTATATAATTTTGAAAGCATCATACAAATCCTTCTTGTGATACTGATAAGGCTTACCAAGAATTAGACCACAAAATTTTATCAAAGACACATCACATGCGACTCTATCCATAAAATATGGGCCAAATGTAAAGGAAACCATGCAATTTTCTATGATGTATGAGGTGGAACCATTTTCCGTCTATCCAAGTGAGTATGAATGAGGATATGGTTCCAAAAGTAGCTTCAACCTATCAACTATGGATCTCACAGTAAAATTATTTTTTGATTCATTTTCAATCATACAATACACATAAAAATTATGAGTTAGGTGAGCTTTCATGACAAAAAATGTCATAACATATTCATAAAAACTATGATTCATTAGATTAACATTATTGAGTTTACCCTTTAACTCGTTATACTCTATATCTTCTCCTATAATCATAATTGAATCATGTTATGATTCCTCACTTTGAGATTTTACAATAAGGTTCTTGTTCTTCTTAAAGCAATCATATTCCACATGACATCTTCTTTTATAATAATCATAAAATTTATTTCTATTGAAAGAAGGAGAAGAAGAAGGAGAAAAAGAAGAGGAATATAAATAAGAAGGTGTTAGTGCCCTCAAAATTCCTATAGAAAATTGAGATCCTTTCTAATGAAGCAACACATTTTTTTACAATTAAATGTACATGGTTGAATGTGACATTAGAGATGGCTAAGGGAGTGTATTTTCACTTCCTATAAAAAGTCTCTTGTAAGTGACTCTTAAATTTGTTGAGTACTTCAACTGCATCTTTCACTATAAGAAAAATACTCAATTTGTTGAACTAGAATATATAATCCTATACAAACATGTTGTGACTTTGCCTTAATATGAACCATGTTACATGGAGGTCTTGTTCATAGTTTGAAGGATATAAATTTTTCTTCATAGCCTTGATGAGGCCATTCCTAATTGGATTTTGGTCTTTTGTCATTCCATTACCATAATTTTTTCTAACCTAAACAATTTGATTTTTGCAAAGGGAAATAAAAATTCTAAAAAAGACCATACATCCATAAAATAAAGTACAATATCTAAGCGTAGCTAATATAGATGCAACCATATAGGTAACAAACAAAATACAAGAAAATGATTGGATGGTACCCTTTTATTAATAATGATTTGTTCTTTCCAAGAATATTACAAGAAGATCCCTCTTAGGGATTGCTACCAATCTTGATACAATGAAATACAATTGAAACCAATTTGGATGTACTATGCAGGATATTTTAGCATCCACAAACTGATTAGGGATAGTTTTTTAGGATTGTTGCAATGTATGATGGTTATGGATGAATATTTATGCCACTACTTCCTCGTAAATATTTGTAATCTACACACAAGAATATTTAAAGAGAATCAAAAGCATATGAAGAGCCTTTAATGATAAGACCCATAGTGATGGCAAAATAAAGCGATAAAGAAACTAAAATATGACAAATACATACATGAAAAATGAAATCTAGGTATTCTAAATAATAATTAAAATGCTACTAAACATAACAAAAGAAAGGAAATATATCTCTTCCTAGGAGGTTGTCTCTATGTAGGATGGTCGTACCTATTGATCATATCTTGGAGAGATGATCATACCTATGGGCCATCTCAAAGAGAGATGACTACTAAACTATAGATGATTATCTTGAGGCCAATGCAAGGTGAAACAAGGTTTTAATCTATAGATTGATCAATGAATTGGTGTGTTCATAGGGAACAACTTAGGGGTGGAATCTGACATCGAAGCAAGGATGCTTGGTTGTATGATGAGAAAATGCATGAAATTCAACCTTCAAAGTGACCCATTGGCATGCTTGGAATCTTCATGGTTGAAATTTGGTAGCACTTCATTGCTTGGAAGTGAAAGCTCTCTTTGATCCTCAATTTGATAGCACTTCATTGCATGAAAATTGCTATATTTTAATGAAGGTTGGGTGCCATTATATAGAATTCCAAGAAGTAATTCCATGCTTGCAAGGGAATTTAATAAATGGTTAGATTAAATAAAGGTAACTACCCATTATTGTATCTTCCTGCACCTAATTGTCCATGTCGTTATGCCCAAATAGCACATATAACCACTTTAACTATTGTGCAAATTTCTGGGTGCTATTTTAGGTGTGACCATATTGAGGTAAAACGACCATGACTACTCATAATATCAGGATGATAAGGCCTCTAGAGGTTATCTCTTGGTAGGATGGTCCTTGCTACAAAGGGAAAGTCCTCCCTATTTGAGTGGTGAAAACCATTGTTGAGTCCTAGGGCTGCCCAACATGGGTCATAGACCTTAAAGGAGTCCATATAGGTAATATCCTCAACACGACATGTTTTAGGTGTCTATAGATACCTATTTTTGGAATGCTTTGTGTAAAGGCATAGCGCAGAGCAAAACAAAAATATATGACCTATAGTCAAATTGAGGGTTGATGGTGTTCATTGATTTGATCAATGTTAGATGCTCCAATCATGGAAAGAGCATGCATTTTTGAATCATTGCTTCCAAAACTTTGATGGACTTGATTTTAGGTAAGCTTTTTAGTTGAGGGTAGGCATTTCTACATCAAAAATTTTTAGGAATACCTAATATTGGTAGGCTAAAAACATACTAGGTAGGAGATTCTACAAGCTGAGTTTCAAACATACCAAGTGATTGTAGAAATTTTTGCTTTTACCCTAGTAAATACAGAGGTGTGTGGTAGTTGTTGATAGTGCTTATTGAATGAATGCAATTTGAATTGATTGAGTGTTTGGTTTATGACTTTGATTATGAATTTGGTGATTATATGACTATCCCCTCAAGCGACGAGTCGATAGAAGAGATAGAAAGTGAAGAAAGCAATGGGTCGTTTGACCAATATGAATTATTTTGGGTTTTTTTGGACTTTTGTGAAAGTGGAAGGGGAGATATCCCATCACATATTTCATTTTGACCATTATATTACTATTTTTGGTGAGTGATATTATGGTAATTTACTCATCCTACCAAATTGCATGGACAACCAATTGCTGCAATCACCAGGTTGATAGAGAAAATTACTAGATATGAGGTTCACTCGAGATTTTTAAAATATATGTGACCAAAGGAGATAAGTACCTTGGGAGCATTTTTATTAATAAGGCCAAAAGGTGTTACATGCCTTTGGGGCCTTTTGAATTGATTTGACCATTATTGGTAATTGTTTTTGTTCAAGTGGCCTTATGGTAATCTACCCATCCAACTGGATTGCATGGATAATTAATAACTGCAACTGCTAGATGTGTAGGGTAAATTAATGGATATGAGGATCACTTGAAATTTTTGACCAAAATATTTTGGGTATCTTTCTATTTTTTTTGGAATTATTGCACTTTTTATAAATTCTAGGGCCATCCTGTGGTAGGGCGATCACATTAAATGTGACTGTATGATCCCAAGACAGTCATGGAATTTAAAAATAAAATAGAAATTTTTCCTAATTTTTGATATCATTTTCATGACTAGTAGTTGGAGAAAATAAGAGGTGGAGAGGAGGACAAGATGTTGTATAGGATTTTTGGTGAGAATTGGGAGGTGGCTCGATGCGTCTTAGGTAGCAACATGGTACTAGTGGAGGCTTGGTATAAGGTCGAGGTCCTAACGAGGAGATATGTAGTGCTGATGTCACTTATGTCCAACATACTACTACTAGATTCTTCAAGATTGATGTTCCCATGAAACCTACTCTACCTTGTCAAAGAGTTAGTTAATTGCATCATTATAGAACTGCTAGTTATGGCCTATGAAAGTACATTATTGGTGGATCTATATGATGAGTTATATGATATTAGGTAGTGAGGTATATGTGGATTGGGCTATAGCTTTCTACTTTAGATCTATGGGCGAAAGCACATATGAGTTGATAGATCATAGGGGATTCCATGGGCACCATGGAAATATATGGTAGACCTTGAGATCAACTATGTGGCTCAATGGGATTCCATTCAGGTAGGATTGCTCACTACACAGGCTCACTGGAGGGACTAAGGCTAGGATAAGTGATATAGTAATTGTATCATGACTACCCTCCATGGATAGGAATAATAGACTAGCTAAAGTAGGTGAGGTATGAGCGATACATGATTGGACATCATGGCATGGAGTGAGATTATTTCTAGTACTCTCGTGTCATTTGATAGTTTTGGGTTCATCAAGATACCCTTGGAAATATTGTTATATACCATCATTGAGGAGATGAGACTCAACTAGAATGGTCATGAGTGGAGCCAATGGTATATTAGGTAGATAAATTATTGGTGTACTCATGGGTGGATGATGTAGGTACCATAATAGAGTATGATGCATGGTGGGTGACTCAACTATGGTAGGGTGTCAAACCTATGGGTGTACCAGCTAGGTTGATAGTAGAGGAGGGAAACAAGGAGACCGATAATGAGTGATAAGTGCATCATCGAATGGAGGTGGAGTTGGAATATACCATAGAGAAATCAGAGGAGCCACATGATGAGGGTATGGATGATGAGGATCCCCAAGATGAGATTTATCTACTTAGAGGATATATTTAGTCTCGTCATGCACATTTGGTAGAGGGAGATATGATAATTGTAGAGTGAGATACTACTACTGCAGTACTCTAAAGCCATCTAGTTAGGGGGAGACTATAGTGGAGGAGATTCTATAAGGAGAGGTAATTATAGAAGGTCCAAGTGGATAGCTCCCAGGTAGATATTGATAAGGTGATGGTAGAGCAAGATGCTCTATGGATGTAGATTGGTACTAGAATAGTAGAGCAAGATGTTGTACATATTTAGGTGGCTATTAGAATAGGAGAGAAAGAGGATCTATAGGATTAGGTAGGGGCTTTGACCATGGCTTAAGGATAGGTAGATATAGGTGGATAGGTCATAGGTGATGAGGTCAAGCTACAAGTATGGGTGGCAGAGTTGCAGGGATAGTGTCCCATTACGTTGCTTGGAAATGGTCATATCAAGAGTATATCTCTAGTTTGGATGATGATATAGAGTGGTTGGGAGGTAGGCTACCTTCATGATCATCATTGAGGATATCTCATTAGATTCAATGTAGCAGGGAAAGAGAGGCTTCAGTGAGGAAACCAGTGCCTAGGTTTTGAGATATTTCATAGGGGTTAGGGTTAGGTTCATCAAGATGAGATCAAGGGTGGAATTGATTTTGGGGTATAGGCCATGTTTGATTTAGAGTTTATGTATTGTACTATTTTTGGGCATAATTTTTTGAGGACTCACATTATTGTAGCCTAAGGGCATTTTTTTATCATGATGTACTGGAATTTACCATATTTATATGATATATCTTTTATTATGGCCCATCATGTGTTTATGTTATGTTTTTGTTTTATGCATGGATGCACTTTATGGATGTAATTATGGATATGGATGTATGTCTAGACATTGTAGTATGTATACCTAGATGTATGCATGTAGGTGATGTACTAATGATGTGATGATGTAGATTTTGATTTTTATATTTTTATACAAAAACATAAGAAATTAATCTAATATGCAAAGAAACCTAAGTGCAAGTGCCACAAAATGTTTAGAAGTCATTAATAAAAATGTTTTAACCTTTTCTCAAAAGTCATACATTTGAAAGCTAACCATATGTAATATGATGAGAATGTGTATGATGAATGGATAACCAGTAAGAGGCTATGAGGAAACAACTAGGTTTTCATGAGACTCAAACATCCTAGTTGACCAATTAAAAATTGTTTATTATTAACTATATCTGACTTTATAAAATAAATATCTACCAGAAAGACATAGATATTCAATATCCCAGTGTGTGCATATGATGTTTATTAATGATGCATAAGACTACCCCATTGCCAACGGGTTTCATTCAACCCATTGTTGTAATGAGAATCATGTCATGGTCATATTTATCCTAATTTTGGATATAGTTGGACTTGACTACTAGGCAATACAAGCCACCAAATGCTAGCTCATATGCAAGATGATATTGGTCTATAAAAAAGGACACTAATATGATAGACATATCACCATGTGTACAACTACTCCATTGCCAAAAATATTTCATTCAACCCATTTATATAATGGAAATGATCCCATAAATTTTGAATAACTGAGGATTCTAGGGATTCAAGCTCTTTACCCCATTATTTTATTTTAATTTCTTTGTGATACATGCTCAGTCTTAGAGGTGAAAACCACTTTTTTCTATTTGGAACAAGGGGATTTTGCTTTCTTTAGTCGTGAAAACCACATTTTTTTGGAGGGATAATTGCTCATTTTTGTGGAGCAAGGAATTGTTTGGGTAGGGGGAGCTTAGCCCTTTTTCAATTATCAATATTATAAACCATGCACATAATAGGATGAGCAAGGAAATTTTTTTTGCTTAAGGTGGCAAGGACTACATTGTAGTTATCATCCTTTCTTGTTCAAACTTGGATTTTAATGTGTGAGTATGTGTTTGGCACTTTGAAATATGCAAGGTGCTATCAAAGAAAGACCTTACCTTTTAAAAGACAAGATGGCTTTCTACAAAATCTAAAAGGAAAACTAGAAATGGATGAATGATTGAAAACCCTAGTGAACACATTATAGCAACTTATTGCTAGTGTTGAAAAACACAGTTACTCACAAAAGGAAATGTGGATGATATGATAAGTGAAATGTGGGGTTTTTCCCTATGATATTTTGTAAACTAAAAGGTGTGTGTAAAATAGTTAGTGGCCATCTAAACATAATTTCTGATGGTCATCCAATATCTACCCTATCTTACGAAGACCCCTTAATAAGCAAAAGGCCATAAGAAAAATTGCAAGTGATGATGAGAAAGGTTGATCAAGAGAGATGACCTGAATACATGTGTGGTACCAGATCCTAGCATGCAAGAACAAAAATAGTCTTAATGCTAATGTAATGGATAATAATGGATAATTCAAGTTAATAAATGCAACCACATGAGATGCATGATGTTTTAAAATGTAAGAAAAAATATAATATTTTTGTGTTTTTTCGATTTTCTAATTTTTTTTGTGATTTTGATTTTTTTGTTTTGATTTTATTTTTGTGCATTATCTGTTATGCATAAAAACACCATAGACAGATAATGTTAAGAGTTTCAAGTTCCTCAACATCCTTGAGATACACTACATGATAAGTACCTAGCCCTATTTTCTATGTGATAATGAAAGGGCCTAACCAATTGGCCGTAAATTTATCTCGTAAGTGGGGTGGCAAGTTTGAATTTTATTGGTTCTCTTTAAGCACAAGATCTCCAACTTTAAAGTATTTGAGATGGAATTTTGTATCATAAGATCATTTCATACAATCCTAATAAACATGAAGGTTCTCAAGAGCATTAACTTATTGTTCATCACAAAGGATCAATTGGTGAAGGTGAGCTTGTCACGCAGTGTCATCATTGATAAAATATTGCAATGTCATCCACAATGAAGGAATTTACAACACTAAGGGCATAATGGCCTCAACACCATAGACTAGAAAAAATAGGGTTGCCCTAGTGGGTGTTTGAATGCTATTTTGATAAGACCATAATGCTAAAGGCAGTTGAAGATACCAATCTTTGTGATTTTCCTTAATAGTTTTCTTGAGGATGGCAATTATAGTCTTGTTGGATGCCTTCACTTGTCCATTAGCTTGTGTATAATAGGGTGTGGAAAAATTGTGTTGGATGTTATTCTTAGAAGTTAAAGCATGCACATATTTGTTTTAAAATGGAGTCCCATTATCAAAGATAATCTTGGATGGAATACCAAAATGACATATGATATTATGGAGTATGAACTCCACAATGCAAGATCCAATTGTAGTGCTAAGAGGGATGGCTTCCACCCACTTGGTGAAGTATTTGGTGGTTATTAAGATAAATGTGTAATGGCCTAAATATGGGGGTAATATTTTTCCAATTAAATCAAAACCCCACTGTAAAAAATGCCATATCGAATGGATCAGTTGTAAGTCCTGAGAAGGCACATGCAAAATATTAGCATGATGCTAACATTTCACACACTTATTGACATAAGTGTAATATTATTTCTCCATGATGGGCCAATAATAGCCAATTCAAAATATGCACTTGGCAATAACCATGCCATTAAAATGGCCACCACAAGTACCATCGTGAGCTTGCAAAATAGCCCAAGAAGACTCTTGGGGTTCTATACAATGAAGGAGAAGTCCATCATGGCTTTGATGATATAGTATGTATTCAACTAATATGTATATTATAGTTTTTTATTTAATATTTGTTTTTTAGCATGCAATAATTCCAAAGGGATACTACTAAGTTTCAAGAAATATTTTAATTGAATGAGACAGTCTTGATATTCTTGGGTATCAATTGAATGAACTATGTGTTTCCATTGTGACTCATCATGTACGAATGTGGATTGGGAGACAACCTTAAGATGAATAGTCATGCCATTATCAAAAGGATTTTGTAGGATATTTTAAAATTTGTGTACCTAAGAGAATCAATCTTGGTTTGGTTCAATTTGAATCATATGGACAACTTCTTCATTGTTTGAAGCCTCACTTATTGTTGATCACAAAAGTGTTTTGACATGAATGGTTATGATATCATCTGAAGGGTTTTACGAAATTAAGGATCCCAAATAAGCCATTGTATTTATAAAATGTTATATGAATGAAGGATTGCTTTGATGTTATACCATTCTAATTTAGCTAGTAGCTTGTCCATAAGGGTTTTATATGATTTCATTATCGAACATAGATATTGATAGATTTCATTGACTTGGTTAACTTTAAGCAAGGAGTCACAAAAGATGTTGAGCTTTTTGATTTTCATGGCTATAGTTTTTTAAAGACCTATAAGAAGAGCCTTGTATTCAACATTGTTTTTGGTGCATGGGAAATTGAGTTTAAATGAAAGGAGCATAGGATCTCCTTGCAATGTAAAAAATATGATTCCTACATCACCCCCTTGCTAACACTTAGAACCATCAAAGAACAAATTCATGTTGGCTTTGTTTTCAGGTTCTTTAGGTTTTGGTGAGTCTAATAGTGCAAATACTACATCATCAAGCAACTCAATAATAAAAGGCTTATCATCCTGGAGAGGAGCCTGTGCTAGATAATCGATGATAACTTGACCTTTAATAGATTTTTTACTTGTGAATTCAAGGTCAAATTCAGTCAACAATATGATATATTTTGCGGTTCGACTATTATGGTATGTGCAAATCATCATGGGGGTAATTAAGGCATGATTTTTTTGAACTCATATTTAACCATTAAGGCTATTATTAGATGCAATTTATGAAGCTTCTACTTGATTGGTTTGATTTTTAGACCGAACATGAGGTTGTGCATGACCAAGTTCAGGTCAAAACCTAACATATCTTTGTATGACCAAGCAAAAGATTATATTTTCTATTAAGAGAGTTGTGTATATGGCTCATTCTTAAAGGGATAAATTTTATCCTAATTTTACATTTTGGAAGCCTCAAGATCATTGCCAATATCTACATCAATTGTTTCCTCTATTGACATATGGTATCCATACTCAATTTGATGAGGTATAGGGATCACATGGATGACATCAGCAAGATTTGAATAATTAATCATGTATGGTTTGATATCAGCTTGACAAACATCTTCAAATGGCCATTGTGTTGGAAATATGAGTAGGTTTCGTTATCATTGATGTGAAGAATTCAGGATCAGTGAGCATCAATTTTAGTGAGAAGCATCATTTTTAGGTTCCGTAATCAGTGCAAAAGAAATATTACTTCCAGGTGGTTAGATGAGGTCTAAAGGGCAAAAGCAAGGCCCAAGAAAAATAATTTTATAATATTTTATTATAATATTAAAGGTCTAAGGTCAAGACCTAGAGATTTAAATTAATTATAATAATTTCATTATAAATTAATTATAATAATTTAATTATTAATTAATTTATGATTTAATTTAAAACCCTAAAAGATAGGGTTATAAGGGTGCAAATTTTAAATAATTCAAATTAATCAAATTAAAATGTTCATCGACGTCTTGGATCTTATGGCACTTTGCATATAAAGGAAGGCAAACACTATGGCAAACATTTTATCCATGCGATCCAAATGACATAAGTGAATATCATGCACAAGGAAAGGAATAAGATCGTGTGTGTTTTAAAATATTTTGAGAGGCAGAACATAGGACAAGGAAGAGGGGAGCTCTCTCCATGTTGCAAGGCATTGGGTAGCACGATTGGAAACTAGAGGCTGCATTAGAATTTTTGTGAGCGCAACGGCGAGGGATCAAATATCGTGGTCTTAATTTTTTCTAAGAAAAGAAAGGTTTTTATTGGAGTTTGTGCTATCAGTGAAGGACAAAGGGAAGGCATTAGCCTTTCCCTTTTTGTGGGAGCACATAGCCCACATGGTGGGTGTGCGCTTGGAAAAGGCACTTGATAAGAAGAGGTTATGTGTTCAAAACCCATTAAGGCCATTTTGGTGAAGTGTATAAGGTATGCACTTTTATTACAAGGTTAAAATTGTTGCATCCAAAATTGCTAAGGTGGAAATTAATTTTTAATTTCCAAGGTCTTATTGATTTGATATTGCATTATTTTAAAAAGGATCTTGTGAGTTAAGTAAGGGAGATAAAAGGGTATGCATAATTTGTTTTTGTGATTTGATTTTTGAGTGCTTTGAATTTATAAGAGGAATAATAATGTGTACCAAGGGTGTTAGATATTTTTTCTAAAACAAACTTAATAAAAATTGTATTGAAAGGAGAAATAAGGTTGAGTAACTTTTTGATATTTTGACTTGGTGAAATATTTTTGTGAGAAAATATTAAGGAAAAATAGTAGCTATCTAACCCTAGTATTGGGAAAAAGAGTGGTTGTGATTGAGATAGGTGTTTATGGTCAAATCATCTTCAAACAAGAGGTAAGGGCACATTAGAGTGATTGTTGGATATTACGAATGCTAAGTTGGAGTGAAAAGTATTGTTTGATAAGCATTGTTGAGTTTGGTTTTCTAGAATGAAATTTGATACTAGAAACCTTGTTTGATAAGCATTATTGGAAATATTGAGTAAGCTTTCATATACTTGACTAGGGTTTGTGAAAGAACATGAGTATAATTGTTATGTGAATTTGAGAGCTATCTTGAACTAGAATTTCTAAAAGAACATGAGTATCATTATTATGTGAAGTTGAGAGCTATATTGAACTAGGGTTTGTGCAAAGAACATGAGTATCATTGTTATGTGAGATTTTTTGATGAGCATTGTTGAAAATAAATGAGTGAGTGTTAATATGCTTGGACTGGGGTTTGTAAGCAAGGAGTGCTTCATTGAGTGATTGGTTGAGTGGATTTGTTTGAGCTTAGTTTATTGGAAATTTTGAAGTGATAGTTCAATTTCTATGAAACAAATTGTTCTATATTCTGATTTGATTTGAAAATAGATTGAGAGTGACTCAGTGTTGTGCAAGAGTGAAACATATTGAGTCTCTAACCATTATCTATATGTTTCTATGGTTAAACAAGATATGTTGAAAGTGATTGAGTAGTGTTTGTGAGTGTGAAGCATATTGAGTCTCCAACCATTCTCTATATATTTTTGTAATATTAAACAAGATTTTGTGTGAAGCTTTTTTGTGTGATTGAAGAGGTTTCTATGAAATATTGAGTTGAATTGAATAAGATTTTGTGAAATCATGTGAGCTAATTTGAGTAAGATTTTGTGGAAGCTTACAATTCATATTTGAGGTAAGTATTGGTGAAGACTTGTTGAGTATATTGGACAAGTTCTAGTGAGGACTTGTTGGGTATATTTGAGATAAGTCTTGGTGAAGACTTGTTGAGTAGGTTGAACATGTTCTAGTGAGGACTTGTTGAGCAGATTTGATGACAGATATTGAGAGAATATTGGATAAGTCCTTGAGAGGACTTGTGGATAAATTAGTGTGAGATTTTGTGGAAGCTTAAAATGCATATTTGAGACAAGTCTTTGAGAAGACCAGTGAGCATAGTTGATTGATTTATTTTTTCAAACCATGGGTTAAGGTTTGGGGTAAATATAGCAGAGGTGATTTGTGATTGGTCAAGGTTTGTGGCAAAGCTTGAGGATAAATTTGAGGACATATTTTGAGAAAATTTATTCTAGACCAAATGACTGTGTTTAGTGTAAATTTGATGACAAATATTGAGTTGATTTGTGCTAGACTGAAGGACTATGTTTAGTACATATTTGAGGATAGAGTTTGAGCAAATTTGTGCTAGACTGAAGGATTGTGTTTGGTTCATATTTGAGATAGATTTGAGAGAAATATTTGGAAGTGAGAGAGTATAGAGGATGATAGTCTCTAGTGGATAGAGGTTCATTAGCCAAGGTAGTGAAGACAGGTCTTATGAGTGAGGGTAGGAGTATTCAATTGATAGAGATCCATTAGCCAGTATAGTGGAGGTAGCAGTTATTCTAGAAGATCACCATCCAGAGTAGAGGGGATTGGTGTCTCTTATGGATAGATATCCATGAACTTTATTAGAATATTGGTGTCTCCTTTGGATAGAGGTCCATAAAAATTGTAATAGGGAAAGGTTTACCAAGATATTTATTGAGAAAATTTTAGTGAAATATTAACTCTGTGGATTAGCCCACATTGGGTGAACCACATTAAATTGGTGTCTCTATTGTGTGTGGTGATTTATGCATTGATTTAATTACTACTATTGATATTTCCATTGATATATTGAATAATATAGTTTATAAAAGAAAAGTGAAAAGTGGTCTTATATTGTTCACCCCCCTCTCAGTATAAGCTTGTGTTCTTCACATTAGAAGGAATTAAATGGCTATAACATTTCTTTACAAGGGAAGAATTATTTGGGTGATGGTGGTAAGGCGATGTGATAAAAATTGATGGCCTCTTAGTAAAGGTGCAAAGGTTTTGAGGGGTCACTAGGATCGTGGAGTGGTACAGTTAAATCAATGGAAACCATATTGATGGATGGTGGATAGTTTCCATTCACAAGTGGAGAAATATCATCAAGTATTGGTGGTCTTAGGTATACTAGAGGTGGTTGAGATAGTAGTGGAATGACTAGATGAGGCCTAAGAGGATCCAGGATGATCGAATCATATAGGGGTAGAAGTTACCTCTAGATGGGTTGGCATGTAGGAAAAATCCTAAGATAGAGTTCATCTAGGTCTATGGGGATGAAGTGTTCTATTTCATTATTAGTCAGTCAGATGTGGTGAGGAGCTAGTATTATGGCTAGTAAGGTAATTAGAGACCCTGTGTGTATTGAATAAGACCATTTCTATTCCAATGGTAGCAGTAAAAGTATCATAGGATGAAATTTGGGTTTAAAAAATAATTGACATTCCCTTAAAATAGCTCTTCATTGTCTGCCACCATATGCAACAAAATTGTAGAATCATAAAAAATACCCATATATAAAGTTTATCTAATTTAGGGGTACTCCCAAGGGCACAAGGGTACCAATGGGTAGTGAATACACATAATATCTACCCATATCTTAGAGGGACTCGATAAATAGTGTGAATGTGACATTCAACACAAGGTACTAAACGAGACTTGGGTTATCCAAGTGAACTGTGATCTATGATTGGGTGGATGATAAAGGTATGGCTTGGTCTAACCCATCCATAGAAATAGATGATTTTCCATAATCTATAGGAGTGGGTATATCTCCTTAAAATTATGGATATGGATGGGAGAATCTCCTTGATTGGTTCCTTCAACATTTCCTCACTCGAAGGATTCAAGTATGAATAAGGGATATCAAGATATACCAATGGCAATGGTGGGGTGGAGATGGTTCTGTGACTAACTATGGTGCTGGATATAAAATATAAATGGTATCATTGGATCTAATATACAAATATGTGTATTGTAGGACAAACTCCTGCAGGTGGTGCACCATATTGCAATACTTGAAGGGTTCTATATTAGTGTGAACCACATGAACTTTTATTTCATATATATTTTAGTGATATAAAATGGATGGGACACACTTCATGTCCCTCATACAAGGTATTCCAATCAATATATTATACTGCATTGCACCCTCAAAGACATGGTATAATGTAGAAATAGTCTTTAGCCCAACCTAAATAGGAAGAACTATTGTACCTATGGTGGATCATAAAGTATTATTAAATGCTTGAAGAGTGAATGTGGATGCCATAATGTGTGAGGTTGGAAGACTTAGATGATTTAGTGCATTAGTTGTAATAATTTTTATGGAGGAGCCTATATCAATCAAAACCCACTTGTAGGAACTTTGATTCACACTAGAAATGATGTGTAGTGGAGGATAGAGCCTATTAGTGGGAGTTGCTTTGATCTCATGATCATGGAATATAATTACAAACTCTTTACACTATTGGATGTTTCCCACAAAACTACCAAACGAGTTGGGGTCTTGGGGTCGCAATTCAACTAAGAGATTTCTCTATGTTATGGTGATTATTGTATTAGCTCATAGATGTATATTTTGGTCGATGTCATTTGTAGACTTTGGTTAAGTATAATTTTGATCATCACCATCGTTTGGGGTGGTGGACCTTGGATAGAATTTGGTTGTAGCAAGGGCTATTATGTAGAGGGAATATTAGTTGGAGCCACTGGTGGTGTAGTTTGATTAGGGTATTTTTGTTCTTTATCACAATATTAATCATCCCAAGAAACCCCTGATTGGGTGGGGTTGTGTGGATTTTATTGACCTATCTTATTTGATATTTCTTAACCTCATGCGTAGGTAAGGGGTCTTTGAATATGCCCATCTATTGGTTATTGGTAGCAAGAAGATTATTGATTTTTAGTTTATTTTTATCGAGCATATACTATGTACTTGAATGTATAGTATTTCTGGATATCATGACCATTTTTTTGATGATAAAGATAGTACAAGTCCTCTCTATACCTCTTAGGTTTTTGGTGATTAGGATCTAAGGGGAAAATTTTAGATAAGATGATAGCTTTTGCCTCACACAATCGGTTAAAAAGTGACACCGAAGACTTAGGCAATGGTGTATAGTTACAAGGTTGGCCATGTTGTTGATTATGTACCTAATTTCATCAAGGTTGGTCATGGTTTTATGTAGGAGGGGGTTGAGCTTGATAGTTGGGTTGTTGTTTGTTTTTAGGCTTGGGAACACTTAGGACAACTTGATTGAAACAGGGTGTTTTTTTCTATGAATAATTATCCTTGGGATTTTTGTTCCATTATTTCTTACAAATTATAATGTTCCCCTCTTGGAATTTTATGTCTTCAATGACCTTGTATTGTACCAAATCCTCCTTGAATGTTTGATATTGTTGTAGTTGTAAGAAAATGAGATTTGCTTCGAACAATTTCTAGTGAAAATTTAGGTAAATTTTGTGATGGGTAGGTTTAACGGTAATTTTGACATAACCTTTCTCCACCTATTTCCATATTTTGTGATTGGATCATTATCAAATTATTGAAGGTTGGACAATTCGGTCAAGTTTACCTTCTTCATACCAAATGAGAAGCATTCTAGAAAGGTGTTTAAAAGCTACTCAAAGCTATGGATGTTGTGCCTTGGTAGATGGTTGTACCACTCTAAGGTTGGGCTAGAGAGTGTTATTAGGAAGGTCCTAAGTAATAAGGCATCATCATCTTAAAGTTGGAAACAAAGATTCATAAAACTAGTGACATGCTCCTGTGCATCATCATCCCCTTTAAATTTATATAGTTTTAGAATTTCAAAATGCTCAGGATATGGAGGACATGGGACCGAAGGATGGAGTGGTTGATTGCATATTTGATTCAACATATATTTTTGGTAACCTATTCCTTGCTTTTCTAATGATTTTATACACTCTATGAGCACATTGTAGGCTTGATATGATATTAACTCATATTATTATATTGGTATTTGAGGAGGGAGAGGTGGAATATTTATGTTAGAGTGATGTGGTTGAACATAATCATCAACCACATATTCATAGAATTATTCAATATATTCTTGGTCTTGATATTCTAACTCTAGGTCTTCATAGACCTCATATTTTGGTCGATGATTTTGTGATTGGTGAGTTGAGACCTATGGTGATGGATGAACACACGATAAGGGTGGTTTTAATTTGGCCTAGGAGGTGCATCATGGTGTTGCATATTGCATATTTGAGGGGTTTATTGACTATAGGTATTAGGTGTGTGAACCTCCTCCTATGTTGCTCTTTGTAATTATTCTTGGTGCAATTATTTTGTATGCAAAATTTGTTGGTGCATATTTTGTTGCTGTAATTAGCTCCACTCTAGGAGTTCTCAATATATTTTCAACTTATCCAATCATAGTTGGTTTAGCTACTCTCATATATTTATGTTTTGCCTAGGTATTTTATTTACTTGATTGATCGTGTAATGTGGACGAGCCCTTGTATGGATACGAAGGGACTTGGCTTGGTTTGTGGGTACAAAAAGGTTGGCCACCCATTTCCCATGATCGAGAGAAACCATATTGACATGGTATTCAATCTTGAAGGTGATATCTACATATTGAGAGGGCACAGAGGCACATCATGCCTACTTAGAACACTTCATGATGAAAACCAATATGGCCTAGGTTTTTCTCTTCTTAATATTCAAAATAGGGGTGAGTAGATGATTCTATCCTATTAAGATAGTGGAGGTTATACCTATATAATTGAGCAATTTTCTAGCTCATCTATAGATGATCAAGTAGAGTGTATTTCTCATCTAGGCTAGGTGATGACGCATAGTCTTGCTCCTACTTAGACTGATATAAAGAATGAGTTGGGATGCAAATTCGTGATACTCCCCTACTAGGACCCTCATTGGGTGGGTTGTGTCTAATAGTAGCATGGATCATATTTGAACAAGAAGCTCATCATCTTGATCATACTAAGTACTCATAGGTGCATCCTAGATAGAGATATCCTAAAGGTTATATTCCTCGGGAGTGGTGTTAATGTTACGATGGATACCAGGATGGCATGGTGGAATGATCATGTCCTTGAGGTTGAATCAAAGACACTCAATGCCCCCTTGTAGAATTTTAGTAGCATCAGCTCATGAGTGAGCTCGACTGCATGTTGTTACCATGTTGTTTCATTAAGAAAAACAGTAAAGAAATAATCTAGCAAACAATGTGATTATCTTGTTTAAGATTTAATTGTGAGTCTCTATACTATTTTATGTATTTTTTTGTTGAAAATCTCTATTCCGTATGAAACTAAGGGTAAAAAAATAGAAAACTACTAAAAGGTAGTTCAAGAACACCCTATTATCGAGGTATGTGATTCAAATGGAAAAAGTGGCTTCCTATTGTATATTGGCTCAAGGTAACCTTATGGGAACAAATTAACCTTTTAAAGGGACCGCATTGTCTAATGTTCTAGTGCCGGTGAAGCCTTGCTTTCCCTTAATCCTCACATTTAAGGCATGGATAGTAATGAAAAATATATCCACTAATTATTTTAAAGAGCCCCATGGTAAAAGAGCTTTTCTAACCTTCCCACTTTGGGTGCACCCAAGAGTAGGGGACATTTTGATGATGAATTCCAAAAAGCCACTCGCTTTTGGCCACTAAGTTTCTAAGGTACGAGCCAAAAAATCAAGATGAATCCCACCATTGTTGGTCTCGATCAATGGTTGGTGATGAAGTCCAACTTGTTGATATTAAAGTGGAACATGGTGTGTGGGTTTCCTTTTACTTTATGCAAAATAAAGTAAAAGCAAGAAGTATTTCATAAATTTTAGTAATACATGAAAATAATGTTTGATTTTTAGAAATCCTAAAAATAATAACTTCTAATATGCAAAACCCTACAATGAGACCAGCCTTTGAACATACAATAAATAAGAAACCATAATAGTATTCAAATAGGGGCCATATCTGCAAGGGATGTTTATAGGAAGAATTCATCTACCATAGAGACAGTAAAAAATAGGAGTCATCTAGGATAGAGATGGTAAAAAATAGGAGCCATCTTGGATAGAGATGGTCATAGATAGAGGTCGTCTAACCCAGGGATGGTCATAGATAGAGTATTTTAGAAACTCAAAATATTCTGAAATTCCTTCATTTAAGCATGAAATATATACCTTTCTTTACTAAAATTAGGGAAAGAATGATAAAATGACTTATTATGATATCGTAAGTCTGATGTAGATGTTATTTTATAGTATTTTTGGTTTCTGCTCTGAGGTCATCTCTATGAGGTATGGTTGCACCTACTAGTCATATCTATTAGGGATGATCCTATCTATTGGCCATCCCTATAAGGGATGATTATACCTATTATTCACAAAAACCAAGAATAAATAAGAATTAGCAATACAAATAAAAAATGTGAACTAAGTCCCATCATGATCGCCACTAAAATACTAAAAAAGACCATACACCCATAAAATAAATTACAATATCTAAGCATAGCTAATATGGATGCAACCATAAAGGTAAAGAATAAAATACAAGAAAATAATTGGATGGTACCCTTTTATTAATAATACTTTATTCTTTCCAAGAAGATTACAAGAAGATCCCTCTTAGGGATTGCTACCAATATTTATACAATGAAATACAATTGAAACTATTTTGGGTGTACTACATAGGATCTTTTAGCATCCAAAAATTGATTAGGGATATGTTTTTGGGACTGTCACAATGTATGATGATGATAGATGAGTCTTTATGCCACTGCTTTCTCGAAAAGACTTGTAATCTACACATAAGAAAATGTAAAGAGCATCAAAAGCATATGAAGAGCCTTTCAATATAAGGCCCATAGTTATGGCAAAAGAAAACAATAAAGAAATTAAAATATGATAAATACATGCATGAAAAATGAAGTCTAACTATTCTAAATATAAATTAAAATGCTACTAAACTTAACAAAAGAAATAAAATAAGAAACATATCTCTGCCCAGGAGGCCATATCTATGTAGAATGGTCATACCTACAAGTCATCTCATGGAGATACAATCATACCTATAGTCCATATCAAAGAGATATGACCACTAAACTGTAGATGATTATCTTGTGTCCAATGTGAAGCGATGCCAGGTTTTAATCTATAGATTGGTTGATGAATTGGTGCATTCGTAGGAAAAAACACAAGGGTGGAATCAAACATAAAAGTAAGAATTCTTGGTTGTATGAGGAGAAAAAGTGTGATATTCAACATTTGAAGTGATCCATTGGCATGTTTGGAATCTCCATGGTTTAAATTCAATAACACTTCATTGCTTGGAAGTGAAAGCTCTCTTTGATCCTCAATTTGACAACACTTCATTGCATAAAAACTGCTATATGTTAATGAAGGTTGGGTGCCATTACATAGACTTCCAATAAGGGAGTCCAAGCTTGCAAGAGAAGCCAATAAGTGATTATATTTAAGAAATATAACTTCCCATTATTGGATCTTATCGCACCTAACTATCCATGTTGTTATGCTCAACTAGAACATTTAACCACTTTAACCATGGCACATGTTTCTAGGTGTTGTTTTAGGTGCAACCATATTAGGGTGATATGACCATGATTATTGACTATCTCAGGGTGAGATGACCTTTGGAGGCCATATCTTGGTGGGATGTTCCTAGATGCAAAGGAAAATTCCTCCATGTTTGAATGATAAAAACAATTATTGAGCCCTTGGTTTACCCAAGATGGGTCATACGGCCTTAAAGGAATCCATATAGGTTGTCTCCTCAACATGACATGTTTTAGGTGCTTGCAGGAAACTTTTTCAATAGGAATTTGAATGTAGGATAACCAAGTATCCATGTCTAGTATCTAATTATTTAGGACATTGGGGTTTCTATAACCATAATAAGGGTGGAATTAACACATCGTATTAGCCTATAAATAATTATTATAGATCTTTACATCAAGGGCACTTTGGACTATTATTTCTTGGATATTATTGGCCAATATACCAGCTATCTATGGTAAAGTGGTAATTTTGTTTTCCAAATCTGATGCCATTTGTTTGTGTAAGCTAGGTGGTCTTAACAAACATAATGCTTAAGTTGAAAAAGGAATTACAATATTAGGCTTTTTCTAACAATACAAAAAAAAAAAAATTAATATAAATAAAAGAAGCATTTTCTTAAAAGAAAAGAATGCCTCCTTAATTCAATTAATTACATAATAAATGTAATTATGGAAATTAATTGAATTTGTAAAAAGTATTAAATAAAAAATAACAATTTAACACTAAATTGTGAAAGTTTCCTCAAACTTCACATTAGGAAAAAAATATATTTTTCACCATTCAGGCCACCTCCAACATGTATGATTAGTGATAGCTAGTGAAATCAAACATGGCAAGGTAAAAGCCACCCAAAAACCTACCAAGTGTCAACACCATAGTCAATAGAATCACATGTGCTAATAATAGTACATTCATCAGCCATCTTTGGTTGGTTGTTTCACTCAACTACCTCAAACACTTTTTAAACAATGAAATGACTACTCATCCCACACACATGGGATATTGTGGAGGTACAAGAAAAAAATCTAATTTGAACTCCAATAAAATGTGATCGATAAAGAATGACTCTATTATATGCCATGTGGTGACTCCACATCATCCACATATCATCATCTATAAATAAGACTGATCACACATGTGGTCAATTTAAGATCAAAGGGTAATATTATTTAAAACTTCTTCAAAGCACTTTCCCCATGCATGTGGGATTAAAAATATGAATTGACAAGCTAAATTGCATTAATGATGTTTGCTTGACAATAAAATTTGTATAGAATAGCTAACTACTGAAAGATTTCCACTTGGTAGTTTTGAGCAAAGCAAATCAAATGCATTTGGTGCCAAGGGTAGCTTCAAATTCAATCTTAATTGTTGGTATCCTTCAATCCATGTCATTGGGAATATAAGACTTGATTTAGAAGAGCCAACTAGAATGAATATGGTGGTTGCCAATAATGGTTATTAATAAAATAACTCATACATGAAAAGTATCCATCAAAATGAGCTATCAAAATATGATGATTGATATTTTATTAGTGTTTGTGATACTAGTAGTTTATGATATAGTCCCACATTAGTGTTGGTTATGATATTTATGACCTCATATCACTAAATTACATCAACCTCGATGTTGAAATATGGATACTTCTATGGTTTCTAATGAGCATATATCACATGTCATAAAAATGCAATGAAACACATCACCATATGACGACAAAAGGGATCAAAACGTTCTACCAAAATTGTTTGCACCTTGTTGGTTTGCATCCATGTCATTAGAGCTATGTATGGTCACTAGATCCATGAAACCACCTTGATACCATGTTAAAATAGAGAAAAAATGGACTAAAGTTATTATTATTTAATATGGACTAGGCCACTTGTCAATTTCAACTTCAGTGCCATGTAAGCACTTGATTCATGTCTTAGTAGACGTCCAACTATAATAGATATGTCCAAATTTGGTTTCAGATGTCAAAATTCTCTATAGGTGGCCACCAAATAATTATTATTGACTCATCAAGTCAACATCCTTTTTGGGACATCAATGAAAGCATGATGACCCTCTTGAGGATCTTGTCTTCTCTTAAAATAATTGGTACCTTAATGTATAAATCAATACTATAGTAGATGAAAAGCATGTAGTATCACTCTCATGCAATCTATTGCCTAATTCACTTCAAGAATGAAGATAGAATCTACTTATCTCTACTAGAGCTTAAAAAGCAAAATGTAATGCATATAAATTGGCTAGAAATAATTAGAACCCAACATAAGTAGATAAAATAACACTAGATAGAAATAACCCATGCTAGATCTATTACTCTACTACCAATGATGAAGAAATAAAATTGAAGCTATCCATTTTTTATTAACTGAAGTACTTAAATAAGCACATGAACAAAACACCTAACAAATTAGCTAAATTTGGATAAAATTGATAATATAATTAACTAGCATAACAACCTATTACATGCTAATAACCTAACAATATTATATGCAAACAAACTAAGTGTGATCTATAGAAGCTTCATGTTACAATTAAAACAAAATACAATAAGATTAAGAAATAATTTAAGTGCCTAATATAAACATTACATAGGATTTATTAGGAAATAATAAGCCTAATCCTAGACTAAGAAATGTTGTTCTCATAGAGTTGTCAAAAAACTCTTTTGAAGATTTGGTATGGCAAGTAGTTCACCTCATGTCAAAGAAGTAAATTTTGATGATTTTATCATGGAGGTCCCAATTTTGTAGATTCCATTCCTAAGGATAAAGGCAAGATCTAAGATCCTATGTAAATTGATCTTGGGGATCTATGAGGTTTCCAAAAATGTATTACCTTTTCACTACCTTGAGATTTTGTAGATATTGAAGGTGCATACTATTAAAGAATCAAAAAATGAATGACTTACAAAATATCTCAAAATTTAACCAAGTATGGAACAAGCATTTTTTTTTAATTGTAAGAGAGATCAATTAACTTCAAAGAGAAAATCACTCAAAAAAATTTATAGAATGCTTAAAAAATAAAACAATTTAATTTTAAGAAAAGAATGCTTTGCTCACTACCTAGAGAAAACTACATTAATGATCATAACAACAAAATTGAAGTCATGGATCTTGATGTCAATATTCTAAAAAGTGATAATTTTTTATGTAGTGGCATAATAAGTCACTTTAGAATCCTTATAAGATAGCGAGATACATAATTAGAGGTGTGTAACATTTGGTGTTGAATAATTTTGCTAAAAATACCTTCAAATATTTACCTTTATTTTGAGTAATTATTTCTCATCCTAGGTAGTTTAGGGGTAAAATTTTACTATAAATAGAGGCCTAGTGCTCTTATTATTTTCATATTTTATCTATGATAAGTCAGAGCTACACTCTATAAAACTCTCATTGTCCTTTGATCTCATGATAATGAAAGAAATTGGAAAAAGCCCAGACATTCCATCAATGGCACTATCCTCCTAGTTTGCTAAGTACATAATGATTATGGCTTAGCCCTTTTAGCCGATCTTGTTATTTGTTAATTGATTCCATAATGCAAAGAATGGATGAGAATTCATATAATTTGATTTCTCATGTGTTGACTAATCATACACTTTCATCACTATGGTTTAAACCCATATTTGCTTGAATCACTCCCACTCTTAAAAATTCATCCATTTTTATTTCCATATTTTATTTTACTTTTTTTGCTTTATTTTTGGTATTTTAGTCTCTATGTAAGTTTGTGTAGGTTAACATAGTCAACCTAAAATTAGAGGATGAGAGAAACCATTGGAAATCCCTTCTAATATTTTTGAAACTAGAACTTGGGCACAAATCTTAATTAGAAGTTAGGACAATTCCGTAGTTCAAAAAGGCACTATATATGGTACAATAAAAACTAACCATTTTAAGATGTGTACCTATAATAAAGGGGAAAATAAGTGGTGCATTTTATCTAAGGATTTTATATATGCGGTAATTATTTTTAAGGTTTTGTTTATTGTCAATAAGAACTTAATAGGTAAGTGTCAAGTTTCTATCTTGTATGCTCATGTGAATCTTGCTCTAAGAAATTTTTTGACCATCACCTCATTTTTTAATATAAGTGATTTTACCTTAGCCATTAGTTTCTATAATTTCTTAAGCCATGGAATATTTGATGATTGTAAAATAATAGATTTAAATACTTTCAGTTAGGACTCAAGTGTTTTTTCATCCATTTATTTCTTTAGCAACAACACAAGTCTTAGGAAAAAAATTAATTTTTTCTTCTTTGATAGCAAATATTATATTTTTATTATTGTTGTATTATTTTAAAAATCAAGTATAAATATCCTATTATTAAATAATTACACCATTGTTATTGCTTCAATATACTTCCTATCCTAATTAAAAAATTACTAAAATCCAACATTTAATGCATCAAAGGATTCTCTTCATATATTTTTAATTGGTTATATTGGATTGAAATTGGATCCACCTATATTACATAATGAACATGTTACTATGGTATTTCAAAAAACAATTTTTTTTTTACAATTAATGCTTATCACAAATAAATATATAATACTAGAGAGAATTATCTCTCAAAGTATATGTAAATATCTACACTTTGTCATCTAGATTGGAGTCATGTTCCTCCTATCCATATAATATAAGGACAAACAAATGATCTATAACACCATTGATATCCTACCCAATGTTTGAAACATTATTTATATTTGTTTGATTTATTCACACTCCTTGCTAGTAGATATTGATCTTCATCAAAAGTTGGGATTATGGATAATTTCTTTCCTCATCCCTTTCTAGTAGTAATAACTAGTTTTATTTATGGATTTTTCCAAATCCTTGCATTTTTAAAGTCTAGTAACCTATCTATAATTGAATATTTCAAATAAAATCAATTTTTATTGTAGCATATGCTTAAATAGAATCTAAAATGAGGTTTATAAAATAGACTATATTTCAAACTAAATCAATTTTTATTGTAACATATGCTTAAATAGAATCTAAAATAAGGTCTTTAAAATTGATTATATGTAATGAGAGTTTATGCTTTTGACTAGCTTGTCATATCTCTAGGTTATGGATGTATTCTTCGTGGAGGTAAGAGTCATATATCCCATTCCACATTGTTTGTATGCACATAGAATAAAAGTAAAAGTACTTAGGATCAAATTGCATGAACCTAATTGGTTTATACTTTGGGCTTGTAATAAATAATCAAGTTGAAATCTTGGTATGTGATATATGTATAATTGCTAGTTTTACAACTATATTACTAGTTAAAATGTCATGGTAACATAATCATGATGTAATGTAGGTTGAAGCCTATTTCAATAAAATATAAAAATTTGAAAAAATAAATATTAGATAGTTTTGAACAACTAATTGTCTCACAAAAATTAGTTATGATAGGGATACACTTTCCAGAATGCATGGAGCACAAGTTGTTGCAACCGCAAAGTGTATAGAGTAAATAATTGAATACGAGGTTCAATTGAGATTTTGTTGTTATTTGATTTTTTTGATATTTAAATTCTAGGAGGTGCGATGTTAAAGAGAGTTTCATTGGCTCTCCATAGTGGCATGTGACATCCTCCCAGTGCTATTGCACGTGCATGTGGAATGATGTACTAGAATAAATTTACATGGTCCTGCAATTTATATTATTTTGATTTTGATTTATGTGATTTTTTATTGTTTATGCTCTTTTTTATTATTTTTTACTGACATGTATGTTTAATTGCCTATTTTGAGGTTCCTTATGGTGAGAAATTGAGTCCCTTTATTGCTATTGGATAGCCACTAACAACAACATTGACCATATCGTGATCACTATTAGTTTCAGAGACCAAAGAATGTGGGCTGTTGATGTCATTAGTGGCTATGAAAAATTTGGAAAATATAAAAGAAAATTTAGGGTTTGACTTTTCATTATCTGCCAGCTAGAAATTTGCACTTTTTAGCTTTGAGGTGAAAGTGATTTATTGTGATCCGAGACATTACCAAATTCAAACACCATGGTGGAGCAAGGCGAGACGTCAACCAACGGAGGCACCGATGACTCACAGGTATCTCTCAAACCCTAGCTTTTATTTGTTTTATTGGATAAAATGAACCTCACTAATTAATTGGTAAATGAATTGAATTAAACCTATTGGCAACGAACTGAAATTGTATATATGCTTAGGTTTAGGTTAATTTTAGTGGGTCTTGCTTAGTTTTAAATTTTTTCATTTTTTTTTGTTATTTTTGGCTGAGGGGGTATGCCACTAGCGTGTCACTTTGTGGCCACTGATGCTCAGAGTGGCCCCTAAATTTCCAAAGAGAGGTCGTTGTCACCATCAACGACTAGCCTAAATTTCAATGGTCAATTTTTTTACCGTTGGTGGCTGGCCGTTGTCGGCTTCAACGATCGCTATGTGGATGCTCTTAGTGTGAGCAACTACGTGACCTTAGGTTTATTTTTGCAATTTTTTTCACTTTTAAGAGATTTAATTGATTTGTTTTGGATTTTATAAGTGTATATTTTGATTTTTTTGAATTTTTAGGTGCATTTAGTCATTGTGCTCGTAGCCTTAGGCTTATCTTAGATAAATTATGCATCATTTTTATTTTATTGCTCCTTTTAGCTTTTAAGTGCATTTAATTTAGGTATTTACTTTGCACTCTAGATTTTTTTTGCGTGGGCTCAGGACCCTAGACTACTCATGTGGCTTCTACCCCAGATGGACCCTATAGATTGGGCTTGGCTTGATACATGCAGTATCTAGTATGTCACTAGACTTTAGATGATTATATCGGATCAGGCCTACCTCATTGCCCTTATGCATAGGTGGGATTCTAGGACTAATACCTTCCATATCTCTACTAGTGAGATGACCATCACATCAAAGGATGTCTACATGATCTTATGGATTCCTTTTGATGGAGTCCCCATTGTGTCCTCCCCTATCGATGCCACAAATGCTATCTTTGTAAGGGTTTTTTGGGATCATGCAACTACAACATTTGGAAATTGTCATCATGGTAGGATCTTTGTGGATCAATGGTATCGAAAGAATGTCTTCTCTTAGTGACAAGAAATTTTGATGCATGTTTGATGCAGGAGCATCCGACTGCAGTCAAAAAATCGTGAATCTCCTAAAATATTTCTAGATTTTCTAAGTATTTTGCATTTTATGTTACTTATTTCCAGCTTGGGGAGAGTTTTGTAAAGCAATTTCTAGTTTGGGAGGAAGTTTGTGAAGCAGAGGGTAAGTTGTTTAAGGCTAAGGCAAGGGTTGGAGAGGGGTCACAAAATCGTGACATGTCGCGATTTCACGACATGTCGCGAAATCACAACCCAAAAGGCTACAGAGGTGAGAGGGCAGCTTCGGTCATGATATCACGATGTCGCGATATCGCGACATCGCGATATCATGATGACTTCAAAGGAAGAGGCAAGTGGACAGATTTTGTCGCGATATCACGACGTCGTGATATCGCGACGTCATGATATTACGATGATTTCGATGGTGGCGAGGGCAGAGCGTAGGGGAGCCGTGAGATCGCGACTCCAAAGGCGAAGGCATGGCAATTGCAGGTGAAAGACAAGGTCGGGTGGGGTCGCAAAATCATGACATGTCACGATTTCGTGACATGTCACGGTTTCGTGACCTCGATAGCAGCGAGAAAGGCAAGGGAGTGTTTTTTCGTGATATCATGACATCGCGATATCGCGACATCGTGATATCATGACATTAGTCAGAGTTGGGGGCTTGGCGATAGTTGGGTCACGATATCGTGACATGTCGTGATATCGCGACATAGAAGAAAACGGGCCAAGGAAAAGAAAGCGGACGGCCGGGCAAGGCCATTTTCGACACGTGGACTGCCACGTGTGTCATGGCAGTTGAGGAGGACACGTGTGCCGTATTTGTATTGCGACATGGAGAAGTCATGGAAGATTTACGCACGATTGGCTACGTGTAAGAAATTAAAGACGAAGGCCACATATCGGGAGTTAAATTTAATAGCCGCGTGCATTAAAGGTGGAGAACCACCATTTGGAAGGATTTTTCAACAAACCAGTAGTGCAGAGTACGATCTGAGTGAAGCGACCAGTGCAGGGTATGGGAATCCATTATTGCAAGTAGCAGTGCAGATCAGGCAGTTGCCCATTTATGACAAAAATATTTGAAAACTCGGAGAGGGGGAAAATTGAAGTTTGAACTTTGTTTTAGGTGAGGCATTAATTGCTAGAGAACCAGAACCTCGTTAAAGACCTGAAATTTTGTAATAGTGGGGGGGGATGGAAGAACAGGGGAGTTACAAAGTGGAAGAACCGAGCCGAGCTCGGCCATTGTATGCCTGTGGGCTATTTTTAATTCGAAACGCATGTAAATATTTTCTACAAAATTTTAATGAAAAGTTGAATTTGTAAGGTATTGGTTTTTCCATCCCCATCAGTGGTATCAGAGCGGGAGTTCCTGAGCATACAGCAGACCGCCAAAGGAGATGCAGTTGTACCAAGACTTGTGGGAGGGCTTGAGATCCGGTGAAGATGCCTCCGAGAAGAAACCCCATGGGTGGCAGAGGCATGGCAGTAGAAGATTTTTGGGCTTTGCAGTGGCAATTTCAGGCCCTGCAAGAAGAGCTATGTAGAGGGCACGAACCGAGAAGAGATGCAGACAGTGAAGATGAAGTTGAAAAATAGGAGAATCAATTTGAAGAAGAGGAAGAAGATGTAGATTCGGCACAAGCCAGACTTTACAAGGCCATATCTCAGATCGGGAAGAGGCCGAAGTTAGAAGTATCTACGTATTCCGGGAACTTGAATCCGAAGGAATTAATAGATTGGATAAATGATTTAGAAGAGTATTTCAAATATGAGGAGGTCGAAGACCCTAACCGGGTCAGATTTGCTAATACCCGACTGAAGGGTCATGCTAGCATATGGTGGAAGGGGGTATAGCTAGAGCGAAATCAAAGAGGAAAAGAGCGGATAACAAGATGGGATAGAATGGTGGAGAAAATAAAAAGACAATTCATCCCCGTAGATTATGAACTGGACCTGCTACGTAAAATGCAGAGTTTGAGGCAAATGAACAAAACTGTTCAAGAATATACGAAGGATTTTTATAAAATTTCCATCAGAACCGGACACTTAGAAGCCAGCAAAGAAAAAGTGGCCCGTTACATTAATGGGTTGAGACCCAGTGTTCAGGAGGAGTTGAGCTTGGTTCGGGTAAGCACCATTGAAGATGCTTACCAATTTGCTTTAAAGGTGGAAGAAAAAATTGAACCAGAAGTTTGAGAGCAAGCAAAGAGTAAAAGGACCAGGAGGAAAGAACGGTGGAAAGAAAGAAGGAAAGGAAGAGAAGAAAGAAGAGGAGAGTAGCAACCGGGATCAGAAAGAAGATGAAGAATCCAAATCGCAAGTTTAGAATGATGGCTACCCGAGAGGAAGAGGTAGATCTGGACGCGGGTATGGAAGAGGAGTATTTCATGGAACATGTTTCCATTGTGGTGAAGAAGGACACCGAGCATTTGAGTGTCCACAACATCGAGAAAGGATAAACAAGTAGCCAGTGGGTCCTGCCAAAGCAGTTGTGGCAGTTGAAGATGCTGATTCAGAACATTCTAAAGAAGTTGAAAAGGGAGAAGCAATGATTGTGAGGAGGACCATGCTGGTGGAGGAAGACAAATCTGAGCAGAGGAGAAGCCTGTTTCGCACCCGGTGCAAAAGTGCAGGCAAAGTCTGTAATGTCATTATAGACAATGGGAGTACAGACAACTTAGTTTTCGAGGAGATGGTTACTAAGTTGCAGCTGGAGAGAAGGAGGCACCCGCACCCGTACCGGATTGCGTGGTTGTGGAAGGACCACAAAGCTTGGGTCTGGGAATAGTTTTTAGTCACGTTCCAGATTGGGAGATACCAGGATGAAGTCCTGTGTGATGTATTCCCCATGGATGCTTGCCATTTTTTGTTGGGAATGCCATGGCAGTTTGATCAGGGTGTAGTGCATGATGGTCGTGCAAATACTTACTCCTTGATGAAGGATGGAGTACGGCACAAGTTGAAGCCATTACAGACAGAAGATGAGAAAATGTGCAATAATGCTAGAATTTGTCTGGTAGAGGGCAAAAAATTTTCTTGCCAAGAAGCAAGATTTGAGCAGGTTGCAGAGGCAGGTGAATGTTGGGAGGTGTTGCCGAAGGCGGTGATCGGACAACACCGAAGTGAAGATCACTTCTCTATTTACCCCAGGTGTCTGATGCAGGAGCATCCGGCTGCAGTCGAACAATCGTGCATCTCCCAAAATATTTCTAGATTTTCTAAGTATTTTGCATTTTATGTTACTTATTTCCAGCTTGGGGAGAGTTTTGTAAAGCAATTTCCAGTTTGGGAGGAAGTTTGTGAAGCAGAGGGTAAGTTGTTTAAGGCTAAGGCAAGGGTTGGAGAGGGGTCGCAAAATCGTGACATGTCGCGATTTCGTGACATGTCACAAAATCATGACCCAAAAGGCTGCAAAGGTGAGAGGGCAGCTTCGGTCACGATATCGCGACGTCACGATATCGCGACGACACGATATCATGACGACTTCAAAGGAAGAGGCAAGTGGACGGCTTTTGTCGTGATATCATGACGTCGCGATATCGCGACGTCGTGATATCACAATGGTTTCGATGGTGGCGAGGGCAGAGCACAGGGGAGCCACGAGATCGCGACTCCAAAGGCGAAGGCATGGCAATTGCAGGTGAAAGACAAGGTCGGGTGGGGTCTCGAAATCGTGACATGTCACAATTTTGTGACATGTCGCGGTTTCACGATCTCGACAGCAGTGAGAAATGCAAGGGAGTGTTTTGTCATGATATCATGATGTTGTGATATCACGACGTCGTGATATCACGACATTAGTCAGAGTTGGGGGCTTGGTGACAGTTGGGTCGTGATATCGCGACATGTCGTGATATCACGACATAGAAGAAAACGGGCCAAGGAAAAGAAAGCGGACGGTCGGGCAAGGCCATTTTCGACACGTGGACTGCCACGTGTGTCATGGCAGTTGAGGAGGACACGTGTGCCGTATTTGTATTGCGACATGGAGAAGTCATGGAAGATTTACGCACGATTGGCTACGTGTAAGAAATTAAAGATGAAGGCCACGTATCGGGAGTTAAATTTGACAGCCGCGTGCATTAAAGGGGGAGAACCACCATTTGGAAGGATTTTTCGACAAAACAACAGTGTAGAGTACGGTCTGATTGAAGCGGCTAGTGCAGGGTATGGGAAGCCATTATTGCAAGCAGCAGTGTAGATCGGGCAGTTGCCCATTTATGACAAAAATATTTGAAAACTCGAAGAGGGGGAAAATTGAAGTTTGAACTTTGTTTTAGGCGGGGCATTAATTGCTAGAGAACCGGAACCTCGTTAAAAACCCAAAATTTTGTAATAGTGGGGGGGGGACGGAAGAACGGGGGAGTTACAAAGTGGAAGAACCGAGCCGAGCTCGGTCATTGTATGCCTACGGGCTGTTTTTAATTCGAAATGCATGTAAATATTTTCTGCAAAATTTTAATGAAAAGTTGAATCTGTAAGGTATTGGTTTTTCCGTCCCCATCAATGCTATATGTACAAGACTTTATGGATAGCATTGAGCCCATTATTATGGCTTGGGGGAGTGGAATGCTAGCCCAATGTTATGATGAGCTTTACCAGATTTAGCAATGGGGATGAGCTAGAATTACTTGCATTCTATTCCTTCAGATCTAGGTATGGGAGCACATCAGGGTGGACCACCTAGGAGGATTACTTGTTGAGATTACCACTATAGTAGAGGTGGCCTATTACTATGGAGGAAGGTGGCCATGAGAGTGTGAGGAGCACAAGCATCAATGCCATGTAGGGGATTTGTCTCATTATATAGTGACTTTGACTAGCCTTCAGGCTAAGGATATTATTTGGAGGTCCTATCATGAGTTCCCCACATGAGCAGAGGTAAATATATTCACATATCGAACTAGGTGCAATCGATGGGTTATCAATTGCAAGGATGACATAAGGGAGTTATTTCATTATTATTGGGTGCTTTGACAGTATGACCTATAGTAGGATGTACCCCTTCAACCAGTGCTATATAGGTGGGTCACCATAGAGAGGGATCTTCCACTGTCCTTAGTGATAGTAGTTGTAGAGGATGATGATCCTCTAGTAGTGGATGCCATAATTTTAGATGTTGGGGTCACAAAGGTATATACTTAATGGTGGGTCACATGACTACGGTATGACTGTGATATCTTAGGTCAATATCGTGATTAGGAAGCTATAGGGGAGGATCCAAAGAGGCACTAAGTGTGAGCCCAAACAAAGGACTAGGGGTAAGAAGAGCAACAAGTTGCAGAGGAGCAAGTTTCTCCCAAGGAGGAGGAGGAGTTGGATACAAAGGAGTAGGAGTATCCTTTATAGGCTTAATTACATCACATTGAGGCTGAGCTCTAGGTAGATCAGATCTAGATCTTGCAGTGAGACTCTACCATCACCAGGATTCAAGTATAGGTCCAAATCTTTGATGAGGAGAGGATCAATCTCTAGGTGCAAATTGACTTAGGGTAGCTTAAGATAGAGCAACTCACCATAGAGAGGGCTAAAACTATACAGGGGATACGAGATGTGGATCTAGGTGCTAATGTCAGACACCTACAAGATCTATTATAGGAGTGCAATGCACGGATTACAGATTTAAATATGTAGATCTAGATGTTAGGCACCACTTCTCGAGAGAGACCTACAACAAGGGGGTCACAGTGGAGCAAGTGGAGCACATCAGGGCAGTCATCAGTTCAGCCTAGCTAGAGGACCAAGACCCTTACAGAGTGGATGATAGGGACTAGCTCACACTGTACTCCTAGGGATGGATCCAAGGGTGGAGGCAGCACTAGGGGTGCAAGCCCAGTTTGAAGACTCTGATGTCTACTGGCTTTATTGTGTTATTTTTTAGTATAAGGTTGGATGACCTACATAGTTATAGCCTACGGGTAATTTTGTAATCTTATGTACTTTATTTGACACATATATATGATACCTGTGTTTTGAGACTCGCTATGTGCATTTATATATTTTTGCTTTTATGTTTATGTGATGTGGTATTATGATCTTATGTTATATGATGAAGTATTGATTTACATTCTTTAGCTAGATGATATATGTATGATTGAATGTTGTGATCTAGATGCATATATGGACTACTTGTGATGTATGCATATATGGATGTGGTATTTTTTTTATTAAATGTATATTTAATTTTGATATAATTGTATGCATCTAACTTATGTTTTTATGATATGATGAATGCAATGTATGAAATGCATTATTTACATGATGATGATCTAATTTAAATGAACCTGTATGCTTTAATCACTTAAAGGGAAATAATGCAATATGTGTCGAACATTCTAATGGGTGACACCATAGAATGTATACACAATCATGAATGTAACTAATAACTATTATCATAATAATTAATCAATTAAGCATCCATAGGTGATATGAGATGAGGTGGTATGTATGTGATTTATTTATAAGCTTCTTTAAATTAAAATAACTATACAAAATAGTCAGCGTCCATCTAAATACATTACTGATATTTATCCGGTATCTGTCCTATTCATGCACACCATTTAATGAATAGAACCTCTTAAATAAAGATGATGATTTGGTTGATGATGTAATTTTTTGCTATGAGGGGATTTTTGTGGTTTTCCATGAGACTCAAACACCCTAGTTACTCCATCAAAAGCTGTTAACTGACCATACAAAGCTCCTAAAAGGTAAGGTTTTTGTTATGAAGACCTAGATATTCATTATCCCTATGTGTACAAATGAATCTATTAGATAAAACATAAGTATAAACTAGTACCTAGCGGGATTCATTCAACCCATTACTGTATTGGGGATCCTCAAATTATCATATTGATCTTGAGTTGGACTCAGTTGGATTAGACCACTAGATGATACATGACACCTAAAGCTAGCCCATCCACATGCAAAAATTGGTCTATACAAAATCAAGATGCTAACATGATAGCCATATCATCATGCATAAGGATATCATCATTGGTAGGAAGACTTGATGCCACCAAACCTGTAATAAGGATCACCTTATGGTTCATCAAATGTTGAGAATTCCAAGGATTCAAGTTCAATAATCCCTTCTTTTCTTCATATTTATTTGGGATACTTGCTCATGCTTAGTGATGAAAATCACTATTTATTTTGTATTTTTATTTTTATTTCTTCTTTGAGCAAGGGATTTTAGGTAGTGATGATAATCATTGTTTTTTTTTTTGAATTTTTCTTTGTGGGAATTTTGCTTTTACCACTATTTATTTTTGGGAAATTGGATAAGGAGGAACTTGTCCTTTAGTCAATTCTTAGTATTTTTGAACCAATCGCATAGGGGGGTGAGCAAGATAAAATTTTCACTTAAGGATGCTTAGTACCACTTTGCAACTTTCATCTTTCCCTTGTTCCAACTAGGATTTTAATGTTTTGATTAGTGATAGGACTTTGAGATATGCAAGGCACTATCATGACTAGAACTCATCTTCTGCTAGTGAAGATGGATTTTTACGAATTTTGATAAAATCACTGGGTATGGCTGAGTGATTAGATAACCCTAGTATATTCCTTATAGCAACATGAAGGGATTGTGTTGAAAATCACATTTACACACACGGGTTATGGATGGTGATGAATTTGAAGATGCATGATTGAGATAAAAACATATTGTTGTTTGTAAGATTGCAAACATAGTCTATTCTAATGAATATGCAATGGATGGAAATGCCTAATGCAATATAATTAATGGATGCAAATGCTAAATGCAGATGTTTTTGTATTTTTAATGATTTCCATTGTTTTTGGGTTTTGATTATTTTGCATGTTTTCTGAGCTTTTGACTTTTAATTATTTTGTGCTTTTGATTTTTATTTTTGAACAAAGGGCTTATGGATGTATTTGGGGCTTTTAGTGATGTGACCAAAGGGCTTCAAGATGCCTTTGGGGCTTTTGGTGATGTGACCAAAGGGCTTATGATGCCTTTGTAGCTTTTTGTGTTTTGACCAAAGTACTTTAAGATGCCTTTGGAGACTTTTGTGATTTTACCAAAGGTCTTTAAGATGCCTTTGGAACCTTTTGTGATTTGACCAAAGGACTTTAAGATGCCTTTTGAGTCTTTTTTGATTTGACCAAAGGGCTTTAATATGCCTTTGGAGCCTTTTTTAATTTGACCAAAGGGATTTATTATGACTTTGGGGCTTTTTTTTTTGGCCAAAGGGCTTTAAGATACCTTTGGAGCCTTTTGTTTTGCAATTTTCTATTGTTTTTGTGATTATGAAATTTTTGAATATTTTTTATATTTTTGACACTTATTTGAATGTTTTTGATATTTTGTTGTGCTTATGTGTGAAACACCCTTATATGAATAATGTTGAGAGGCTCTGGCTCTTCAAAACCTTCTAGTGATGTTAGGCGATATGCCCCAGGTCCAATCTTCTCAAAGATGATATAAGGATCTATCCAGTTTATCATAAATTTGTCTCATAGGTGTAGTGGTAGATTTGAGTTATGTTGGTTCTATTTACGTACAATATCCCTAAAATTAAAGTCTCTCAAGCATAATTTATTATTATAAGCTCATGTTATAAAATCCTAGTAAATACAAAGATGCTCAAGAGCATTGATGCGACGTTCATCTAGAAGGGTCAACTGGTCTAGGTGAGAATACTACGTAGTGTCATCATTGATGAAATCTTTAAATGCGATGCATAATTTTAGAATTTCCACCTCTTAGGGTATAATGGCCTCAGTGCCATATAAGCGAAAATGGTGTTGCCCCAATGGGAATCCACATGCTAGTCCTGTAAACCCATAATGCAAGGGGCAATTTCAAGTGTCAATCCTTATGGTTTTATTTCATTGTATTCTTTAAGAAGGTTACTATTGTCTTTTTTGAGGCTTCTATTTGCCCATTTTCTTGCAGATAATATGGTGTCACAAAACTATGTTGAATGTTGTATTTGGATGTTAGGGCCCACATATTTTTGTTCTTGACCAAGGGACCATTATCTGAGATTATATTTGACGACATCCCAAAGTGATAGATAATATTGTGAAGTATGAACTTCATGATTTGTGGTCCAATTATTGATGTTAAGGGGACCGCTTCCACCCATTTGGTAAATTACTCAGTGGCCATTAAGATAAATGTGTGTCAGCCTAGAGACAGGGAGATATCTTTTTTATTAGATCAAAACCCCACTGAGAGAATGGCCAAGCTTCCTAAATGGGCTATAAGGCCTAAGATGGTAGGTGTGTTAGATTTACATGATGTTGAAATTTAACACATTTCTTGGTGTACTCATAGAAATCCTTCTCCATGGTGGGCCAGTAATAACCCATTCGAAGGATATGATTGACAATGGCCATGATGCTGAAGTGGCCACCACATGTACCATCACGAGCTTTCAAAATTGCCCAAGATGATTCTTGGGGCTCTAAACAATGAAGGAGAGCTGCATCGTAGCTTTGATGATACAATATGCATCCTAGCAAGATACATCTTATCACTTTCTATTTGAATGCTTGTTTTTTGGTATGCAATAGTATCTGTGGGACAATTCCAAGTCTTAGAAAATTTTGTAATTGGGATAGCTAATCCTGATAAGCTATAGCCTCAATTGCCAAGATGACTTGTTACTCCTATGACTTTATGTACACAAATATAGATTGAGATACAACCTTATGGTGAATAATAATACCATTCATCATAGAACCCTGTGAGATCAAGGACCCCCAAGATGCCTTATTTAGAAAGTCTCTAGATTTATAGAACCACTCATGATCTGGTTCTATATGAATCATATTGACTGATTATTTGTTATCAAAGCCTCAAGTTGCATCACTTATTGTGAGAGCATTTTCACATGAATGGTAGTGAAATCAATAGATGGATTCTGAGGGGTCAAGTATCCCAAAGATGTCATGGTGTCTACAAATCTATTTGATGTGTGAGGGATTACCTCGATTTTGTACCATTCTGATTGGGCTAGATAGGTGTCAAAAATATCCTTATAAGCTTTCAATATTGGATCCCTATATTACAATAGTCCTTTGACTTGGTTGACTATGAGGAGGGAGTCACTGAAAATGTTTAGCCTTTTGATATTTATAGTGATGGCTATTTGGAGACCCAATATTAGGGCCTCTTATTCGATGTTTTTATTTATGCATGAGAAGTATAGATGAAATGACAAGGGCATTGGAGCATCTTATGGCATGAAGAAAACAATCCCTACACCACCCCATTGCTCACACTTTGAACCATCGAAGAACAAAGTCATATCAGCTTTATTTTCAGGTTCTTGAGGTTCGGGTGCTTTTGATAACACAAAGATTGCATCATTAAAAAGCTCTATAGTGAGAGGTCTACTATTATAAAGAGGTGACTATTCTATTTTATTAGCTATGACCTATCCCTTGATTGAATTTTGGCTTATGAAATCCAAGTCAAATGTTATCAATAGTATGATCCACTTTTCAGTACATGTATTATGATATATCTTGCTCAGCATATACTGCAAAGGATTTTGTTTGGATATTACATACTCGTATGTGTTAGCATGTAGTGGTACAATTTCTTTGTTGTAGATACCAATGTTGTGCACAAATTTTCTATGTATGTGTATCCTATATCATAGCTAACCTAGGTGTAGTTGTTGTAATATATCGCTTGTTATTTATCTTACGTATTCTTTTGAGCCAACATGGTGCCCAAAGCAAAATAGATAGTAGATATATATAGTAGGAATGGTACATTTAGCCTTGGTGGATCTAGCACTAGTGGCATTGCTAGGTACTTCTTGATTTTAGAAAAGGCCTACTGATATTCTTCATACCATTGGAATGGGACCCCCTTGTGCAGTAGCCGATTCATGGGTCAACATTTGTTCGATAGTTGTGTGATGAATCACTTTATGGATGCTACTTTGCCCTGTAAGCTTCTTAGCTCTTTAATGTTAGTGCATGAGGTCATTTCCAAGATAGCATTTACCTTTTCTAGATCTAATTTTATGCCTCATTTAGAAATGACGAATCCAAAGAGTTTTCTAGAAGTTACACCAAATATGCATTTCATGGGATTCAACCTAATATTGTGATCAATCAAGCGATAAAAGACCTTTATGAGGGTCTCAACATGCTCTTCATGTAGTAATGACTTGGCTAGTAAGTCATCGATATAGTCTTCTAAGATATTATACATTTAGTCATGGAAAATGTATGTCATGGCCTACTGATATGTGGCACTAGCATTTTTAAGACCAAATGGCATTACTTTGTAGCATAATGTCCCCCATGGAGTGGTGAACATGGTTTTATGCTGGTCTTCGGGTTTAATATGAATCTGATTGTAACCAAAAAAATTGTCCATTAGGGAGAGCATCTCATGACTTGCAGTTGTGTCTACAAGAGCATCTACATTAGGCAACAAGAATAAATCCTTGGGTGTTGCTTTATTGAGATCCCTAAAACCCATGCAAATGGAGATTCTTCCATCAGGTTTTCCTATGGGCACTATGTTTGATACCCATTCTAGATAGTGAATGGGAATAATGAAGACCACATCCAATAACTTTTGCAACTCATTCTTTACCATCAGAGCGATGGTTGGATGCATATTTTTGAGATTTTGCTTGACCGATTTCTTTACGGGGTCCAATGACAGGTTGTGGACAACCAAATTTGGATCTAGACCTGACATGTCTTTGTAGGTCTAAACAAAGATATTTGGTCTCTCTTTCAATAGAGGAATAATGATGGCATGTTCCTCTAAGGATAAGCTTTCTCCAAACTTGAATTTATTTGAATTAGTAGGATCATCACTGATGTCCACTTTGAAAGTCTCCTCTATTGCCATATGTGACCCATCCTCTAGCTGATGAGGATTGGGGATTAAGTGGATGTCATCCTTTGGGTTTAAGGATCTGACCAAATCAGTATTGAGACCATAGTGATAGACATCATGTGCAAAGCCTGGTGCAAAATGGAATGGTTGTAGCATATCTTCATTAGGGAAGAAATCTTTAGGCTCTAGGGGTGAGTCAACATAATCCCAATAAATAACATCTAGATTAAGATATAATTGTTTGGATGGATCAACTGGATTATGGAGTGGAGAGGTCAAATTAATGGAAATCATATTGATGGATGGAATAAAATATCTAGGACCATGTGGGTGAAATTATGCATTAATGATTTACCTCTCATACCCAATATGAGGTTATATGGGTATAGGGATCTCAGGATCTATCCTATGGATATATGATATTATGGGATCATTAGGTTGCAATAGCCCTCTGAAAGAAGGTGGATCAAGGAAGACCATGTGATGAACCTCATATGTAGTGAATTTTCTTCCCCTAAAGCAAGGGCAAAGATAGATGGTGTGAAGTATCTCATCTATTTCAACCATTCTATTGACTTGATGCAAGTTATGAGGACCAAGATAAGCCATCTTAGTCTTATCCTTGAAATAATCATCGCTTATGAATAAAACCTCATTTTTTCCCACTAGAATTGGATAGTGACTTGCCTGCTGATGCCTAAGGTAGGCCATTTCAATCTCATCTTCATAGTCGCTATCATCTATGAAGAATCCATTAACATTTACTTCTAGCCCCATGATGTAGTGTGCATGTCTAGGACCAATGTAGGCCATCTCAGTTGAGTCCTCTGACTCATATCCACTCTTACCCAAAATGTATCCACTCTTTTCATTGCCAGACCAAGTGAGGTTTTTGTAGATACTAAGGCCCATGATAAGCCAAACCGGTTTCATCTTCATCCTCACTTGAGACATACTCATTTTCCTCTCATTCATAACCATGACTTGGTTTGTCCTTCCATAGGATGATTCCTGATGAACTTGCCTTGAGAGATAAATCAAAGGGATACTCATTGGGTGGTTCGATATTGACCATAAACACCCATATATCACCCAAGTAGTTTCTACTAGGGGGTTGATAGGGATTCCAATAAATGTCTTCCTAACACCCCAAGATAAACCTATCTAGGGTTGCTATCAATGAATCATCATGGCTATGGATTTGATACCATAAACCCCACCTGTTAGTAGGTAACTGGTATTGCAACTGGAATGGAAGCCGACACCCTTGCTTATATAGACCTAAGCCATAGCCATGCCAATGGCATCACTCAAAGTACCTTAAATCAAACTCAATATTTGATAATTAAAGAACATTCATGGTGAATGGTTCATCCTCATCCTCTTCAATATCATAAGCCTCATGGGCATAGTCTAAATTAGAATATATGAAGGTGGTTTGGTTAGGGGGAATCCCTAATGGAACCACTATCCCTATTGGAAAATTTAGAACTTTTTGTTGTCCCATGTATTGCACAGACTCGATAATAGGTGTGAAAGTCACATTATGCATAGGATACTCTCTTAACACTATGTTGGCTAGGTGTATTGTCACCTATGATGCATATGATGTCGTTGATGATGTAGGAAAGGCAGGTTGAGGTACCTCCTCGATTATGTCCTGGGAATATCCCTCCTCCATAGTATTTAGAATTTTTGTAACTACTATAGTTGGAATCTCTTTAGGTTTTTCCTCCATTAGGGGTTCTTTTAGCTTCTGAGTATATTTTTCTTTAGATCTTGAAGACTTCTCAAAGTGACTTTATATGCAAGAGCTGGAACCGATGTGGATGGGTCACCTTACATTGATTTGCTCTTGTTTTCTAGATGCATGGTTGGGGATGAAGACCTTATTTATAGATGTGTTTATGGAAGGACAAAGTCTCCCAGTAGGTCAACTTGATGCATGTACTTAAATAGCTCTTCATCAAATGAAACTGTCTGAATTTATCCCTCGTGCACATACTTGATGCATTGGTGCAAGATTGAGGGAACACGCTGCATTCTTGATGCTTCTATTTATTCTTGTCATTTTGGTTGTTTTTGTTCCACTCCTTATTCTAAATCTTGAGGTCTCCTTCGTTGACCTTTATATCCTCTATAATATTGACTTGAGATAAGGCTTCTTCGAATGTTTCATAATGATATAGTTGCAATAGCAACGAGATGTGATTTGTGTAGCTTTTTATAAACATTTAGATGAGCTCTTTAGTAGCAATGAAGAATGGTAATTTTACCATGATTTTCCTCTACCTTTCTCCATAGTCCATAACTGGCTCATCATCATATTGCTTTAAGTGGCCAGATTAGACAGGTTCACCTTCTTCTTGATGCTGAAGGAGAAGCACTCAAGAAATGCATTCACCATTTTCTCAAAACTAATGATGCTATGCTTAGGCAGTTGATTGAACCATTAAGTTTTTGCACTTGATAATGTTATTATGAATGTTCTAAGCATTAGGGATTTATTTTGCTCAAGTTAGAAGCATGCATTTATGAAATTTGTGACATGTTATTACGTGTCTTCCTCTCCTTTAAAATTTTCTAGCCTAGGCATATCAAAGTGGCTATGGTATGTAGGTTTTGGTACTAATGGGCGTAGAGGTTGATTGTGTATTTTTCTCAAAGTCATATTTTGCCCAACTGTGTCCTGCTTCTCGAGATATTGGACTCTCTCAGTGAGTATTTGGTATACCTTCGAGGGAATAATCTCCTATTCTTGAAGGTTGAATCATGGTGGTCAGGGAGGTAAGCCTATGTCTTCTTGATTAAGATGTCTATGTTCACCCCCCATGACTACTAACAAAGGTTCAGGGTATATTTATTCTTGATCCTCCATTCCCATTTGTTCTTATTCATGTTTTTTTTGGAGGTACGGTGAGTGCACTCATATTCTTACCTAGTGCATATCTCATGATGAGAATTGGTATATCCCTTAGGTTGGTAATGCTCACCAGCTATTTGCAAGTTGGATCGATCTAGCCTATCTGCCTGCTCTTTATGCTCAACCCTTTCCTCTCTCAAGTGTTACTCATGTAGATGCAAACACATATTCCTACGCTCTTCCTACTCAAGAGTTTCCAAATACTCTCACTCTACACACAACTCTTCCTCTAACCTATGTATATGGTCAGAATAACTTACCATCGAAGTTTCATGCCTCTATAACTCCGTGCGAGGAGTTCTAATGGATAGGCCTCCTTGAGAGGCTCCTACTAGGCTCTTGCATTTATTTATCAGGGTGACTTATTTTGTGTATTGTGACATGGGTTGTCTACACCCATGGTAAAAGGTAGTGTATGTGCTATGGGGCCATTTTGAAGCTTCCCTAGTTCATTGGTATACCTAGTTAATGGATGGCTAAATGAAATTATTGAGATGGAATGTGTAGTAGTGGTGCTTATTGGAGCTGGTCTTGAGAGAAATCGATCCAACTCATCAAGATATCTATATTTCCAAGTTTGGTCCCATGTATTTCCATTAGATCCTATAATATCATAGTCTATGGGTATCCTCCCATTCTCAGGGAGTCTAGGAGGTGCTATGGGTTTGTGATGTGATACAACCCTAGTGTTTTACCCCTTAATGGGATGATTTATTCTAATTATGTCTTAAAAATTTTAGGCCCTTGGAGCCCCCTCAAATTTATGTGATAATTGAGACCTTGAGATCTCTTCATACCTGCATAATTATTTGGGCCTTGAGGCCCCATCAAGTCTGTGTTATGAGGGGGGCCTTGAGATCTCCTCATGCTTATGTGATGATTGAGGAGTTGAGTCCCCATCATGTCTATGTGATGACAGAGGCCTTGAGGCATCCTCATATCTATGTGATTATTGGGGCCTTGAGGCCCCATCATGTCTACCATGAGAAGAACCTAGATAAGGTTCCCTTGCTGGGGTTGCTTGAGGAGTTCCCCCAATGGTTGAGTTGTTTCCCCTAATACTTGCTAAACTTTGTCTAACAATGCTATGGGTGGGTGGCTCAATGTTATGGTGATTATGATTGTGGGTGTACAAAGCGTTAACTTTTGCATCGATGTTGGATCAAGGGTGGTTGCTTTGCATGTATACGATGATGACTATCAATTATCTTCTTAAGTAAATTTTAAAGCACACATGAAAGGCAAAAAAATGTTTATCTCATTTAAGTATTAATGTGTGTTACCTAAGATTTTTTGTGTGTTTTTATGCATTGTTTGTAAATAATACCTTATATTACGTGTTTTGCTCTTTTTGGATGGTATTCTTACATTTAAGTGGATTTCACCTGTATACTCACAAGATGACAACCTGGTGATGAAGTCCATGTCGTGTAATCCAACCTATAATGTATGGTAATGAAGTCCACATGGTCAGGGAGCATTGGTTCTCCTGGTCCTTACCTAGTTCACCCGTAATTAGTGATATACATCTCCAAAGAGATACACGTGCAAATTTTCCATGGGTTATGATGGATATTAGAGCTGATGTTGGCCAATAATAATAGGGACATGGGATTTGAGGCAATGGGTGGATATGAAAGCCACCTCATTGATCTCTACTAATGGTTGGTCATGACCTCCAACTCACTAGTGTTAAAGTGATACCTGGTGTGTAGGTTTCTTTTTAGATTTTTAGAAATGGAAAGTGATGCACCAGAGAGCACTCGTGATTAATTAACTATATGCCTAAAAATATTGTTTGATTTTATAAAATAGATATCTAATTTATCTAAATGACTTTCATACAATGCAATTTATACTTTGTGATGTAACGACCTCTAGCTAAGCCACATGCAAGCAATCTTAACAAACAAGAGCCTAGACCACTGGAGACTAGGGCAGACCTTGAAAATAGAGGACCGTTTTTCCTAGAAGTGATGAGAGAAAAGATAAAAAAACCTAAGAAGTTTCAAATGCATATTTCTTCCATATTTCCTTATGCTTCTTTAATAAAAGAAATATGATTTTACTTGCTATTTTATAAAAATAAATTGCAGACAGAGAAAGACAAAAAATTAGGGAGTAGTACCAACCTAAAATACTTGTCTGATGATGAAATAGCTGCCCTCAACTACATTTTTATGCTAGTCACTGTCGACCAGAGAAACTAGTACTTGACATTGACTTCAAGAGTGATCAAAATATGTTGGCCACTATCGACCAAAGCAACTAAACCTGCACACAAAAAACACCTGAAAACATCAGTAAAATAATCAAAAATAAAATTCAAGTGGGGGTCCCACCATGATCGCCATCTGTGTGATCCCAAGAAGTGTACACCACTGTTATACTTATAATATTATATCAAATTAAAGACCATAAAGCATAGATAACATGTAAATGATAAATAAAGAAATATATTTTATTAATTTTTGCAAATCTCGATTACATATTGGTACCTCTTAGGGATACTTAGTTCACTGTTCAATACAATAAGATACAAAAAGAGTAATGGAACCTGATAAGGCCCCTGGACCTGATGGCTTCTCACCCCAATTTGTTCAACATTTCTAGGATATTATGGTACAAGATGTCATTGTTGCAATTAAGTTATTCTAGAGAGTCAAAAATATGTCGAGAGAATCCAATTCCACTTTCATTTTTTTAATACCCAAGTCCAACGATCGTGCTTCCATTTTTGATTTCAGACCGATTAGTATCTGCAGTGTCATTTACAAACTTATCACCAAAGTTATGACAAATAGGTTGAAATACATCCTTCCCTACATCATCAATAAGTGCCAAGGGAGCTCGGTAAAAGGTAGATTCATTTTGTATGGAGTGATAACCGTCCACGAATTGGCACACTCGGCATCAAAAAATAAAAAACCCAACATGTTCCTTAAGCTTGACATGAACAAGGCTTTCGATCGGGTTTCCTAGAAATTCCTATTCAAAGTCCTAGAAAAGTTTGGGTTTCACAAATAATGGATCAAGATGGTTCTAGAATGTGTCTCGACTGCTTGGTTCTTGATTCTTATCAATGGATCACCCACAGTTTTCTTCCAAAGTTTCAAAGGCATCCATCAAGGGGACCCTCTGTCCCCCTTTCTCTTCATAATTTTGGCTAAAACCCTTAGAAGAACCCTTTCAGATGCCTGCAACAGTGGTCTTGTTTCCAGGATCAAACTAGCCTCAACATCCAAACCCATATCCCATCAATAGTTTGTTGATGATACTATTCTATCCTCTCATGCTTCCGTTCCCGAAGCAAAAATCATTAAGAACATTCTTGATTCTTATGAAGAGGCGGCTGGTCAGAAAGTCAACTACCACAAAAGAAAGCTATACTTTCTCAATACTCCCAATCACAGACAAAATAGGATTGTTGAGATCCTTGGGTGCAACATTGGGAGCCTTCCAACTACTTATCTTGGATTACCACTTTTCCATGATAGATCAGTCTTAGCTATGTGGAACCCTATTTTAGATCGCCTAAACAAGAAACTAGCGAGGTGGAAAAGCTCAATGCTTAGCTAGGCAGCCAAAGCCACTCTGGTCCAAGCTTGCCTTCAAAGTATCCCCATTTTTTTATTATCTATTTTCAAAGCTCCAACTACCATCTACCAAAAAATTGAACAAATTCAACATAGATTCCTTTGGGCTGGAAACAAAAACAAGAATAAATTTTTGCTAGTCGCCTAGGATAGGGTTTGTTCCAAGAAAAAGGATGGAGGACTCAGATTCAAAGACATCAAGTGGATGAACATGGTCCTCATTTCCAAGCAATCCTGAAGACTTACCATCAATGAAAAAGTCACCTAGATTGACATCATTAAAGCTAAGTACCTCCATCAATTTTCCTTTCTTGGAGAGCACAACCTCCCTATCGGATCCCATTTTTGGAATGGCATAATCAAAACAAGGAAAATCATCATGGAAGGCTTAATGTGGTGTCTAGGAACTAGAACTACCATCCATTTTTGGGATGACCCATGGATCCATGATAAACCTCTCAGCCAATATCAGCATCTTACAGTGCTCAAGGCAACTACTGAAGCCACCTTTGGAGATAAGGTGTGCCACTTCATTAACCAAGGTCCTACAAGACCTGAATGGAAAAACCTGGATCTTAATAGGCCCAGGCATATCATCGAGGCTCTTAGGTGGTTACAAAACTTGTTGAGGACTTGCATCATCCCGAGCTCACACAAAGATGATTCCATGGTCTGGAACCTTGAAGAATCTAGAAATTTCACTGTCAAATCAGCCTACTATAGTCAAGAAACTCCCACAGATGGTTGGGACTTATCAAATTAGGTCTGGGTTCCCAAGATCATTCCCAAGGTCAAATTATTTTGCTGGTTGACCATCCAAAATAGAATCCTCACCATTGACAACTTGATAATCAGAGGGTTACTCATTCCCAATTGGTGTATCCTGTGCAAAAACACCTGCGAGTCAACTTTGCATATTTTTTTGGAATGTCCCTTTTCTCTTGTAGTTCTCAACCAGGTCCATAACACCTTTGAAATCTCCACAGTGCTCCCACATTCCATTCCCCTCCTTATTAAGCAATGGCCCTGGCCTTTCAAGAGAAACCAACTAAAATTCATGTGGCAAGCTTGCCTCCACATTTACCTATGGCAGATATGGCTCAAGAGAAATGCCAGAATTTTCAAAAATCAAGCCACTGATAAGAAGATTATCATTGTCAAAATCATGACCCTTGCTACGGAGAATGCCTCTCTTGTTTCATCTCCAAAACCCCCCTCCTAGCTTAGAATCAGACCTAACCAAACTTTTCAATTTGTCTAACATCTCTATCATGCCCCGTATTTCTATTGACAGGTCCGTCATCAAGTGGGTCTTACCACCTACTAGGTGGCACAAGCTCAATTTTGATGGTGTGGCTAAAGGCAACCCAAGAGCGGTTGGTAGAGGGGGAATTCTTAGAAACCACAGAGGAGAAATAATTTTGGCCTTCACCCAGAACCTGGGAATTCAATCCAACAATATGGCAGAGGCGCGGGCCTTTTTCCAAATTTTTATCCTCATGGAAGGGTTGACCATCAATAAACTTATCATTGAATGAGACTCGTTGCACTGTATCAATTGGCTTAATGGTATTGCTAAGCCTGCTTGGGCCCTTGCTTCGATTTTCTAAGAATGCAAGGCCCTAATTGGCAATTACCTAGAATTAACCATTAAGCATCAATACCGAGAAGGAAACAAAGCTGTGGAATGGCTTGCTAACAAGGGAGTCAATGAATCTGACATTCAAGTGTGGAGATACTCCTTCCCCATTGGCCTAAGGAATGATCCTACAAGTTTCAATGTTTGCACAATGTGAGATGTTGTCAGGGGATTGGTTTGGTATGTTGTTGAAACTTGTCACAATACCGCGACACCTTTTCCTTCTCCTTCGACAACAAAAATGCAACATGTCACGATATCATGACATTTCTTTCTCCTTTGGGCACAACATTGCAACATGTCACAATATCACGACACTTTTTTCTCCTTTGGTCGTGGCGTTACATCATGTCACGATATCATGACACTTTTTCTCTTTCGGCCATGATGATGCAACTTGTCGCGATATCGTGACACTTTTTCTCTTTGGCCGTGATAATGCAACATGTCGTGATATCACAACACTTTTTCTCTTTGGCTGCGATAATGCAACATGTCGTGATATCACGACACTTTTTCTCTTTGGCCGAGATAATGCAACATGTCGCAATATCGTGACACTTTTTCCTCCTTTGGCCGCGGTAATGCAACATGTCACGATATCGTGACACTTTTTCTCCTTTGGCCATGTCGTTGCAACATGTCACGATATCGTGACATCTTTTCTCTTTGGACGTGATGTTGCAACTTGTCACGATATCACGACACTTTTTCTCTCTGGTCGCGATGATGCATCATGTCGTGATATCGTGACACCTTTTCCTTATTTGGTCATGGCAATGCAACATGTGATTTCGTGACATTTTTTTCTTTCTTTTTGTCGATATGATGCAACATGTCATGATTTCATGACACTTTTTCTCCTCTAGCCATGATGCTGCAACTTGTCGTGATATCTCGACACTTTTTTTCCTCTGGCCGTGATGACGCAACATGTCACGATATCACGACACTTTTTCTCTTGGGTCGCGATGATGCAACATGTCATGATATCGCGACACCTTTTCCTTCTTTGGCCACAACAATGCAACATGTCGCGATATCACAACATTTTTTATCTTTTTTCTGAGATGATGCATCACGTCGTAATATCACAACATTTTTTCTCCTTAGGCCGTGATGATACAACATGTCATGATATCGTGACACTTTTTCTCTTCTGGACATGACATTGCAACATGTCATGATATCGTGACACTTTTCCTCCTTTGGTCATGACAATACAACATGTCGCGATATCACGACACCTTTTCTCTTATAGCCACAATGGTGCAACATGTCGTGATATCATGACACTTTTTCTCTTGTGGCTGCAACAATGCAACATGTCATGATATCGCGATATATTTTCTTCTTTGGCCTCGATGATACAACTTTTCATGATATCGCAACACCTTTCCTCCTCTGGCCATGATGATGCAACTTGTCGTGATATCATGACACTTCTTCTATTTTGGTAGCGACATTGCACCATGTCATGATTTCATGACACTTTCTCTCCTTCGGCCGTGATGCTGCATCTTGTCGCAATATCATGATATCTTTTCCTCCCTTGGCTACGACGGTGCAACATGTCAAGATATCGTGACACCTTTTCCTCCTTGCTTTTTCTCTATGCTTGGGACCATGAAAATGCAACATGTCGCGATACCGCGACACCTTTCTTCTTGTGGTGTTTGTATTTTTCTTTGATCTTTAGTTCTTGGGCCTCTCCGGTCGGTTTGGATAACATGCAAAAATTACTTGTACAAGGTTCAGGGACCTTTCAACACCCTTTCAACCAATAAAAAAAAATATGTCCCCTCACAAAGGGAGTGGTGCACTTCCATAGGCCTCTCAATATCGTACATGAACTTGTATGAGGGCTTATAGATGCCTCCTTATCCTTATTTTTCTTGGAGGGATCTTATGTGCTGAATGCCTTGAATCGGTCCTATAAAACTATAACCTACATGCATAGAAACAACAATAGGAAATCAATAGCACAGGATGCCTCTTATGAAGAGGCTTTATTAGCAAATATATGAACCATGATATATAAGTATAATAAAATAAAATACAATAAAACTGAATGATGAATGCGTGGATAACTCAAGAAATAATAGTGTAAATGCATTACAAAAATTAGATCTATGCTAAAACTAATTAAGAAAGCAATAACATATCTAATCTAGGACTTGGAAAATAATACCTAAAAACCCTATGCTATTCCTATGGGCCACTATCAAGGACAATGGCCACAAAGTGAAACCTTTCTCCTCATGAACCAGGAGCTGTAGCACTATCTTATTCATCCTAATTGATGTTCGAGGGTCGCCTCTTATGTCTAGTACACTAGTTGATGGCGAAGAATATCTGATCTAAATGGTTGTATGACTGAAAACCATTGCTAAATCAGGCAAAGATCCGCTACTTCTCCAAGGGGTAAAATATCTCTCTCCAACCTGCTAAATATTTGCAACACATAATTTTGATATTCATGAATCTTTTGCTTTATTTGGGATATTCCATATGTAGACCTCTTGGATTCAGATCTAGATATGGATCTTGTCTTCCTAGAGAAGCTAAAATCGAAATTTACATGCAACTAACCATACCAAGGGGAAAGAATCAGTCACAAATTTGCATTGAAGGGGTAGTCAGGAGGAGATCTAGGAGTTCCTCACCAAAAATCAGCCATAATCAATGCAAGTGCAATCAGACTGCATGATTTAGGCTTGTTTTCATGGCTAGACTATATTTTGGTGCTACCCATTATCTATAGTAGTGGCTAGGTGTGTTCGTTATCATATTTAGAGGCCATTGTTGGTGGATGCTCTGATTGATAACATATGAGCCTTAATGGGCTATAACTTGTTGGCAATTTTGGGTACCTTTGGTACATTGCCTTTGCTCAAGTGTAGAAGTTGTCATTGATGTCAAGAAGCTCTTGAAGGAATTTTATTTAATGTCAGATTATTCAAAGCATGGATAGTGGGTTTCCAAGAAGATCATAGTAGCCCATTTGCAAAATATCAAAGAAAAAAAGACAAGTTAGAAAAAGTATGCTATGTTGGAAAAACTGTCGCGATTTCATGACATTTTAGAGGAGAGAGAAAGTGCTGGTAAAACTGTCATGATTTTGTGACATGTTGGAAGAGAGAGAAGAAGCAGGAAAAACTATCGTGATTTCGCGACATGTTGGCAGAGAAAGAAAGCAAGGTGGAAAGTGTCACGATTTCATGACATGTCACATTTTTGTGACTCGAAAAGTGTAGGAAGGCAAAGAAGGGAAAGTGTCACGATTTCACGACATAATGCAAGGAAGGTTGTATGGACAAAAAAGTGTCATGATTTCATGACATGATGTAGAAGGGAGAGTCCGTAGTATGAATTGTCGCGATTTCATGACAAGTTCGAAGAGAGATAAAATATCTCAAAAAGTGTCATGATTTCGTAACATGCTATAGAGTTCGAAGTGAGAACAGTCACGATTTCGTGATATGCTGCAAAAGACGAAGTGAGGACTGTTGCAATTTTGTGACATGCTGAAAAGCTCGAAGTGAGAACTGTCATGATTTAACGACATGCAGCAAAGGGAAGAGTTTGATATGAGAAGCATCGCAATTTCATGATAGGTTGCAAAGAAAGCTTTCGAAAGCTGAAAGCATCACGATTTTGCGATAGGATGAAATAAAAGCGTACAGATGTAGAAAGTGTCATGATTTTGTGATAGGAAGAAAATATAGTGTATGGATGCAAAAAAGTGTCGCAATTTTGTGACAGGAAGAAAAGATAGCAAACGACAACAGAAGTGTCACGATTTCACGACAAAAACTGAAAGCATGTCTTCCATAGGTGAAGTGTCATGATTTTATGACAAAAGCAGAGAGGAAGGCTATGAAGACAAAAGCATCACGATTTTGTGACATGTTCCAGTTTCATGGGTGTAAGGCAGAAAGAAGCTCAAGGCAGTTAAACTGTCACGATTTCATGACAAAAGCAAAGAGGAAGGCCATGAAGACAGAAGGGTCATGATTTCATAAAAAAAATTGAAGATGATGTCAGCAAAGGCAAAAGTGTCATGATTTCATGACAAAAGTAGAGAAGAAGGCCATGAAGACAGAAGGGTCATGATTTTGTGACAGAAGAGAAGATGACATCAGCAGAAGCAGAAAGTGTCACGATATCACGATAAAATCCAAAATAAAGTGTACGATTGCAAAGGTATTGTGATATCATGACATGTAGTTTTGCGAGAAAAGCTACAAAACCACAAAGGCGGTTGAAGCCGACAGAGTTGAATTTGAGCCGATGAAGTTAAGGGTAGCAGCCAACTAAGATCAAGGTTTTGATCTTGAAAGTATTAGTATAAAAGCAGGGCTGCTTGGAGAGAAAAAACATATATCGATCGATGTGTGTGTTCGAAGAGCAGCATTCGTAGACTGTGTGAAGAGAAGAAGTTCAATCGTCGAGAGTAGAGTGCATTATGTTAAATCTTCCAAGTGAGAGAGATCGCAAGGAAGCAAAGTGCACGAAGACTATGTGGCTATAATTGCACAAGAGGTGCAAAGGTCAAAGTTTGATAAAGGGCAGCTGTGATTGCACAAAAAGAGTGAAGGACTGTGTTTTTGTGCAGATCAAAAAAAGAGGACAAAGACATCTGTGCCAGACCGAAGGATTGTGTTTGGTGCAGATTAGAGAAAGAGATCGAGGACATTTGTGCTAGACCGAAGGACTGTGTTTAGTGCAAATTCGAGGACCAACTTTGAGGTGATAGAGTTGAGGACAGAGGTCTCCAGCCAGAGTAGGGAAGACAAGTGTCTTCTATGGATAGAGTTCCATTTGCTAAGGGTAGTTGAGGTAGAGGTCTTCTATAGGATCACTAGCTAGAGCAGAGTTAGGGGAAGGTATCTCCTTTGATCCGAGGCTCATAAACATTGTAATTGGGAAGGTTTCCCAAAGAATTTGAGATAAACTTTTAGAGAAAATTTTTGTGGACGTAACCCAAAATTTTTGGGTGAACCACATTAAAATCTGGTTTCTCTTTGTGGATGATTTTGTGCATTGCTTTGATATTGCTTTGAGTATTTTGTTGTACTATTTAGTAGTATAAAGAAAAAGTAAAAAGAGGTCTTATACTATTCACCCCCCCTCTCAGTATAAGCTTGTGTTCTTCAATTGGTATCAGAGCGGGTTCCTTCAAAAATTTTAATAGCTTGAAGGAAAAGCTAGCAAAGAACACAATGGATTATTCAAGTGGCAATGCAGCACCTATTCTTGATGGATCAGATTTTGGTCTTTGGAGTGCAAGGATGAAGGTTCATCTAATGGCACTTGGGAATGAGGTTTGGGAAGTGATTGAATATGGGTACACTATTCCTAAAAATGGTCCTTATACTAAAGAAGATAGGATTATACATCACAACAATTCAAAAGCAATGAATGCAATATTGAAGGGTTTACAAAAGGCAGATCTTACCAAGGTGATTCACTACAAGACAACTAGTGAAATGTGGAAACAGTTGTAGGTGGTTCACACAGGTGATGTAAATGTTCGAAAGGCCAAGTTGAGACACTTCAAAGGTATTTTTGAATAACTCAAGATGAATGATGATGAAAATATTAATGACTACATGCTTCATATGGATGAGGTTGTTAACTCCATGAAAGACTTAGGTCTCGAGCTTGCTGAAAATGATGTTTGTGATAAGATTTTAAGATCTCTTCCTAATAGATTTAGTGAAAAGATTTATGCTATTGAGGAAGCTAAAGATTTGGATAAGTTGAAAAAGGATGAGCTCCATAGTATACTTGTAGCATTTGAGTTGAGAACTCAAGTGAAGGTTGATGTCAAGAAAGAGGCAGCTTTCAAGGCTACCAAGAAATCCAAAGGTAAACAGATTCAAGAGAGTGATGAGTCTTCTAGTGATGAAGAGGCATATTACAGCAAGAAAGGCAAGTTCTATAGAAAGCACAAAAGCATGAAGAATATAATATGTTTCAATTGTGGAAAGTTTGGCCATTATGCTACTGACTGTACTGTTTCCAAGTATGAAAGTGATGAAGATAAATAGGATTCTGAAAAGTTCAAACATCACAAGAAGAACAAATATGAGCACATCAATCATGGAAAGATGTATTCTCACAAGCACAAGAAGAGTTTCTACCTAGACAAATCAAGTAAGTGTTCTAGTAGTGATAGTGAAAGTTATTCAAGTGATAGTGAAAATGAGATGTTCATATCAGAAAAAGAGGAAGAATCGAAACATAGATTCATTATCATGAAATGTTTTAGATGTGGAAATTTTGGTCACCTTGAGGATGATTGCACAAATAATGAATTGGTTACTAGTATGTATGAGGATTCTTCAGAAAACTATAAGGAAGATGCTTGTATGGTTTTTGAAAAGGGTAGCACCTCTAGTGATAAGAAATCTGTAAAAGGCTTTGATGATTCAGAAAGCAAACAAATAAAGGATCTTGAAAGTGAACTTACTAATGCTCTTAGTGCTTTGAAAAAGGAAAGAAAGAAGAATTCCAGACTCAAGGATAAGTTAGATGAATGTTGTATGGAGAGAGATGATCTTATAGAAAGTCTTGACTTCTCTATGGCTAAGACACAAGAACTCAAGGATGAGTTAGAGTCTAAGATTCTTCAGTATAATGAGTTGGAACAGAAAATGGATTCTTTGGAAGTGGAAACTAAAGAGTACAAGGATAAACTGTATAGGTTTCAAGATAGCTCCAAAAGGGTTAAGTCTCTCATCAAAGGTCAAAGAAAACCAATAGATAAAATAGGTCTTGGTTTTGTTGAGCCGCACAAGGAACAGGTTGGGGAATCTAGTAAGAGATTTCAAAAGGAAGAGAGTTCTGATGAAGAAAGTACTTTAGATCATGAGTCCGTGAGTGATAGATGCGTAGAAACAAAAAATGAAATTCAGATTGAGAAGAAGTTTTTGGGACCCAAGAGGTCGAATAAAAGAAAATTTCATAGCAGATGTTTTGCGTGTCACAGGTTTGGTCACATGGCTGTGCATTGCATGACTCAAGTAAGGAAGGTAAATGACAGTTTCAAAGGTAGCAATTTATTTCAAGGGTATTGCTACTCTTGTAATCAGTTTGGGCATAAGGCACTTTTTTGCAAGGCTAATAACAGGAACACGGTTAGTCATAATAGGAAGATTCAAAGAACAGGTATGCCTAAAAGAAATAACATTATTTCCTGTTATAAGTGCAACAATGCAGGCCACACATCTAGATAATGTATATCTAAACTTCCAAGGTATAGGAATAGAAACAATAGTATGAACAGGTCCAAGGATCAAGGCATGGATAAGAATAGTGACAGGAACAAGAACAAGAATATTGACAAAGAATTCAAAAGAAGGCCCGGCAAGGAAATTGTAGACAATGATGATGATCAGTGCCTAATGGGAGTTTTACTCCCACCCCTATTTTAATCACCTCATCAAGAGGTGGGGGAGGGACTAAGACAAGAGGCTCTTTCTTAGTCCCGAGGCCCAAAGGTGGCCCTTTTCCATTGATGACAAAGGTGGAGAGATATGAGTAAGGGGGAGAGCATCAAGTGAAGAGAAGAGCTTCAAGTCAGGGGGAGCAAAACTTAAATGGCAGATTCTCAGTTGCTAGCATAGCTGGTTTTAGTTTTGGCTCTTGAGATGTGTTTTTAGTAAAGGTTTGCCATCAATGAAAAAGGGGGAGATTGTTGGCAATTTTGGGTACCTTTAGTACATTGCCTTTGCTCAAGTGTAGAAGTTGTCATTGATGTCAAGAAGCTCTTGAAGGAATTTGATTTAATGTCATATTATTCAGAGCATGGACAGTGGGTTTCCAAGAAGATCATAGTAGCCCATTTGCAAAATATCAAAGAAAAAAAGACAAGTTAGAAAAAGTATGCATTGCTGGAAAAACTATCGCGATTTCGTGACATTTTAGAGGAGAGAGAAAGTGCTAGCAAAACTATCATGATTTCGCGACATGTTGGAAGAGAGAGAAGAAGTAGGCAAAACTATCATGATTTCGCGACATGTTGGCAGAGAAAGAAAGCAAGGTGGAAAGTGTCACGATTTCACGACATGTCGCATTTTTGTGACTCGAAAAGTGTAGGAAGGCAAAGAAGGGAAAGTGTCACGATTTTGCGACATAATGCAAGGAAGGTTGTACAGACGAAAAAGTGTCACGATTTTGTGACATGATGCAGAAGGGAGAGTCCACAGTAGAACTGTCGTGATTTCATGACAAGTTCGAAGAGAGATAAAGTATCTCAAAAAGTGTCACGATTTCATGACATGCTGCAGAGTTCAAAGTGAGAACAGTCATGATTTCATGACATGCTACAAAATACGAAGTGAGGACTATCACGATTTCATGACATGCTGAAAAGCTTGAAGTGAGAACTGTCGCAATTTCATGACATGCAGCAAAGGGAAGAGTCTGAAATGAGAAGTGTCATGATTTCGTGACAGGTTGCAAAGAAAGCTTTCAAAAGCTGAAAGCATCGCAATTTCATGACAGGATGAAAGAAAAGCGTATGGATGCAGAAAGTGTCATGATTTTGCGACAGGCAGAAAAGATAGCGTACGAATGTAGAAAGTGTCATGATTTTGCGATAGGGAGAAAAGATAGCATACGACAGTAGAAGTGTCACGATTTCATGACAAAAACTGAAAGCATGTCTTCCATATGTGAAGTGTCACAATTTTGCAAAAAAAGTAGAGAGGAAGGCTATGAAGACAAAAGCGTCGTGATTTCGCAACATGTTCTAGTTTCACGGGTGTAAGGCAGAAAGAAGCTCAAGGCAGCGGAAGTGTTGTGATTTCATGACAAAAGTAGAGAGGAAGGCCATGAAGACAGAAGGGTCATGATTTCATGACAGAATTGAAGATGATGTCAGCAGAGGCAAAAGTGTCACAATTTCATGACAAAAGCAGAGAAGAAGGCCATGAAGATAGAAGGGTCATGATTTCGTGACATAAGAGAAGATGACGTCAGTAGAAGTAGAAAGTGTTGCGATATCATGACAAAAGCCAAAAGAAAGTGTACGGTTGCAAAGGTGTCATGATATCGTGACATGTTGTAGTTTTGTGAGAAAAGCTATAGAACCACAGAGGCGGTTGAAGCCGACAGAGTTGAATTTGAGCCGACGAAGTTAAGGGTAGCAGCCGACTAAGATCAAGGTTTTGATCTTGAAAGTATTGTATAAAAGTAGGGCTGCTTGGAGAGAAAAAACATATATCGATCGATGTGTGCGTTCAAAGAGCAATGTTCACAGACTGTGCGAAGAGAAGAAGTTCGATCATCGAGAGCAAAGTGCATTCTGTCGAATCTTCCAAGTGAGAGAGATCGCAAGGAAGCAGAGTGCACGAAGACTATGCGGCTGTAATTGCGCAAGAGGTGCAAAGGTGGAAGTTTGATAAAGGGCAGTTGTGATTGCACAAAAAGAGCGAAGGATTGTGTTTTTGTGTAGACCAAAAAAAGAGGACAAAGACATCTGTGCCAGACCGAAGGACTGCGTTTGGTGCAGATCAGAGAAAGAGATCAAGGATATTTGTGCTAGACCGAAGGACTGTGTTTAGTGCAAATTCGAGGACCAACTTTGAGGTGATAGAGTTGAGGACAGAGGTCTCCAGCCAGAGTAGGGAAAATAGGTGTCTTCTATGGATAGAGTTCCATTTGCTAAGGGCAGTTGAGGCAGAGGTCTTCTAGAGGATCACCAGCCAGAGCAGAGTTAGGGGAAGGTATCTCTTTTGAGTCGAGGCTCATAAACATTGTAATTGGAAAGGTTTCCCAAAGAATTTGAGATAAATTTTTAGAGAAAAATTTTGTGGACATAACCCAGACTTTCTGGGTGAACTACGTTAAAATTTGGTGCCTCTTTGTGGATGATTTTGTGCATTGCTTTGATATTGCTCTGAGTATTTTGTTGTACTATTTAGTAGTATAAAGAAAAAGTAAAAAGATGTCTTATACTGTTCACCCCCTCCTCTCAGTATAAGATTGTGTTCTTCATAACTACCCTTTTTTGGTGGTTAGGACCACATCTAGCTCTTGGAAAGGTCCAAGATCATTCATATGGTCTTTGTATGTGCCCATATGAGTAGTCTCCTTAACATGATGTATTTTAGGTATCTATAGCTTGCGAGAGGTTATTTTTTGTTAGTCTAGGTACTAATATTATTCTACTATATTGGATTATTAGTATCTTGGATGTTTGAAATGACTTCTTGAAGTATGTCTCTATTTATCTAATTGATGAAGATTACCTATTTTGAGTGTTGTTAATCGCAAGTGTGGGACATTGGAAATTGATTGGAAATAGTTTTCCTATAGATACCTATGATGTTAGCTCTATCTGGCCACTATTTAATCATAAACTTTTCTAACCCTAAATCCATTTCTATCCCTATCATTTAAACATTTAACTAAGCTTAAATGATTCAATGCCTTATTATTTGACAAGGTATACAAACCTACTCTAGAGGTTGGATTAGAGCAGTCTTTAATCCATCCAATTTTGGTATTTGGACTATAATTATTGGATGTGCATCTAATCATAATGTTGAATATAATAGTCATAATTTTGATCTCTTCTTGATGTCAATTCAAATACAAACTATTTTAGCATGCCTGGTAGAACCCTGTTTACAAGAACATTAGCCAACCCACCGAATGATCATTTTTACCTTTTCTTGGAGGAATCAAGATTTAGTGGATTGTCTTGACCTCATTAAGTGGTGAAAAATAAATTCCTTGGAAACTCCTTGAATGCAAGAAACTAGAAAAGTCAATTTCAATAGCTCATATTTTTTCATGAATACTAGGTCATCTACAAAGAATAACCCAGATTCTTTTATGTATTATGAGCTCCCTTTGAGATGATCCACTATTATAAGAAATTTATTCTTAGATTTTCAATCAAGAGGGGATCTAGTTGAACCACCCCCATAAGTACCTCCAAGACCTCCTCCAGCAAGAACAATACCTAGAAATATGGCTAATAATGAGAATGTGGCTCCAAACCAACCCCTACAAAAATACCCTAATTGGAATATAGCTGGTTCCCTGAGGCTTACCCACATGCAAATATCCCCTGAGCTGTATCCAAATCCATATATACTTATGATGGATCAGTAAAAATTGGCTACAAGCATTGCCAAGATATCCTAAATCTAGTAGCAATTTATAACATAAAAAATAAATATGTGATTATCAAAATTTTGGCCCTATCGTTTAGAGATAAAATCCTACATTGGTTCAGAACCTTAGATAAAAATATCATTACTTCATGGAATGAATTAGCATAGCCATTTTTAGAAGAGTTCAATGAGTCTGATAATTCATTTTCTCTTCTACATCAATTTACATCCATGCAAAAACATCAACAAAAGTTGATTTTATACTTTAATATAAGATTTTATAGAACTTGGAAGATGATTCCACCTGAAGCCAGGCCAACTAATCCCCTTTATTTTATGTACTATATCAAATACCTCGCATCAAAAATGGATTTACAAACTCAAAATTTAGGTATATACGCCTTCCCTCAAGTCTACAATGTAGATGTGCAAGCTGAAAACATCCTTAATAATGTAGGAAGGTTACCCCCTAAACTGTGATTCCCAAAGTTATATGGCTACATCTTATTACATGGATCATCCTCCTTTATCAACTTGTATTCCTTATATGTCTCTAATTATGTCCCATAAAATACCATATATCTCAAATTCTTTCCACTACTCCAATCTCAAACACTTCAAGAATCTATTGTGTTGCTTGATATTCAGATTACTTTGAAAAAACTTAGTAACAAGATGAATTCATTGAAGAAAAGAGATATAGAGAGGTCTCAACAAAGGATATTCCCATATATCAATAGAGATAAAAATTCTAGTAACAACAATAGTTTAGGGATCAATGTTAATGCAAATCAAGAATATCAAGAATATTATTTTGAAACCAGTCTTGTGAATCTTTGGTGCCTTGTATGTAATGATCCTCATGATTCAAAATCATACATTATGTATCAATGTCATGTGCAGCAAGCCATGGAAAAGGTGGAAAGGAACAAAAAAGGTAGATTCAATATGCTATGGCAACCAGATCAGATCATGGTTGGGTAAGATATTGATGAAGAAGAACCTATTTCTGTCATGATAAGATTAAGTAAAAATACATTGAAAGTAGATCCACATAAGATGAATCAGTTTTAGGTCCATTCTTATAAGAAGAAATATCCTCCCTTGAAAAGTAATGATCAATTTCCTATCCTCCAAGTAGCTAAAAATAGGGATATACTCCCTAAGAGCTAAGAGAGAGAAGTTAATTTTCCCAAGAGATATGACAAAGAGAATGAAAAATAAAGGATGAGATCCAAAATTGAAGCACAAGAAAAGCTAATTTTTCCTTCCATAACTAAAATACAAAGGGTTGAAGCTACACAATAGTACAAGAGAAAATATGGTGAACTAGAAAATAAGTATGAGATATCCCTTTAATAAAAATAGAATATAACATTGTGGAAGATATGAAAAGAATCCCCTCTAAGGCTAATCTCTATGATACCCTCATCATATGTGGTCAAATAGATCTACTTAAAGCTTCTTTGAGTAAAAATTCCCAAGAAAAGTAGACTACCACAATCCTTAGCATACCCTATGGTAAGGAGAAAATATCTCTTGCTACTATGAAGAAAAATTCATCTCCCTTATACATATCCTTGAGGATGGAGAAATGGACAATATACAACTGTATGATTAATTCAGGGGCCTCTACCATAGTCATGCCCAGAGAATTCTATGAAGATATGGGTATTAAATATACCAGATCTTATCCTAGATTTTTGTAGTTGGATGGGACACCAATTAAGATAGTTGAAGTAATAAAAGATGTACTAATGATACTACATTGAACCATTGAGGTTACAATAGTCCAAGAATTTGTGGTAGTAGATATAGAGCCTTATTTTGGCCTATGCCTTTCCAAAGAGTTCATTGCCAAGTTAGGAGGTTACATGTACTTGGATTACTCTAGCATGATAATCCTTTAAAGGAAAAGAGGATAAGAATAACACTTGAAAAGCCTATATCCTATAACTTTGAGAAAATTTAAGAAGATATGTGCAACCTCACACCCATAGATAATTTTGAACTAGTGGAAAGTTTTGAAGAGTTAGAGGTTGAGGATAAATTACCATTCATATAATATTATAGTCAGTTTGGGACAAAAATGGGCACATACAAAATTTCTTTAGAAGCTGAGAAACATATCCCTACTATATCCAATCAATACCTAAGAGAGATGGAGACTTGGACTATGTATTTTAATGGTGCTAGATGTATAAATGGAGTTGGCACGATAGTAGTTTTGTAGTCTCCCTCAGAGGGTATCAAGATTTTTGTATATAGACTGATATGGTCTTGCACTAACAATGCTATAGAATATGAAGCTTTATGCTTAGGTCTAATGCAAGCTAAGAGCATGAGTATCAAAATACTAAATATATATGGTGACTTTGAGCTGATAGTCAATCAAGTAAGGGAGAGATGTAGTAGTAAACACCATTACCTAAGAACATACATAAATAGGGTATGGGATTTGATGGAATCCTTTGATGACCTAAACATCCATTTTGTTCCTATAAAATAGAACATACTAGCTGACTCCTTGGCAGTTAAAGGTTTCAATTTCATCCCTTCCTCATATATGGGATCATCTAAGGATAGGAATATCAAACTAGTTTTTAGACCTGCAGTACCAAATAAATAGATTTTTTGGAAGGCTTTTGAAAGTAATGATGGTTAGAGAAGCTTGCCTATCAACTATTCAAGAGGAATTTCCTAATGAGATTGATCAATAAGATGTTATACAATTGAAGAATAATCATATACCTAGAGGTTTTGTCACTCTAGAAAACCTCTTTGATAATGAATATGGGATAAAAGCTAGATCCATGGAGATGAATAAAAAAATCTATAAAGATATTGAGATTGAGAAAGAAAATATGCTCAAAGTTGGTATTTTTTGTTCTCTATAAGAGGTAGAGGAGATAAAAACCCTATGCTTTAAATACCAAGACATTGTGGCCTGGTCATATGAATATCTAAAGGTATATGATAAAAAAGTGATCCAACATACTATTGAGCTAGAGCCTAATGCAAAGCCTTTTAGATAGAAGCAAAGTCCTGTAAATCCTAGAATTAAATCTATAATGAGAGAGGAGCTACTCAAATTGCTAAATACTACTATTATATATCTAATTAAGCACTCTACATGGGTAGCTAACTTAGTCCCTATTAGAAAAAATAATGGAGACATCTGTTTGTGTGTAGATTTCAAGAATATCGACTAGGTATCATTAAACGATCACTACCCCCTCCCCTATATTGACCAGATTCTACAAATTGTTACAAGAGCAGAAAGATTCTCATTTTTAGGTGATTTCTCTAGATATAACCAGATCTAGGTAAAATATGAATATCAATTCAAGATAATATTTACCACCAAATGGAGAAATTTGTATTACCAAAGGATACCTTTTGGTTTGTCCAATGTAGGATTGGAAAGCTAATCAATAATACCATCCTTATCTACTTAGATGATATGAATGTGTTCTCTCATGAGAAACAAAACTATATAGAAAAATTAGAGCAAGTATTTGAGAAATTAGAGAATTTGGCATCTCTCTTAACCCAAAGAAGTCATTTTTTGTATCTCATTAAGGGAAGCTATTGGGGCTTGTGGTCTAAGGAGGGAATGTCTATTGACCCAGATAGAGTGAAATCAATTATTGCTCTCCCCTTACCTATTAAAAATAAATCTTTACAATATTTGTTTGGGCTGATCAACTTTGTTAGGAAGTTCATATCATACTTTGCTCAATTTGTAAATCCTATATCAGAGTCGCTAAAGAAAAATGCAGATTTCAAGTAGACAGAAGCAAGAAAATAGGCTTTTTAAGTCATTAAAAAATATTTTACCACTGCTCCAGTTCTGGTAAATCTTGAATTCAATAAGAATTTCATTGTATATGCTTATGGAGCTAAGGAGAGCTATGCATTTGTGCTTACTCAAAAAAATTATGATGGAGAAGAACACCCCATATTTTTTTGGAGTCAAACTCTCCATGAATACTAGATCAAATAAAAATTTATTGAGAGATAAGTGTTTGTTGTGATGAATTCATTGAAGAAGTAAAAGTCTTGTGTATGTGGTTCACCTAGATGTAATAAGTTTTAATTTACAAGGTGAAATAGAGACAAAGAGCTAGTTGTATTACTAAAATCTAGGAGTATGACATAGAAATCCATCCTACCAAGCTAGTTAGAGGTAGAGCATTGTTCCAAGGGTTGAAAAAAATATAGTTGCAGAACAAATTTCAGCTTACAAACCACCAATAGAAGATCAGACTAAAGAGTTTCCATCAGAAGGTTTAGACTAGGTTGATCAGATGACCAGGTATTTTCAAATAGGAATTTACCCTCAAGGTCTTAACCCATCATAAAGGATGAGATATAGGCTTCAAGACTTGAATTATTTCCTACTACTAGAAGAATTATATAGAAGAAATATTTATGGAGTCCTCCTAATATGCTTGAACGATGACCACCAAAAATTCATTAAAGAGTTTCACGGAGGGTTATCTAGAGGACATTTTTCAAGAAGGGTCACTACTATGAAAATAATTAGGGTAGGCTATTACTAGCCTACTATTTTTGTTGACACATTAAAGATAACAAGAGCATGCAATGAATGCTAGAGGTATGTGGGAAAGACTATAAATACATAATTCCCTCTCAAACCCTTCCAAGTAGAAGAGGCTTTTCAATAGTGGGGACTAGAATTCATTGGAGTGATAAACACCAATTCTTCATAAGGACATAAGTATATCCTAACTACCATATATTATCTTACCAGATGGGTTGAAACTATTCCCATGAAGAAATCAAATCAGGAAGTGGTAATTGAGTTCATGGAAAGATTGATCACTAGTTTTGGTATTCCTGAAGCATTAGTAAGTGACAATGGTCCATATTTTATAGGATCTAAATATATCGAGTTTTATAATAAATATGGTATAAATTTAAAAAAATCCTTTAACTACTACCCTTAGGGAAATGGATTAGCAGAATCAACTAACAAAAAATTGCTTAGGATTTTGAAGAGATCACTGGAAAACAACAAAAGGAATTAGCATCTACTTTTGAAACAAGCTTTATGGGAAAATAGAATTACCATAAAGAAATCTATTAAGAGTACTCCTTATGCATTGGTGTATGGTAAAGAAGAAGTCCTACCTATTCACTTAGATATACCAAATCTCAAGTTGGTAAACACAGAAGAATATCCTAATCAAAATTCAACTGAAACTGGATTGACCCATCTACTGCAATAGGAGGAGAAAATGACTCAAACATATGAATATTTTCAGAAGCACTCAATTGAAACTAAATTTTGGTTCAAAAAGAAAGCTAGATTCAAGAATTTCAAAGTGGGTGACTCTATCCTAAGGTGGAATGTAGAGAGCCAAACCAGGCCACCGCAAAAAAATTGACTCTATCTGGGATGGTCTTTCAAAGTGGCTAAAGTTAAAGAAAACAATTCTTTTTAGCTCCAAGATCTAGAGGGAAAAATTAAACCAATTTTGGTTAATGGATTCCATTTGAAACTCTACTTTGAGTAAGAGTTCATTTCATGTAACATATGTATATATTTGTACTATACTTTTGTTTTCTTTTTTAAAGTTTTGTATAGAAAAAGAAAGGCAGTACATCGGTTCACAACATGTCATTAATCGAGAGGCAAGATTGCCAAATATTAAAGCATGCTCTATCTTGTGATGTGCTCCATGCCATGCTCAAATGATTGAATATGATCATGGGATGTAACATGTGCTCCACATTACTATTAAAAGGAATAATATAGAAAAACACCATGGGTTATAACGTGTGCTACATTGTGACCAATCAAAAAATAGCACGATGTTTTCTGCTACCAAGTTGCCCATATTTTGAATTGACAAGTGTGCAATGGGTAGTTGCCTATCGAACACATTAATGATAAAAGGTGTGCATGCAAGAGATATTTAAACTCAAAAATCAACTGAAATTCATTTTGCAAGCAATGTTAGGTTACCAGAAAGAGCTAAAGAAGCATTGAGACGAAGCTAACAAGTACAAAGAAGATAAAATATCCAATGAATTTTCTTAGAAAATGGCATCAAAATTAGCTCAAAAATTTGTACAAAAGGTGACTACCAAGTTGAAATACTATAATGACAAAGTAGAAGTAGTGGCCGACACTAGGGTGACATGGACAAGGAGAACTAATCTCAAAAGAGACATTGACGATAAATTCTAAAAAGGTAAAGCTATGACAATTCAAGGTAGTTGTGATATCTGCTCCTTTTTTAATTTTAAATATATGATTTTGTGCATCCCTATCCTAAGTTAATAGCGGTCATTATCAATTTTTATGATCCTAGAGCAAACGTAGTAAATATAGCTAAGGAAAAAACCCTATTTAGCATAGTTGCTAAAGCTTACCTATATTTGTTCACTAGAGGTATGGACCCTCCTGTAAGACCTAAACCCTTTGACATACAAGAGTAAGTCAACTATTACTCTCTACAAGGATGTGCTCATGAAAGATATCCTTTTAGGAAATGGGTATACAACCAAATAAAAACTATCAAGTCTAGGAAAGATCTACCAAAAACCACAATTACCATTTAATAATTTTCTTACCTAGATATTTTTACTATGTTAGCCTTATTAGAGGGTCTTTATTCTGATCGATATGTTAGAGATTGACAAATAGCCATTGTTTATTGTATTTACATTGAAAAATGTATAAATATAAGATAGAAGAAGAGGGCATCAAGCCAATTTATTTTGATTGGCCCACCTATATCTCTGAAAGAATGCATGAACAATTGGTTAGTATGAAAATAGGTTCATAGAACCCCTCCTTCAAGCATTGCTCAAATATAGTATGGATTTTATATAGCATCGTAAGACATATGATGTCCTAGATTCCAAATAGGGATAAAAACGATAATAGAAACCCTATTCCAATTTATCATTAGACCAATAATTTGAGGAATACATAATCATACTACATATTCAACTTGGAATTTTTAGGGCTAGCTCTAAAAGTCATGTATGGACAATAACCTAGGCTACCGTCTCTTGCTAAAGAGTTTTTGCGAGTAGGGAACATCGAAGAGAGAGATTGGTATATCCTTATAGAAGGAACTATCATCAGACTCTACAACTTCACTGGTAAACCCTTTTGCTACCTCATTTATTACTAACAAGTTGTTGGATCTAGAATATTTAAGGTAATATGAATTTATCAACATCAAATTCAGCATTTGTAAGGGAAGGAAGGGGACTGTGATTTATGCTTGCAACATAGATGATATAACCATAAAAAAAAGGGATCAATATGAGCAAATTACTCAATATTTGGATAGACTAGGTCTGCTATACATTCCACAAATATGGAGATATGACCATGATGATAAGTTCTTGCAAAGGAATAGTGCCCTAAATGTATAAAGAGCCCTAAAATTTGAAAAAACTTGGAGGTCTCACTTAGAAAAGGGTAAAAATAACAAGGAAAATGCTCCACTAGAATGGAACATTAGTAAAATGGAACAACTACTCCCATGGAGATATTTTATGAGTAGATAGTTGATTATGATATTAATAAAAATAAAAACCACCAATTGAAAGAGTCCAATATTAAAGTAATGGAGAAGAAACATGACTGGAATAGTGGTAAAATTATGGAATGGTGGCAGATGAGAGTTGAAACAGGTGTAGAAAAAACTAGATTTATTCGTCAAGCTGACACTAAATTTTTGAGCTATATGAGAAGCATATAAAAAACTGGAAGGCTAAAAATACTAGGAGTTTGGTGCTAAGTTACAAGAAAACAATAGTACAAGAAAAAAGGAAAAATCAAGTATCATTAGATTCCCCTTCTCCACATTCACAAGAAGAGGTGCAAGAAGTAGAGATAGATGCTCCGTCTACAACTAAGGAAGCCCAAAAGGTATTTGAGCCTTCACAAGAGTAATTACAAAAATATTCTATGGGTGTTCAAATCATGAGCAAAATGCATTACTCTAGTAGCAACTTAGGTAAATACGAAATAGGAAATATAGAACATATTGAATCAATTAAAAGGTTGAAATGTCTAGCCTTGGGTGGAGAACCTCCCCTAATAGACATAGAGGAAAAGGAAAAGGATGAAAATTTTGTATTCAACCCTGTTAAATTTACCACTGTAAATGCAGTAAAGTCAACCCCTATCTCTAAAGTTGCATCATAATAAGCATAGCATGGAGGGAGTACAAAGAAATATAAGCCTATAGTTCCTATTATTTTTAAGATAAAGGCTAAGGATTTAGTATGGGAGTATTAGAAGGAGGTATGCAAGAAATATAGAATGGACCAAGAATAAAATATTGAATAAACACCATCAGTTGCAGAGCAACAAGTGCAAAAAACACATCATCAAAGTACAAACAATATTTTCCAATAGACTACTATGATAGGTGAAGATATGATTTCTATCTCTTCTTATAATTATTATTCCCCAAAAGGATATCCTTCCCATTCTCAAGAGAAATTGTAACATGAGGTACCTTATCCCCCTCATAGTTCACCACCCACTTCACCAGTCATCACAGAGTCTCAAATTAATCCATCTCCTCCACCTTCAACAAAAGTGCCAATGACATCATCGTTTATTCATTCATCTCCACTCCCAAAGTATTTACCATCAGTAACATCATAATGGAAATCTCTTTCATCTCCCCCAACTCATTCCATGATCCTAAAATCTACCATAATGTCTTTCCTAGTTGTAACTTTTGTAATAATTACAGATTCCACTTTCCTCACAACCACTCCCATTTCATCAATGTTAGAGTCTTTCCTACCTTCCCTTATGGCTACTCCCAAATCCAGAAATTATCCCACAATAGCCTCTTTGTAGGAAGGAAATGAGGCTTCATTAAAAAATTAAGATTTTTGGGTTGATAAATTTTCTAAGCCTTCAAAGCAGATGGCTAGACAAATAAAAACCATGATCATTGATCTAGTGTCAAGGAAAAGGATATCTAGATCCATAAATCCTCTTGTAAGCAAACCAGAAGAGGACATGACTAAAAAATATTATCATATGGAGGATCATATAGAGTATATTGATAAATTTCTAATGGAGGATGAATTGGTTATATCAAAGGCTCATCTTGAAACTTTGTATGTCAAGATTGACATTAATAAAAAACAATGTGGAAAATTAGAGGAAAATATTGAAAAACTAGAGAAGATAATTAGTAACCAGAAGAAGGTGGATAAGGCTATGAGAAATGAGATAAAAAATTAGTAGAGTAAATATCAATATGCCATGAAATTCAAGGACTAGGTTGAGGAGCAGAAGAAAAAGAATGAAGCCCAAGCCAAAGAAATACAATATTTGAAGCATCAACTTCAGATTGAAAATGCCAGAGCTACAGGATTTTCAAAATATGGAGTAAAAAAGGTTAAGAAGTAGATATGGTCTAAAATACTTGAGAAATGTTTAGAAATCCAAACAATAATTGACTACATGAATGATGTCAACCATTTACTACAAGCCACCAAGGAAGATCTGGATAACTTGACTAAGTAACTACAACCTATGGTGATACCAACAAAACAAATATATAAATTATTTGAGATCAGATTTAGTGAAGATGCCAAGACTATTCTAAATAAGGCATGTAACACCTCTAGACTACCCGCTAGAATTGTGATTGATAAGAATAAGTTACTCTAGGAGGGCTGGTTGCTATCAGATAATATTGAAAGAAAACTACAAAAAATTGTAGATATTAATCAATAGATGATGCAATATGGTTTTGGAGGACTTTGGGTTGAAAAAAAACCTTGTTAATAGAGTAAGGTATCCAAAATAATGTAGCCTCAATTATCTAGGTGATTCTGAGAAAGAAACTTGGGAATATCTGATTGATCAAGAGTAGGTCTCTCAGATGATTAAATATTTAACTAGGCTCAAAGATCTAATGGAGGACTTGGTGAACATAGGTAATTCTACGACTTATAAAGAGACCTCATAAATGGAATATGTGCATAAGAAAAACTAGTGTTATTGTTATATTCATTAATATAGCCCATATTGTGTCTACTGAGACCCTACGGTAGTGATTTGTTGCCACTCTAATTACCTCATATTACACATACGTGTAAATTGTAATGGTTATTATGTTTCATACATGACCTTGAAGAGGAATTATTCTAGAAGAATATGTTTTTACTATGGAAAATAATCTATGGGAACTACTCCATTAGAATTAAGTATCTCTATTGCCATTATCTATACCAATTTGGTAAGCCTTTTATCCTTACTCCATATAACATCTCCAAGCTTGTTATTTCCAGTTGTCTCTCTTTTGAAACAAATGCAATAGATGTTGCACTCAATGGATGTAGTTACTTATTGGATTTGCTTAAGACTCTACATGGGATTCATGCATCTATTGCTTTTTTTAGGTTATGTAAGAAGCCTATGTTTTCTTCTTATCAAGGCAAACCATCCGTTTATCATTGAGAATGTCTCATGTGTTACAGGAGCCAATTCAGTTTGACAATGCTTTATCTTGCTTTTATGAGGGTATATATTTATGTTTTCTAGTTTTATATTTTACATGCTACATGTTACAAGAAATGACTTTTAGGGTCTGTGATTATTTCAGGCTTATCTACAAGTATGGAAAAATAGTTTTCTACTTATTAAAATTTATATGCAATTATATTTAGCTAGAATAGGTTGCTTTAGCTTTATACCATAAATGTGTACAAGCATGTGCACATATGGCAATGAAGAATAGACTATATGATTGTTTGGAATGATGAGGAACAACACCATATCAATGTGATGTTATAACTCAATAGGTATTTCCTTGGAGAGAGAAAATTTGTATATTTTCAGTGATTGCAGGTCATTTCATTCACTTGGATGCAATCCACCTTAATCGACGTCTAAACTCTTTTGATGAGATCATTCTCTTGTCATTCTTCTAGTTAACTTACTATCCAAACATCACCATTTTGCAATTTTAAGTACTCATAAAATCATACATTTTACTTTAAATTATATAGTATGCTCTTCCTTGTACGCTTGCACAGTTTCACCTTCAACAACTACTTCTAGATCATACACTGCTTCTTTTCCACAGTTCAATTTTTAGCCTGTTTAGTCTTCAAACTACCATAACTTCCTCAAATCATACATATACAACATGAAATCATACAAGGTGGTACTAAATCATACAATGTTACTTTTTGGCTACCTCCCTTCATGTAATCTATACAATTATGTATGATTCTATACGATTTGTTGAAAACTACCTCAAATGGCCTGAAAATTGCTAAGAATTGTACTATCTTCTTCCTGAAATTGTACACATTGCTCCCAAAATTGTATATTACATATTTTCAAACCCTAGGTTGTAAAAAAATTGTAATTTTTTCCTTCTTTACCGAATATTTCACCAACCCATTTGTTATATTGACAATATCTTCCTTTTTAGTGCTTTTCAGGAGTAATTTTTTAACTTTTCCACCCTTGGTACAATTTTTTCTTCACTAAAAAATTCTTTGGCTGTACTTTTATGGTTGTACAGATTTATCCTTCCTTTCCCTATCTTTTATAGCTCAATTTTTCCTGATTTATTTGATTTTAGGGTTAATTATCACTTTTCTTGCAAATCTTCCACTCCGGCTCCAAGTTATCACTGCTTCGAACCCTAATATGCAATTTTTCACCACCTGGTTCATACTTGGTCACCTTCTTCTGCTATTCCTACTTACTTCTTGGATGCACTTCAAATTTTTCCTTTCGTGGATTCAAACCCTAATTTTTCTCTTCCTTCTCTTCTCCAGTTCAATTTCTTTGAATGTGAAAAGCTTTCCTTGGTGCTAATTAAAATGGGTCATCATTATTTTAGGTTATTGATTAAGTTTGCTACCCATGTAGTATTCTCCATTATATTTTATGTTTTCCACCTTCATCCTCCTAAAAAAATTCAAATTCTCTTTGTATGGTTTTAAGGAGATTGCAATTTTACCTTCTATTTAAATAATTTATCAAACCCTAAGTAAACCCTAATCCATTTAATAATAAATTTCACCACTTTGCATGTTTTCCATCCTCCTTGCATAGATGATTGACAACTCAGCATGCATTTTGAAAAAAATGCCCTTTTTCCACTTTTTCCTCCAACTGTTGCTTTTTCCCACGCATGGCACATTAAATGGGTTAGTAGAAAGTCGTACAATGTACGATCAAAATCATACAACCTGCCTCTTCGTACATTTTCCCATGTTATTTTTCCAATTTCACTTGTGCAATCTCATAATTATGTCTTTTTCCTCTTCCATTTTACTTTGTACAATCTTATACTTAGAGAAATTTTCAAATTTCTTTCTCTCTGAAGAGGTCGTGTTTTTGGTTTTCAACCTACTTCCTTCTTAATTGCATCCTAAGGGATTTTCACAATTAAGGCACTTTATTTTATTTATTTTTTAATCCTAGTCTATTTACACTTACCGTCTTGGCAACCGTACAGTGACATTCACTTGTATGATCCCATCAAATTCTTCTCTTAGAGGTTCAACTATAACATTTTGAGTGGTTGTGTCACCTGTCGGTACTTGTTACCTAGGTTGATTCATATCCACTTGTGATGTTACTAAATTTCCTAGCCTTTCCCTTATGTATGTACAATTTGGAATTGCACAATTGCAAGCTAGAGTATCTTCACTTGGTGTCCTTTCTCCTTGTGGTACAAGTGATTGGTCCCTTGGTAGTGGTGTCCTTACTAATCTACTTCATTCGAGTGACTTCTCCACCTATCTCCTCAAATAAATTTTGGCTCCATACTTGATGATCAGATTCTTAGTTGTCCTTGGTTTCTTTCATCTATAAAGTGCACTCTTCCTCTACCAACAAGGCCTCTTCTGCATGAGTGTCTCCCCCATCCTATTCCTCTTGACATTGGGTTTATCTATGCTAATGGTGATTCCTCCCTTTCTTGAAGTAGTCCTATACCACCCATCACTCATTGAGGTCCTTATCGTATTAAGTATGATTTTCCCCATGTACATTGCATTGTAGGGCTTGGTAAGATTCCCCTAATTCTTGGTAGCCCTCATAGATTCCTTTTCCAGTTCATACAGGCTAAAGGTGTATCTCCTAGCCATATAGGAGTAGGGGGTTGGAACCTTCCTCGTCCTTTTCGTCCTTTGATTGTAACATCACCTTTTCCTTATTAATTTTGTAGTTGAATACCTCATCCACTTCCTAGCTGAAGCCTTAGGGATATTTCCCTATTCCTTCCTCCCATTGTTCGGGTCTCAGGAGTTATCTCTACCAACACAATATTGGTTAGTGGACTTCTACTTCTTCTTGTACTCGGTGACAATTGTTGTAGTGCTTTAATTCTATGATCCGCACATGCTAGGTGATGTCTCCATATTATTTTCTTGAAGTTTATTTATGGAGATGATGTTGCTAAAACCTCTCTATATGTATCAAAAAATTTTGTCTCAGAACTTGAATAATTTTGATTCTCTTCTCTCTATTCTGCCCAATCAGTTGGAAAATTCATCATTCTCTCCAATATCTGTACTTCTCTCCTTTGTCTTCTCAATTATCGATAGGCTATTATATATGATTGTGGGTCAAGGTTGGTTTTAAGTCCCCATGGTCTCCCTATTTGTTGTTGTGTTGTTGGACATGCTAGGGGATCATGATTACTATGAGAATTTTGAGGGTTTTCTAGACAATCATCCTCATCACTACTTTCTATACTAGGTTCCATTACTATCCAAAGCATTCCTTTGTTACTAGAGCCACTCAAATATAGTAATATATTACCTTGTGATTTAGGTGATGTAGTTGCCTCTTCAATGTCTCGCTAAAGCATCTTTGCATCTTCGTTTATCATTGGTGAATCACTTGGTGGTAACTATGAGCTTATGCTTGCACCATCATTCCCTTAACCACTTCTCGAAGTTAATCCCTCAACCTCCTCAGGTTCTTTTATGATCTCTTTTAGCCTAGCTACCCTTTGTTCCTCCAATATTTGTATTGTGCCATCCAATTCCTGGATGATTTTCTCCCTCAACATTGCATTATAACCTCACAATATTTAATATTATTCTTTCATTTGTTGAGTATGTAGCCACATTCTCTACTGTAATAGCCTTATCTAAGCCAATGGAGTAAGTCTAGCTAATTATTTATCAATTATCTCATTCTCATCTTACTCTGGAACTTCCATTTCAAATGTGTCCACTCTATATTTGTATCATACTGTTAGCTGTATCCTTCTTCATCCTTCCACTTGTCGGGGTAGTTCCATTCGTTCTACCTGAGGATACATCCTATTTCTACTTATTGGGGTTGCTTATTCATGCATTACCCTATTCTTGGGTAACATTACTATCTCTTGATGTCCTCTTTTGTTTTGAGGAATCCATTCTTCATATTCTTCTTCAACTCATTCGGTCCAATCAAAAAATTTGACATGTACTTGTAATATTCTTCTTTATTCAGCCCGAGGTGCCAACTCTTGTTATTCTATGGTTGGTTATGGTTCTTCCCATTTTGTAAATAAGTTTTCAAGTCCTATATCAAGCTCCCTCTATTATGGACCTGGCTCACTCTGAGCTTCTGTTTGAGGTTTCGCTCGTCTTCATCATTCAATTTCTTTTGAAGAAATGAATAAGTATTGTACTTTGTAAGACTTAAAATTTGAGCCATTTATAGTATTGGGTACCTCTATCCCATTCAATTTTTGTAACTTGACTACTCCATTATTCATTACTTCAACTAATTTATAGGGACCAAGCCATAATATTTTTAGCTTACCAAACTTTATTTCCCGCTTCTCATTAAAATTTAGAACCAAATTTCCTGGACTAAGTTCTAACTTCCTCAAATGTTTGTCATGCCACACATTTCATATTTTATAGGCTACCTCAATCACCCATTTTGCCATGAATCTTATTTCATCTAACTTGATCAATATTTTTAGTCACTCTTTCAAACTTTCTTGATCACCCAAGCTATGCTCTATCGCGACTCTCAAACTTGGTATCAAGAATTCAATTGACACCATTGCTTCTATCCATACATTAATTGAAAAGGTGTATGCTCTATTGTAGGTTTAAAAGTTGTTAAATATACCCACAAAATAGATGGTAGCCTTTCCTCCCAATATGCTACCTCTATTCCATAGATTTTATACAAAGTAGATACCAAGACTTTATTTGTTGCTTCCATATGCCCATTCACTCTAGGATAGTATGGACTACATAGTGAGTGCAAAATACTAAAATATATGGTCAGCATCTTGATGATATCATTAACAAAGTGTCCTCATCGATCACTTGTTATTTACAATGGAATACCAAACCTTGTGATTACCTGTTCATACAATAATCTTGTACTTTTAGTTTAGTTATCTGGTAATGCTCTTGCTTCAACCTATTTTGTCAGGTATTCTATCGCTACTATGATGTATCTACAATTCCTCTATCGAGATGTCTTCAATGGTCCTACGAAGTCCAATATCCATCATTCAAATAAATATTGTGGTTGTGATGGATGCAAGGGTATAAAGTCCCTATTTATTGGCTTTCCTACCCTTTGGAAAGTATCTCATGCTTTCACATACTCCTTTGCATCATTATACAATGTGGACCACCATAGTCCTACTAGCAATATATTTCTAGTAGTCACATCTAGTCCCATATGCCCTCCTACTAAGCCTATGTGAGCATCTTTTAATGTTGTTTTGACTTCTTTCTCCATCACTTATCTTTGTAGGATACCATCACTTCCCATTTTATTCAACAATCTTGCTATTATCCGAAAAGGTACTGACTTAATTATTACTTTATTTTTCTCGGTTGTCATAATTTCTTTTGGCAACTCTCCTGTGGATAGGTACTAGCCAAAAAAATTATACCATGATGGAACAACATTGATGGCAAATAATTGTGCATATGGAAATTCATCAGGAACTCTTGTTCCTACAGGTTCCCTTGATCGTATCTGAGACAACTGGTCTACAATCATGTGCTTCTTACCAAGCCTCACCACTACTCAGAATATAAACTCCTGAAGGGTGACGAGCCAACTACTAACTCATACTTGTATCACTAGTTTGTTTATAAAGTACAACAAGGCTTGGTGATCAACATAGAAGGCAAAGAGGTTTGTCAATAGGTAATGCCTAAAATTCTAAATTGCATTTACCATTCCCAAATATTCTATTTTTGTTGTACTATAATTTCTCTCTAGCATTAACAAAAGGTGACTAGCAAATAAAATGAGCTGGTCTATCATAAACTACCCTTCTTGTGCTAAAGCACATCCAATTGCAAAATTTTAAGCATCACTATGGACATGGAATTACTTATCCCAGTTTGGGAACACCAAAATCGGACTACTCACAAGCTTAGCCTTCAGCTCCTTGAAGGCTCCTTGGTGCTCCTATATCCATTTGAAAGGAACATTCTTCTTTGTTAAGGAATCCAATGGGTAGGATACATGTGCATAATTCTTGATAAACCTTTGATAGTAACCCGTAAATCAAAGGAAGGTTTTAAGTGAACTCACATCAATTGGTTCTTCCATGTGCAATATCACATGGATATTATCAAGATCCTTCTTCAATCCTTCACTGCACACAATGTGTCCCAATAGTTTCCCATACGATATCATCAGATAAAATTTCCCAGGATTTAATGATATCTATGCATTTTTGCACCCACTCATACATATACTGAGGGCAGGAAGACACTCCTTGATCTTCCTATAAATGGACCAATCATCAAAAAATGCTTTAAAAATCCCTATTGCCAACTGATAAAATATATACAATATGATACGTTGAAATGTAGTTGGGGTGTTATAGAGCCTAAATGGAATTCAATTGTATGCATAGATACCATTCTCTAGAGTAAATGTGGTCTTCAGCTTATCCTCCTCGGCTATACTAATTTGATTATATCTTGAGAACCCATCCAAGAATGAATAAATCTCATGTCCTATGACTTCTTCCAAGATAGAGTTTGTGAAGGGAATAGGTAAGGGATCCTTAATAGTTATGGTGTTTAGACTTCTAAAGTCCACACTTATTATGATATTATCTACTTACTTCTTCAAGGTGATCACTATAGGTGAAACCCATTCATTAGTTGTTACCCTGAAGATGATTCCTACTTCTAGCATCTTTTCTATCTTTGCATTCACTAGTGCAACATACTTTGGATTCATTCTATATGGTCTCCTTCTAATAGGTTGTGCTCCAATAATTAGTGTAATCTTGTGGACACATAATTCCAGTGGTACTCCTTTTAGGTCCTTATATTTCCATGCAAATACATCCTTATATTATAAAAATATCATAAAAGTTGCTACTTTCAGTACAGGATTCCAATAATCACTGCAGTAAATCATCCTAGGTTCCTCCTCCATTCCTAGATTGATGTCCACTATTCGAGTTCCTTCATATTTGATATTTTCTTATTTACTTGCTACTTTATCTACATTCTTTGTATGTTATGGCCTTGTATTAATATTTGCATATCCTACTGTATACTCTACAAAACTTTTCAAAAATATCCATTTCTATTCTGATTCCTTCTAAGGTTCCTGGCTAATTTTTGGTTTGTCTTGTTTTTCTTGATCTCCTATGACTCAATATAGAGAAAATTGGGCTGAAAATTTTCATGCTCCTCCATTTTCCAATGAAGAAGTCTGCTATTAGATCTGGCTTTGTCTTTGCTACATTCATCTAGGTACAAAATTCCTTATCCATCAAGTTCATATCCTTCATCTCCTAAGGAATTTTCTGATTCATCTATCATAGCTACATCCTCACTAACTTTTTGATTAGCTATATTAATCATATATTTAGGTCACCCTTTATTAAAAGTTATCTGATTCTTTTCCCAATTGTGATTAACTTTTGCTACTTGTAGCCATCCTCTCCCCAAGAGAGCATCGTATGCAGGATTTTGCATTGCAATCACAATGAAATGCAAGGCAAATTCTTGGTCAGCTATCACCACTTGGTGTGCCATAAATACTACCCTTATATCGATACCATTCTAGTAAACACTATATAATCAAAATTTTGGTGCCCATAGAGATGGAGCACCTAGTTCTAGCCATGTTCTTTCAAGTAGCACATTGACACTGGATCCTCCATCCATAATTACTTGTGTTAGTTTGTGTCCTATGATATCTATATGAACTAATGCATGTTTATTTTCCACATAAATCATTAATATATGTAGATCCATGAACTGATTCTTTTGATCCTCTTGAATCAATTGGATCTGCACTTCCATCACCTTATGCAGTTGTATTTCTTCCACCATTGCTTTCTGCAATGCTTGAATAGATTCCAACAAGTTTAATACTTTAATATATACTATGGTATCAAAAACCTATGTTGCCAAATTTTGCACAACTGTCTCCTGGTCTAATGGTTTTCTCGGTTCCTTATCAGTTGATGACTCTACTCATTTAATCTTCTCATATTCTTCTTGCAATATTTTCTTTACTACTTGATAGCGTTGCTTTTCATTTGTTCACTCTGGATACTTATTCTTCTTAGCCCGATTCCTCATCACAACTAAAACTTCTTGGGTTTTTTACTTAACTTGAGGAACCTCAATGTCTAGATAATTAACATTCTGCATGTTACTTAAAAACGCTTGTTTTGGGAAATTCACTTATTTGTGGTTCCTCGGACCACACCATATACACATATGTATAGTGCTTACTTGTGATGTTTCTTGCCTCTGAGGTGAAGGTTATTTTTTTGCAAAATTACCCTATTTTTTGAAATTATGACACTTTATGTTCGGCCTCCCTTTTGAATCATATTGCAAACAACTTTGTCCTCCTTGTCAATTTCCTTGGTTCGGTTTTCCACCTCATTTGCTATTTCTATATCTACCACTTGTTGCTTGTTGCCCACTTTCTTGGGCCTTTGGTTTCTCTTCCTACTCTTGGATTGACAATACCTATGGATGCACTCTTGCATTATACTGATACAGCATTACTTCATGTCCCATCATATTACAAATATGGCAATATTCATTCATCAGATAATTCACATTTGTATGACCTTATGTTTTACATTCTGTGCACCAAATATCATTCCTGTTAGGTTTTATTTTTTATTCTTTTATCATCTTATCAAAATCCAGATAGAAAGATGCTACTGTCCTTTGTATAGTGTCATCTTATCCACTATATGAGTCATTCAACTTAGGATGATATAGAATTTCTATATACATCTATTTTGATTCACTCTCAAAATTCTTTGCATATTTCACTACTTATTCATATATTTCTAATGGTACTACCTTCATATTTTTCTTATAATTTGGAATCAATCCATCTACAAACCACCACTTTACTAGAACATATACCAAAGGCATCTTCATTTTATCAACTAATTGCTTTAATATACGGTTATAAGATTTCACATCTTTATTAAATTTCTACTTTGTCATGCAAATTTTAGTAACGATGTATCCATTATCCTTCAAAGGTCAAAATTATTTAATTAAATTATCCTTTATTTGGTTCTAAGTTTGAAAATATATGGTATTTTATCTCTTCAAATACCAATCAATTGCCAATCCCCTCAAGGTGGTAGGAAATAAAGTTACCCAATCATATGGTCTATCCACACCATTTGCTCTCCAAATGGTTATACAAGTTCTAATGTGCCTTGTGGGTTCTTCCTTACCCTCACCTAAAAATAGTGGACATATCTATTTGGCTACCTTGTTAGCCATCTTCGGAGAGTCATCACTATCACTTGAGGTATCTTGTGGAATATCCAACTGATTCCTCCTTGGGGTGTCTTAATCCCGTTGTCATTAGAAGTGTCAATTTGAGGTATCTTTTTCTATACTACCACTTGGTGACCAAAATATCGTACATCTTCACTTCACAACCTCCTTTGCTGATGTGAGGGAGATGGTATTGGTATTTTCTAATATTCTCACAATGACACTGAGAGGGGGGGTGAATCAGTGTAGCTATTTAAATTCAGATCTACAACTCTTTAAAACTTAAGCAAGGAGAACTTAAAAATAGATAAAGCAATTAAACAAGAGAGCATTCCACAACACACGATTTAACGAGGTTCACCAGCTTTGGCTACTCCTCAAAAATTAGACTGCTTGGACTCCCATCCAAATCCAGCCTTTGCAAAGCACCAACTTTACAAACAATTTTCCAGTACCCACAGGAAGGAGCACCAACCCCTTATTTATCTATAGCAACAGAAAGGAGCACCAACCCCCTAATGCCAAGCACCAACTTGGACTTCAGTTCTAAACTATTTCAATGACATAAAAATGCCTTCTCTTCTACAAGACCCTCACTGGTCTAATGCCCTTTAACAAGAACTGCATATACTTACAGCTCTATTATATTTTTCTCTTTCAACTCTGCTATTCTCTCTTACAACCCTCTCTTCTATATATTTTAGCACTATAACACACTTTCTTTTCACAACTCCTTTTTCCTTTTATTCGGCAATCCACAACACTCATGCCTCGTGTAGAGCTCAACCCTAACCCTAACTTACTATACATGAAAACATTCTTTCGGCTCTACTTACTATGCTTTTGATAGCCTTAAATGCTTACTTACGGCTCTGACAGCCTTATCTACCCACTTTACGGCTCTGACAACCTTTTTTGTGCTCGACAAGTGTATCCACCGTTCTGACAGATTTATCTTCTCATTTACAACTCTCTAACAGCCTTCTCTGCTCATTTTAGCTTTGACAGCATTTATGTTCTCTTACAGCTCTAACAGTAGAACCACCGCTCTAACAACCTTTTTGTCTTCTTCTCGGCCTGCATGCGTGAAAACACATGTCACGATATCATGACACTTTTTGCCTCCGTACACTCTACTTGGCTTGCACCAGTGAAAACATGACATGTCACGAAATCGTGACACTTTTCGCTTCCTTGCACTCTTCTCGGCATGCACCAGCGAAAACATGACATGTCACGAAATCGTGACACTTTTCGCTTCCTTATACTTCTTCTCTGCCTTTCACCCATGAAAAATGACATGTCACAAAATCGTGACACTTTTCACTTCCTTGTGCCTTTCTCTGCTTTCGCCCATGAAAATGGAACATGTCACAAAATCGTGACACTTTCGCTACCTTGTGCCTTTCTCTCTTTCGCCCACGAAAATGAAACATGTCACGAAATCGTGACACTTTTACTGCCTTGTGCCTTTCTTCTCATCGCCCGAAAACGAACATGTCACGAAATCGTGACAATTTTCTCCTTACACTTCCTCTTGCAAATTTCATGAAATCGTGACACTTTTCCTTGCAAGCTCTTTCTCGCAAACATGTCGTGAAATCGTGACACTTTTTTGTCTATACCATCCTTGCAAATTATCACGAAATCGTGACATTTTTCTTTGTGAGATCCTTCTCTCGAACCTATCATGAAATCATGACACTTTTGTTCGTACCATACTTCTTGCTAATTGTCATGAAATCATGACACTTTTCTTTGCGAGCTCTTTCTCTCAAACATGTCACGAAATCGTGACACATTTTTATCCATACCATCTTTCTTGCAAATTGTCGCGAAATCGTGACACTTTTCTTTGCGAGCTCCTTCTCTCGAACATGTCACGAAATCATGACACTTTTTCATCCGTACCATCCTCTCTTGCAAATTGTCACGAAATCGTGACACTTTTCTTTGCAAGCTCCTTCTTTCCGAACATGTCACGAAATCATGACAGTTTTCTTTGCTTGTGCCTTCTCTCCAAACATGTCATGAAATCATGATAGTTTTCTTTGCATGTGCCTTCTCTCCAAACATGTCATGAAATCATGATAGTTTTCCTTACGCTTTCTCTCTTCCAACATGTCACGAAATCATGACAATTTTCCTTGTGCTTTCTCTCTCTTCCAACATGTCACGAAATCATGATAGTTTTCCTTGTGCTTTCTCTCTCTTCCAACATGTCACGAAATCATGACAGTTTTCCTTGCATTTTCTCTCTCTTCCAACATGTCACGAAATCATGACAGTTTTCCTTCTCTCTCTCTTTTCCAACATGTCACGAAATCATGATAGTTTTTCTTATGCTTTCTCTCTCCTCAAATATGTCACGATATCACGACAATTTTTCTAGGTTTTCAACATGTGATATCGTGACAGTTTTCTTACTTGCCAAATATATCACGATATCACGACATAAAACATGTCGCGATATCGTGACAGTTTTCTTACTTGTCTTTTTCTTTGATCCTTTGAATCTGGGCCACTTTTATCTTCTTGGAAATTCATTGTACATGCTCTGACTGACCTCTGAACTCCTGTCCACTACATCATCAATTGATCTATCTGTCTGTGTTGACAACAATGACAATATTATTTTTGCACCTTGCTCAACAATCTCCCCCTTTGGAATTGTTGGCAACACATGTGCAATTTCCTATAATTCTTCTCCCCCTTTGACAATAATACCAAAGGGCTGCTACAGACTCCCCCTAAGTCCATGCACAACATTCTTAGGCACACAATATTACAGTTAGCAAAAATTACAAACATGAGCAAACAGATAATCAAATATATAAATGCTCCCCCTGAGAATGTGTTCCTGATAGCTAGTCATTTCTTGGGCAGTGTGACCACTCCCAACTTACTCGTGAAGGTATTCAAAAACTTCCTTGGGCAACGGTTTAGTGAAGATATCCGCTACTTGCTCTGTAGTTGGAACAAAATCCAATTTAACCTCACCTTCTGCAACTTTATCCTTCAAAAAGTGATACCGGATTGCAATATGTTTGGTGCGAGAATGCATAACCGGATTCTTTGAGATGTTAATAGCACTCGGTATTATCACATTTAACTGAAATTGGCTCTTTGAAGTTAATACCAAGATCTTTCAGGGTTTGTCTCATCCATAAAATCTGTGTACAACATGTTGTTGCTGCAATGTATTCTGCCTCTACTGTGGATAGAGAGACTGATTCTTGTTTCTTGTTGTGCCATGCTACCAACCTGTCTCCAAGATAGAATGCACCTCCACTGGTACTCTTTCTGTCATCTATACATCCTGCCCAATCTGCATCAGAATATGCAATAAGAGTGAAGTCCTTACCTTTTGGGTACCATAACCCATACTCCATAGTACCCTTGAGGTACCTAAAAATCCTCTTCACAGCTGTCACATGAGTCTCTTTGGGACTAGCCTGAAATCTTGCTACCATGCATACTGCCTGTAAGATATCTGGTCTGGTAGCTGTCAAATACAGCAAGCTTCCAATCATAGATCTGTACATGGTTTGATCTACATCCGGAGATTTGTCATCCTTGCTCAACTTGCAACCTATTGTCATGGGAGTGCTAACAGAGTTTACAATCCTCCATTGTGAACTTTTTCAGCATTTCTTTCACATATTTAACTTGAGAAATAAAAATGCCCTTTTCATTTTGGTTAACTTGCAATCCGAGGAAATATGAAAGTTCACCAATCATAGACATTTCAAATTCTTTCTGCATTTTATTTGCTATGTCTCTACATGACTCATCATTGTTGCTACCAAAAATTATATCATCTACATAAACAACAAGGACAATAAGATGGCCATTGTCTATTTTGACATACAAGTTACTATCCACCATACCTTTCTTGAACCCTTGTTCAGTGAGATAGTTGTCTAGTCTTGCATACCATGCTCTGGGTGCCTGTTTCAAGCCATACAAAGCTTTCTTCAACTTGCAAACAAAGTTGGGATTATCACCGAGTTGAAAACCATCTGGCTGCTCAATATAAACTTCTTCTTCAAGATTTCCATTCAGAAATGTTGATTTCACGTCCATCTGATAAACTTTGAAATTCCTGTGGACTGCTAAAGCAAAAACAATCTGATTGCCTCGAGTCTGGCCACTGGTGCAAAAGTTTCCTCAAAATCAATACCTTCAACTTGAGCATAGCCTTTACTGGACCAATCTTGCTTTATTCCTTACAACCTGTCCGTCTTCATTCAATTTGTTTCGAAAAATCCATTTAGTACCGATTATGTTTTTATTTGCAGGCCTTGGTACTAACTCCCAGGTTTTGTTTTTCTCAATCTGATCTAGTTCTTCATTTATTGCCTTCATCCAACTTTCATCTGTGCTTGCTTCAGCAATATTTTTGGGCTCAATGCTAGATAATAGGGAGTAGTTACTTACTACTCTTCTTCTTGTCTTAACACCAACTGTGGGGTCCCCAATAATTTGCTCTCTGGGATGATTTTTCTACCAGCTTCCTATTTTGAATTTATTGTTTTCTTCTACTTCTGAATCAATACTTAAATCATCTGGGTCAATTTTTTGATTCTCTTCTATTTCCTTTTCTTCATCTCCTTCAATAACTTCTTCATAAATAGGGTAGTTTTCTTCACAGCTGACTGCTCGTTTCCTATCTTCATCAAATTTAACATCGACACTGTCTACAATTTTCTTTAGCCTTTTGTTGTAGCATTTGTAAGCTTTGCTTTTTGATGAATAGCCAACAAAAATACCTTCATCAGCTCTATCTTCAAACTTACCAAGATTATCTTCAGTTCTTTTGATGTAACACTTGCTGCCAAAGACTTTGAAGTATTTTGTTGTTGCCTTCTTGCCGAACCATAGCTCATAAGGGGTTTTGCTTTCATGCGTCCTCAACATGCACCTATTTTGGATATAAACTATAGTATGGACTACCTCTTTCCAAAATCTATCTACAATTTTGCTCTCAGTCAACATCGTCCATGCCATTTCCTACATAGTTCTGTTCTTTCTTTCTACAACACCATTCTGCTGAGGTGTCCTTGCTGCTGAAAACTGTCTTCTGATCCCATATTTTTGATAGTATTCTGCAAACTCCTCTGAGATGAACTCTCCTCCTCTATCTGATCTTAAGCATTTGATCCTCTTTCCTATTTCATTCTCAACTTGGTTTTTGAAAGTCTTGAACATTTCAAAAGCTTTCAGATTTCTGCTTCAAAAAGAATATCCAGGTCATTCTAGAATAGTCATCTATGCACAACATAAAGTATTTGTCACCATTTATACTTTGTGTTCTCATGGGTCCACATAAATCAGTATGTATTAGTTCTAAAGGTTTGCTGGTAAAGTACTCCTTTGATTTAAATGTGGCTCTAGTTTGCTTCCCCTTTTGGCATGAAGCACAAATACTATTTAGTGGTTTGCCAATGGAGGGTATATCTCTTACTGCCCTTTTTGAGCTTATTTTTACCAAATTGTCAAAGCTGATATGACCGAGCCTCTTGTGCCACAACCAATTTTCATCTTCCTGTCCAATCAAGCATGCTCCTTCTGAAGTCTCTGAGAGAGTATACAGGTTTCCAGAAGTCCTTGATCCAGTAGCAATCAACTTCCCACTGTTAGCTTTTCTCACTTCACAACCCTGCTTCTTAAAAATTACTTCATGACCTCTGTCACAGATTTGACTTACGCTGAGCAAGTTATGCTTCAGACCAATCACAAACAAGACTTCTTTTGATTTGATCTTTCCATCACTGATCTTGACTGATCCTTTGCCAACTATCTTTGCTCCATCATTATTTCCAAATTTCATAGAACCACCTTCGTAATTCTGTAACTTCTCAAATTTTTGCTTGTCACCTGTCATGTGACTGGAGCATCCACTATCAAGTATCCATGGTGCAGATTTGTTCTATGCTTTAAAAGTAGTCTGAACAATCAAAGATTCCTTTTCTTCCTAGAGTTTCTCCTTTTCTTTCTAGAGTTTCTCCTTTTCTTTCCATTCTGGTTTGATAGCAGTTTTGGCTACTTGTTTTGCCTTTCCCCTTTCATTAGCTTGTGCCTATTTTTCAAGAAATTTTTTGTTTTGTTTCAATCCATTTGGTTGAGATTTTCTACCCTGATATTTATTTGCTGCAAAAGTGCTTCTACAGTTTCTTGCAATGTGTCCAAAATTATGACAGTTATAACATTCTACTGCATAATCCATCAATGGTGAAAAGACATTTCTACTGGTGAAATTCCTTTGTGCTACATTATAACTGCAATCTGAAATCTTATGACCATAAGCATTGCATTTAAAACAATAACTAGAAAAGGAATGATTAAACCTGGGTGAAGGTCTTTGCCATTTTGAAGTAGGAGCCATGAATCTTCTCCTTCTTGGATGTGTGACTTTTGTGAATCCATCTTTGTCAGTACTCCTCTTGAGTCTGGCATTATTGCTTTCTTTGGCATGATTTGTTTTTTCTTGATCAACCCTGATCTTATCTTCTTTCTTTATGGGTTCTACATTTATGGCCTTTGATCCCTTTGATGATTCTCCTTCATCGAAGCCCAAACCAAATTTGATGCCTGAAGGCCTTTGGTTATTTATAATTTTATCCAGCTTTATAGAACTTTCTTCAAACTTATGATAACAACTCAATTTCTGATTCATCTCCTCTAGCTGCATCCTTAACCTAACAATGTCTTCTTCTAGCTTGTTGCACTCATCTATTTTTATGGTTAATTGTACTTCGAGAACTTCAGACATTTTCTTAAATTTGTCTGTCTGTACTTTCAAGCTGTTTATTATTTCATTGGCATCCTCAAGCTTTCTTGAAACCTTTTTATTCTTTTTCCTTTCTGTGCTCAGCTCTTTAAGTGCAGCAACCAACTCACCTTCCAGATATACTTCAGCCTCATCCTCGGGTTTTTCATTACATTCCTATTTTTCCTCTGTTTTTCTTTCTTCAAATGCCATGAACAGAGCTTCACCTGCTTCTTCTTCAGAATCCTCACCGAGCAGTCTTCGAAGAGCTGACATTCTTGGATATGAAACTTTTCTTCTTGAAGTTGCTTTTTCTAAAATGTGGTTTCTTCTTCCAGTCACTTCTTTCTTGGTGTGACCCTTCATCATTTTTGTTTTTCTCATTCATTGGACATTTAGCTGCAAAGTGCCCGACGCCTCCACAGTTGAAGCACTTAAACGGTAACTTTCCTCTGTACTTTCCTTTTCCCTTTATTAGTTTCCTAACAAAGTTTGCTTCTGTTTCATCTGAAGACTCTTCTTCCTCAGATTCTTGTTTAGCTTTTATATTTTTGTGTGCTTTAAAAGCAACTTCTCTGTCTGAGGGCTTAGTTTGTCCTATTCTCATTTCGTATGCAGTTAAAGAACCATGCATTTCATCCATGCTAAAAGTATTTAGATCTTTAGCTTCTTCTATAGCAGAAACTTTAGAATCAAATCTTTTGTGAAGAGTTCTTAGTACCTTTTTCACGATGACCGCATCTTCCATTTCCTCGTCGAGTCCTCTAATCGCATTAATGATTCCATTGACTCTCAGCATATAGGCCTCTATGTTCTCATCATCATTCATTTTTAATGCTTCGAACTGAGCTCGATGCATTTGTAGCTTGGCTTCCTTGATCTTGTCGTCTCCTTCATGAATGCTCTGTAGTTTGTCCCACATGTCTTTTGCCATTTTACAGCTCATGATCCTTATCAGTTCACTGTCTACTAACCCACACATTATAGCATTCTTTGCTTTAGAGTTATTCTCAAACTTTTTCTTCTCAGCAGCATCTGTTGGAGGAGTAGAGGGTATTGTGTATCCACTGTCTACTGACTCCCAAATGTCATATCCCAAAGCACACAGATATGTCTGCATCCTGAGTCTCCAGAAAGAGTAATTAGTTCCATCGAACAAAGGAGCTTTGTTGGATGAAAATCCTTCACCATCGGCCATTGTGTTTCTTCCAAGATCACCTTAGCTGATTGAGCTTGTTCAAGAACCTTGCTCTGATACCAATTGATATTCTCACAATGACACTAAGAGGGGGGGTGAATCAGTGTAGCTATTTAAATTTAGATCTACAACTCTTTAAAACTTAAGCAGGGAGAACTTAAAAATAGATAAAGCAATTAAACAAGAGAGCATTCCACAACACATGATTTAACGAGGTTCACCAGTTTTGGCTACTCCTCAAAAATTAGACTGCTTGGACTCCCATCCAAATCTAGCCTTTGCAAAGCACCAACTTTACAAACAATTTTCTAGCACCCACAGGAAGGAGCACCAACCCCTTATTTATCTGCAACAACAAAAAGGAGCACCAACCCCCTAATGCCAAGCACCAACTTGGACTTCAGTTCTAAACTATTTCAATGACATAAAAATGCCTTCTCTTCTACAAGACCCTCACTGGTCTAATGCCCTTTAACAAGAACTGCATATACTTATAGCTCTATTATATTTTTCTCTTTTAGCTCTACTATTCTCTCTTACAACCCTCTCTTTTGTATATTTTAGCACTATATCCCCTTCTTTTCACAGCTCCTTTTTCCTTTTATTCGGCAATACACAACACTCATGCCTCGTGTAGAGCTCAACCCTAACCCTAACTTCCTATACATGAAACATTCTTTTGGCTCTACTTACTACACTTTTGATAGCCTTAAATGCTTACTTATGGCTCTGATAGCCTTATCTACCCACTTTACGGCTCTGACAACCTTTTTTATGCTCTGACAGTATATCCACCGTTCTGACAGATTTATCTTCTCATTTATGGCTCTGACCGTCTTATCTACTCATTTATGGCTTTGACAACCTTTTCTGTTCTCTTACAGCTCTGACAGTAGAACCATCGCTCTGACAGCCTTTTTGTCTTCTTCTCGGCCTGCATGCACAAAAACACATGTCATGATATCATGACACTTTTTACCTTCGTACACTCTACTTGGCTTGCACCAACAAAAACATGACATGTCACAAAATCATGACACTTTTTGCTTCCTTGCACTCTTCTCGGCATGCACCAACGAAAACATGACATGTCACGAAATCGTGACACTTTTCGCTTCCTTGTGCCTTTCTCTGCATTCACCCATGAAAATAGAACATGTCACAAAATCATGACACTTTTCGCTTCCTTGCACTCTTCTCAGCTTGCATCCGTGAAAATAGAACATGTCACGAAATCGTGACACTTTTGCTACCTTGTGCTTTTCTCTCTCTCGTGAAAATGAAACATGTCATGAAATCATGACACTTTTATCCTTAGCACTTCCTCTTGCAAATTGTCGCAAAATCGTGACACTTTTTCTTACAAGCTCTTTCTCTCAAACATGTCATGAAATCGTGACACTTTTTCTTCTGTACCATCCTTCTTGCAAATTATCATGAAATCGTGACACTTTTCTTTGCAAGCTCCTTCTCTCAAACATGTCATGAAATCGTGACACTTTTTCATCCATTCTCTCTTGCAAATTGTCACGAAATCGTGACACTTTTCTTTGCAAGCTCTTTCTCTTAAACATGTCGTGAAATCGTGACACATTTTCATCCGTACTATCTCTCTTGCAAATTGTCATGAAATCGTGACACTTTTCTTTGCAAGCTCTTTCTCTCGAACATGTCACGAAATCGTGACACATTTTCGTCCATACCATCCTTCTTGCAAATTGTCACGAAATCGTGACACTTTTCTTTGCGAGCTCTTTCTCTCCGAACATGTCATGAAATCATGATATTTTTCTTTGCTTGCACCTTCTCTCCAAACATGTCACGAAATCATGACAGTTTTCTTTGCTTGCGCCTTCTCTCCAAACATGTCACGAAATCATGATAGTTTTCCTTGTGCTTTCTCTCTCTTCAAACATGTCATGAAATCATGACAGTTTTCCTTGCGCTTTCTCTCTCTTCCAACATGTCACGAAATCATGATAGTTTTCCTTACGCTTTCTCTCTTTTCCAACATGTCACGAAATCGTGACAGTTTTCCTTGCACTTTCTCTCTCTTCCAACATGTCACGAAATCGTGATAGTTTTCCTTGTGCTTTCTCTCTCTTCCAACATGTCGCGAAATCATGACAATTTTTCTTGCACTTTCTCTCTCCTCAAACATGTCGCGATATCATGATAGTTTTTCCAGCTTTTCAACATGTCGTGATATCGCGACAGTTTTCTTACTTGCCAAATATGTCGCGATATCGCGACAGAAAACATGTCGCGATATCGTGACAGTTTTCTTACTTGTCTTTTTCTTTGATCCTTTGAATCTGGGCCACTTTTGTCTTCTTGGAAATTCACTGTACATGCTCTGACTGACCTCTGAACTCCTGTCCACTACATCATCAATTGATCTATCTGTCTGTGTTGACAACAATGACAATATTGTTTCTGCACCTTGCTCAACATTTCCTCCTTAGACCTCACACCCTATTGCTCTGGTGCCTGAATATGGTACTCTACACTCCATTGCAACCCATATTTGGCTTTATCAAGTATCACCATCCATTATTTATCCTCTTATACATTTTTTTTGTCAAACCTTGCATCTATGCTAGGCGGTTCTAATTCCTCATCTTCTGTCTCTATCAACAATGCCTCAAAGTTTCCTTCTTTGTATGTCCAAACTTGATCTATTTCTATTTCTTGAGTACTACGGTATGAATTACTTATGTTTTATATTTGAGCAATCCTCATGCTCCTTCTTACTATAATTTTTTCTCGTACTTCCCATCTCCTATGGCTTCATGCACTGGTGTCCATCATTCACGTCCAATTTTGTAGTATTAACACTTTGTCAATTTGATATGTTTTAACAAAATTGACAAATTTGATAAGGCAACGACACCAAGTGTAGCATAGGGGTGTAGTATTCCTAGTGATGAGGTGACTTTATAAGTCTTATAATGATCAATATACAAGTCCTAACTCGATTTCCAAATCGTACAACCGTACGGTCCTTCAAACTACCCTGTTACGCTAAATGAAAAACTTGTACATAAGTCAAATGCACACACTGTACGATTCCAAATAATGCAATGGTAATGTTTGTATGATTTTACACTTAGCTAAACTATCAAACTCATTTTTTGAGACTACCGTACATGGTTTTGTAATCATTCAAGTCGATTCCCTTAAACTGCCAAATCGGGTAAAGTTCTTTCCATCGCTTAGTTTGCAAAATCAGGTAATTTTCTTTGTACGATTTGTACAAAATTTAGTGTATTATTTGTACAAATTGAAGGTACAACTAGGTGCAAAATTAAATACTCTACTGGGCCAATCTCTCTTAGGTATATTTTGGAAGGTTTTAATATGTCAATTAATCCATTCTCAGCAATAGACAAAACATCTGAATGAGACTCGTGAGAGATTCATTTCCATTGGCTACATTCATAGATTGTATAGTAGGGTTTATTATGTCCTTCTAAGTGATGTTATGCTCATAGATAAATCCTCAATCTTTCACCAGTGAGATATTCTTACAATACATTGTAAAAATACATAAAACTAAGCCAAACATTCACCAGAAAACACATGCATCAAGATTCAACCATAAATCCTCACCCAACATTTCCAAAATCATACACAACCTATAACAAATGTGTTCATGTTCCATTATGTATTATTATGTAATAAATGTAATTACAACATGGTTATTCTATCAATCTACTACAATAAATCAGATATTAACAATTATCTCCTTGGATTCTAACTAGTAAATACTCAATACATCTCTAACAACAACCAAACATATGAATTTGAAAATGGGGCCTTATATAACATTTCCCAGGCCATTCCAAAGTGTTTACTGAGGCAATTAGTTATTTACAACTACCCATCAAAAATAAAATGCATAAATTTAGACTTTTACTAAGTCTAAAACCTTAATTAGCAAACTTATACACCATTTCATCCCAAAATTATATTTTCCATGAATTTCATTGCATTTCAATGTGCCTTGTGTGGTTTTACTTTGCATTGAATGGTTTTATTTCCTAATTGTATGGTTTACCTTCCTGGTTGTATGGTTTGCCCCTACCTGTATGGTTTACAAAACTTGGGAAAACTGTCAAAACTATCAAAATTGAGCAAATACCTTGATCACTTTCTCTTCTTCTGGGAGGAGGATTTGTTGCATACAAAGATAAGGGATTTCTACACATTCTTCCATATAGGACTTCAAATGGTGCCATACCTAGTGATGCATGATAATTGTTATTGTATGCAAACTCTACAAGGTATAAATAGTCTTCCCACTTTGTATGTTGATCCATGCAATACATTCTTAATATATCCTTTAATACGTTATTCACCCTCTCGGTTTGTCCATCTATCTTAGGGTGATAAGTAGTACTAATATTCAATTTTATTACCAATACTTCATGCAAATATTACCAAAATTCAAAAGGTAAAATGAGAATTTCTATCATATATTATGACTTTTAAAAATCCATGTAGTCTTACCACTTCCCTGGAAAACTTGCTTGCTACTACAGGTGCATCATATTGTATATTTCTTGGTATAAAATGTGCAACCTTGGTTAACTTATCCACAAATACCAATATTGCATCATGCCTGAACCTTGTATTACACAAAACCACTCTAAATTCCATTGATACCACTTACCATTTTTGTGTAGGTATATCATGTGGGTACAACCTACCCACTAGATGTAGATGTTCCATTTTCACTCTCTAGTACTCTAATAACCTAGCCACATAATTAGTGATATCCTTTTTCATACCTTGAACAATAATAGATCTTTCTCAAAATCTTGTGCATATTTATCCCTCCCGGGTGTAAAGAGTAAGGAGTATTGTGTGCCTCCTTAAGAATTATTTATCTCAATACAAATATATTAGAACTACCAACCTATTATTATAAAAAAACAAGTCATGCTTAATTACAAAGCCTGTATCCTTTCCAATTTCTTACCCATTTGAGCATTTCAATACTAGAAAAATTCATATTTTTTTTGTTGATTTTTAATTTGATCTAGCAAATCATATTGATATTTTTCAATGTAGCAATACACCCACTTATGCTCAGATCATCAGTTCTCCTTACCCTTAATATACTCAATGTCAAATTCATACTCAACTAGAAAATCCATCCATCATTGTTGCCTAGCATTCAATAAGGGTTGAGTAAATATGTATCTTAAACTCTGGTGATATATCTTTAGTTTGAATGGTTTCCCTAAAAAATAGTGCCTCCAAAAATTTAGGGCATGTACATCAGATACCAACTCCAAGTTATGAGTCGCATAATTCACCTCATGCATCTTATGTTTCCTTGACTCAAAGGCAATAACCACATAATATTGGGTTAAAACTCCTCCTTATCCTTCAATTGATGCATCAATACACATTGTAAACTACTTATTAGGATTAGGTAATTGCATAATCGATGTGGTTGTAAATATTTCTTTCAAAATTTGAAAATACTCTTCACACTAATCTATCCATCTGAAGGCTTTACCTTTCCTTTGAATTTTTGTAATGGATTGGGAAATTCTTGATAACCCTATAAAAAAATGCCTATAATAGCCTACAAGACTCATAAAACTTTACACGTTAGTCACATTAGTAGGTACTGGCCAATTAATAATTGCTTCTATTTTCTTGGGATTGATTGCAATCCCCTCAGTAGAGACAATATGTCCTAGATATTGTACTTGTGAAGTGTAGAATTCACACTTTGATAATTTCCATATAATTTATTCTTTCTAAGAATCTCAAGTATAGTTCACATGTGATAATCATGTTCCTTATTATTCTTGGAATAGATCAATATGTCATCCAAAAAAACGAGCACAAATCTATCCAGTTGCTCTCTAAAATTGACATTCATGATATTTGTGAACACGGCTAGGGTATTAGTTAGCACAAAATATTATACCGTAAAATAAAAATATGTTTACCTTGTTCTAATAGTTTTTTTAGAAGTTTCTTCTTCTCGAATCCTTAACTAATGATAACTAGACCTTAGGTGAATCTTTGAGAAGATGGTTGCTCCTTTTAGTTTATCGAAGAGATCATCAATTATAAGTAATGAATACCTATTTTTGACAGTAACCTTGTTCAACATTTGGTAATCCATGTACATATTAAAGGTACCATATTTATTTTTAACAAATAGAATAGGATCTCCCCATGGCAATACATTGGGCTTGATTAGCCCTTTTTACAACAAATCTTGAAGTTGCATTTTGAGCTCTTGTAGCTCAGTAGGAGTCATCATGTACAATGCCCTAGCAATGGGTGTAGCTCTAGGTAATAATTCAATAGAAAAATCAAATTCTCTCTAAGGAGGTAACCTTGGAAGGTCCTCTAAAAACACATCCTTGAATTCTCCCAAGACATGATGCTTGTAAAAGAAGTTAGACTCCACTTCAGTCTCCTCTTTCTTATTCATTTTAACTATAAAAATCATTCCTCTCTTCCTAATGATTTTCTTTATCTGCATGACAGACAATAGATGTGGCTTAATTGCACCATAACCACAATGAATTCTAATCCTTTGATTAGACTCATCCATAAACTCCACCCATATTTCCTTCAAATTTAGAAGATCCTTATGGGCTCTAAACCAATAAACACCAAGAATTATGTTGAAAGTATGCAAAGGAGCCACATACAAATGAAAATTTATTTTCCTTGTTGTAGAATGATGTGAGAATCAAATAGACATTGGTTGAATTGGTAGGTTTACCCTGACCTGTACTCAAATTTCCAGCCATTAGCCAAAAAAATGGGTCTTTCAAGTATGTCCCTCACTAATCTAGTGGAAATAAAGCTCTCAAGTGATCCACTATCTATCAAAATATGAACATTTTTTTCAAAAAAAAATTCCTTTTAATAAGAATGGAGTAATTTGACCATCAAGTACGGGACTTCCTATCACTACAAATATCATATGGGTAGATTCTTTTAGATATTTCTAATGAATACCAGATTTGTGGGGGTACTTGTTGGCATAGTGAGCTCCTTGACATATGTAACATACATTTGGAGGAGCTTTGTTTCCTTTATTATTATTATCGTTCTTGCCCTAAGGCATATTTTCCCTAGTCTTCTCCTGATTTGCTAGTCTCTAATCCTATATTTTGGAAAAATCTCTGCCATCCCTCCTAAACTTATTGCTTTAAAAATTTACTCTTTTTTTGCTACCATATTTATTTTGATCTCCTCCTTTAGGTTTCTTTTTTTTCTCTTTTCCCATTTCATAAGCCCAAATTTTTTTCACTTCTGAGCTCATATTTCTCCTTTTCAAATATATTTTGATAATTAGAGTATGTTTTTCTAGTATGTTGATTTGCTTCTTCTTTCCATGCCAAATAAACAGTTGTAGTAAGGTCCACAGGGTTTTGCATATTCACCTCAATCATGATTCTAGGATGCAATCCCAATTTTTTTTTTTGAACCTTTATCTCTTTGTTACTTTCATATTGGGATACATATTTTAGTAGTTGAATATAATTTTGGTGGTAATCTCATACTGACATGGTTTCTTATTGCATATTAGAAAACCCACCAAATTTCTCCACATAATATTGGTTGGTTAGAAATCTATCCCTATATTCCTTAATGAAATCCTCCCTCTTGAGATCTATAGCTTAAATATTATGCCCTTTATTATAGGACTTCCACCAATCTAGGGATACTTAGTCATATTCATAATTGCCAGTTCAGTTTTAACTTCAGATGACAAAACAACTAGAGAAAAGTATGAATCTAGTTCACTTATCCAATTTTCTACTACATCACCATCACCTTTTCTATTAAACTTGGATATTATGACCTTCTTAAGGTTCCTATACAACTCTTTACTCACTCTAGCCCTACCAGTACTGGATCTTACAGGTTCACTAGGTACTTCCTCTACCCTACCTATTCTAGTTTCTCTTCCCCTAGCTAAGTCTTCTATGAATTTCTATTGTTGAACAATCAAATCCTATTGTTGGTCCATGTGAGTTTTCTATTGGGCCATTTCTTCTCTTTGCTACTCCATATGAGTTTGTAAAAGTTGCACAACCTTTGTAAGGTTTTCTTCCTCCCTACCAGGTTCATTTGGTGGAGGTTCATTCAACCATTTCATTCTTCTTTCACATTGAGGACCTTATCATATTATACCTAACCTTGGTCCCCTTATAGGTCTTTTGATGGCTTCTTCCTCCTTACCTCTTGTAGGATTTTCTAAAGACCCACCTTGCAACATCCATGCCATTTGACCTGTAGGTGAAAGAAGTAAGTTAGTTTATAATTTTTCATTGATCTAGTCAAACATAATTAATAGATTTCTACAACTTAACATCTCTTCTACTCTGATACCATATGTAACAACCCTAGTCTACTCACCTAGTTGTACCACAAAATAAGCCAAGATATTATATAGGGTATTTTTTTTTAATTTATTGTTAAGCTCAAAAAATTTCCTTCATGATGATAGAAAATTTGTTTCACCCAATGAATCGATATCATATTATTTAATTAGTACAAGCTTATGATACCACTTTTGGGTTCAAGACTACTGCAAACAACCATCCAAGTGGACGATATTGGCCAAATCCCATAATATGGTGCTATTTTGTGGAATCAATTTGCCTTATTTATCATCCTCATGTTCTAGCATGAGGGTCAATCCATTATTGGGGTTATTCTTTAGGGCCTATAACACCTAAAGGGTGGATGCTTAATTCCGCATACCTTATCATATCGAACCTTTGACTAATCGATCGACTTGTTCTAATGATTGTATGAAAGGAATTAGTTTACATAAGCCTAGTGTCTAGATTTTTGTCCACTATCCAAATTTATCTAGAGTCATGTCAATACCCTAACCTTGGACTTGATAACTCATACCCATTATGACTCATGATCGTTTATCCCATACCAAATATCATGGCTAAACCAGCTAAGTCAAATGAACATGGGACCTATCATAGTACTCCTCATGCAACAACCTAAAGGTGGCATCCCATACCACCCCTCCTTACTAGTTTTGATCGAGTCACATGTTTCAACCTATTATATCAAACTATAGTTGCTCTCGAGACTTGTTGTGTGCATACCCACACCTCAACAACATTGGGTGTTTAAGTCATTCATTTTCAATAGCAATAACTTTTGTTTATCCTTCTTGATAAACTATTATTTGGGTTTTAGGTTGTTTCTTTATGGTTTAATGGTTTCCCTAAGTCATGCAGGTTTAATAGTTTCAACTCTCAATACTAGAGTTTCCCATATATCATGATGCTATATCTACGCTTCACTAATGTAAATCCCCTTAACACAAGAAAATCAACCTATTACATTGAAGCAAATAGAAACAACTATTTTGCACATATAATAATTAAAATTCTTTTCCATACTCTTAACATTCTATCCAATGTCCAAGTTTTAACTTTCCCATAAGGGATTTAATCAATTTTCCTTTACACTATGCAAGGAATTGACAAGTAGTTTCTATTATCTATAGAAACAAAAAGGTAAGTCAACCCTTGCTATTTATTTCACTAATGAACCATTTCTAAGGCACAAAAATTTCCATTCAACATTTTCATACTTCTTCTAATATATTTTGCCAAATCCATACTACTTTAAGATAATTTTGCCATATTTCCATGGTTGGTTACTAAGATTTTCCTTTTGTTTGCTAAGAGGTTTTTCTAAATTTATCTATACTTAAAATATCTACCCACAAAATCTCAACACATTCCAATTCTCAATTCGAGGAGAAACCACTAAAGAAGATACCACATTGTATTAAATTTATGTTAATATTATTATGGAAACAATTCAAGCTTTAATTACAACTCTAAAATTTAATTCTATAAAGTAGTTTAAGGAAATGCTAAGATTTTTTTTCTGCTATAACATTAGCGAATCAGCTTGTGGCTTGATACACAACCATACTTATGAGGGCAAAGGTTTACTTTTGAGCCTTGGGTTTTTGAATGCTCCTCTTACCAACCATCTATCAGATGGCTCTACATTCAAAACTGAGTTACACAAAATTTGATTGACCAAGTTGAATCAAGACATTCTAATAGACGTACACGATGGTATGAAACACATAATTTACATTTAACAAGTTTACATACCCCACAACATCAAGGGTGCATCGACGACTAGATAAAACTTAACCCATGGTTCCACATTCATCCAACACATATAAAAAGAACATCCCTTTACAAGTAAAGTCTTAAATACACCTTATATTATAGGTTTCATAGTTTCAGAAGTTCACTTTCTAGGAAAACATATTCTTAAATTTTCTACCCAAAAATGTTGACGATATAAAAAATATGACATATCACGATTTTCCAAATTATTGGGGAATCCAAAATACTTTTATGCTTTATTAATTTTATTTTAAGTTATGATTTAATATATTTCTCAAGAAAATGTAGCAACAACAAATCAACCTCATCTTGGACTGAAATAAAATTGGGTCTAGAAATTGTTTAATGTTCTATTTTACATTCAACCAATTACCAAGTCCTAAATACAAGCACAACTTAAACACTATTTTCAAAATGAAGAGTACAATATGGTTATATACCATTTATTCATTTCTAAAAATTGTAATTCAGTGTTACATTTACAACTTCACCAATAAGGTAAAAGAATACAGTGTTTTTGAATATCAAATAAAAGGTACAATAAAGCCAATGAGCTAAGCATGATTAACTCTTCCCTTAGGGATATATCTCAACTGTAGTTATAGAAAATAATGACACCTAGGCTTCCAATTTGGATAATATTTTGGTCTTTATTTGAAGTATCCAAATTTTAACACATGTCACATAGATCCTCAAGACATCTCCACAAGTTTCCTTGTCGTCTCTCTACTAGATTTTTCTAGGTTAACCTGTAAATATAGCATATATCTTCTATATACAAATTCACCAACTCAGATTATACATGTATATATTGGGGACTAGATGCAGTTATTTTAACGGAATACTATGATCTACAATGCATACTAAATGAGTTATCAAAAGTTTAAATAGTTGAAAACAATTAGACACACAAACATAACAGGAACACAATGGGTTTATTTTTGAACTCCTAAATATGAAACCTCCAATTTTCCTTCTACCTTACAACATGTAACAGAGGTAGAATTTGTCATGGTTTCTCAACATCACACTCGAGTTCAATAAAGTCACCCATCCTTTATGTTTTTTACCCAAACCCAAAATTCATAACAATAAAAATATTTGCACTCACTCTAGAATCACAAATGTTCAATAAACCAAAATATATCAATTCCTCTTAACATTTGATTTCAGATATATAAATTAAACTGTCACATCATAGTTCTAGAATACATGGCAATAAATTAATTTTGAAAAGAAATGTTCAAGTAATAATAATGTTATGCTAATATTTAGAAGGCATAACCCAACCTGTAAAAATGATTTGACACTATTCTTCTACCTGGTTATGCTTCCTTTTCCCAAATCAATTCTAGTACAAAGTAATTCCTTTTTCCTTGTGTCAATATTTATAAAATGTATGCTATACTCAGAAAATAGACCCTCCTCAATAAAAATGTCATGCATAATTCTTTCCCCCACTTCCCTCAAGTTTGGAACTACAAAACAAAAACCGTTTTCATGCAAGATGCTAAGCACAAAGCTACACTACACACATAACAATCATTATGACCTGAACCTCCATAACATCGTTCCCATTGGATTCGATTCACTTTCATATATTTTTTTTAAAAAAATAATAATAACAATGGTAACACATGATCAAAGGCCATAATTCATATAAACCATTCTATATTAAACTTTTAAAGTTTATGTTACATCAATTATCATTATTTCTATTTTTTTAATTTTAACTATTGAACATATGCACAACTAAGTAAAAAGTGGCTCCCATCATCATCACCACATAAACCATTTGCATACCTCATTTTATGTCAACAAGCAACAAACAATCAAAACATGGCTCACACAATAATGTAAATTGTAATGCACCTATATGATATGCAAAGCATGAGTTTCCATGTACTCACAAGTCGAATCATCACTTCCCCTCTTACCTTTTTTCACCAACTTTATTTTGTTTGTCAAAGGAATATCATTGGCATTGAGTACACAAAATCATTAGCAGTACCACATTCCAAAGAAAAAAAGGCAAGTATATTCCATTATTTTATTTGCTATCTATGGTCGTGCGAGGAGGGTCGTTACAATATCAAGTTAGTCTTCTAGATTCATAGGGAAGTTTGTATTTATGTTAACCTAATGAATTCTATTTTTATGGTTTAAGAGGTAAACGTTTAGGTTATGCAGTATCAAAAGAAGTTTTATCCATAGATTTTGATTGAATAAAATCCATCCAGTACCTTCCATTTCTATGATTAGTCAAAGGAATTAGGTCATTCTTATTCTAGATCATGTTTATCACTAAGTTCTTAAATATTTTTCATAAATGGTTAGACCCATAACAAATATTTTGAAAAAGGATACCTCCATAGAATATATCAACAAAGGAAAGACACACTTATAGGATATTAAAGATGCCATAAAAAATGCTTCAATATTGATGAACCTAGATTTCTCCAAATATTTTAGGTAATATATGTTTATTATAGATGAAAATAATACCTATGATAACCCAAAGGAATTATGAAGATGGAGAACACCCCATATCATTCATGAACCAATCCATTCATAACAATAAAGAAAGTTATACCCTTGTAAAAAAAGTTTTTACGTCATCAAGGCTCTAAATACATTCAAGTAGAATCTATCAGATACTAAGACTATTGTATTTTTACCCTCACATTTGAACTACTATATTGCATGATGAATTAGGGGAAATAAGGCTAGGTGGATTTTAAAAATTTAAGAATTTTATATTGAAATTGAATTAATTAAACTAATAAGGAGAAGAGTTTTCTCTGAGAGGCTAACAATGACTACCCTTAAAGATAAAATTACCCTAGTATAAGAGAAAACCATGGATAACAAAATTGGTTTGATATACAACATATGAAGATATATGACTGCAAGGTAAGAACCTAAAGGGTATATAGCCAAGGAGAGCCTAATTTATATGAAAAAAAATGCATTATTAGTATCTTGATGGTGTTATGTTTGGAAAATGGTATGATTATGCCTTAGTACATTTAATAGAAAAATAAAAAAGGACCTAATCAAGTAGTGCATGATGAAAGAGGGCACTACTAAATGCCCATAACTACCCACAAGATCCTAAGAGTAGGATTATATTGGATTACTATATTTATAGATTGTTTCCTTTGTCAAATATTGTAGATCTTATTGCATGTTCATAGGAATGAAGAAAAGAGCCCCAATGCCCCTAAACGCAATCATTGTGACTCAACTATTTTAATAGTAGGGTCTAGATTTCATAGGTAAAATAAACCTGTTATTAAGTGTAGAACATGGATGTGTCTTAATTTATTTCATGAAATAAATTGTATGAGTCCCAACTAAAGCAATCAATCATGAAATAATGGTTTAATTGTTAGAAGATATTATCACCTAATTTAGAACACTTGCCACCATAGTCATAGTTATTGTCACCTACTTCAAGGGGGCTATGAATTTTTCCCTATAATATGGATTGTAGATAAAAATATCATTCAATGACTATACCTAGCACAATAACATGGATAAATAAACTAATAATAATATCACAAGGATATTAAAAAGAACCATTTCTAAGACATAAATGGACTAGCATACCAAGCTACACATGAAATTATCGAAGGATATAATGACACCAAAAATATCCACTTGAAGAACACAAGCTTATACTGAGAGGGGGGGGTGAACAGTATAAGACCTCTTTTTACTTTTTCCTTTATACTTCAAAATAGTAAAGCAATATACCCAAAGCAATATCAAAGCAATGCACAATATCATCCACAAAGTGACACCAATTTTAACGTGGTTCACCCAAAATGGTCTAGGCTACGTCCACAAAACTTTTCTCTAAAAGTTATCTCAAAGTTCTTTGGGAATCCTTCCCAATTACAATGTTTATGAGCCTCGGCCCAAAGGAGATACCTTCCCCCAAATCAGAATTTATGAGCCTCTGCTCAAAGGAGATACCTTCCCCTCTGCTCTAGATTTATGAGCCTCTGCTCAAAGGAGATACCTTCCCTCTCGCTCTGGAAATGATCCCTCGGAAGATCAACCGCCTCTACCTCTTGCCAAGCACGTGGAACTCCTTTCCACCGAAGACCTCCTGTCCTCAATGCTTAGCCTAAGAGACCTCTGCCTTCTATGATCACGTCCACAGCAGCTCAAGCAACCTGTACCAAACACAGTCAATCGGTCTAGTACAAGTCTTCCTCTGTCTATCAGATCTGTCCAACACTTGAACAAATCAATCCTCTGCACACAAGCCTTCTCAAAGACTTGCCAAATCTGTCCTCAGGTTCTTCTCAAAGAACCAGTGCACCTCTATCCTCATACAGTAGCACTCCACATTCATCTTTGCCCTTTGTGCTCTCTACGCCCTCTACTCTTTCTGTGCAATCACAGCCGCACTTGGTCGAACTTCAACCTTTGCACTGTTTGCACAATCACAACGGCACTTAGAACAATTCACCATGACTCTTCGCTCACTTTGCACACTTCGATCGAATTTTGCACTCTGCTCTCGACGATCGAACTTCTCACTCTGCGCTCTATCTACGAACGTCACAACCAACAACACCACCAACTCTTCAAAATAGCCTACCTTTTATAATAACACTTTCAAGATCAAAACCTTAATCTTAGTCGATTGTAACCCTGATCTTTAGTCAGCTGCACAACCCTAAACTTCGTTGACTACAAACCCTAATCTTCGTCGGCTCACATTTAACTTTGTCGGCTTCAACTACCTCTGTAACTCTTCTGTAGCTTTTGTCGTGAAACTACAACATGTCATGATATCATGACACCTTTGCAACCGTACACTTTCTTTTGGCTTTTGTCATGATATCGTGACACTTCAGCCTTTGTCGACTTCAACTAAGCTCTTGTCACGATATCATGACACTTATGTCTTTGTCAGCATCAACTTTGCTTTTGTTGCGATATCACGACACTTCTCCCTTCATCGACCTCCTTTCTACTTTTGTCATGAAATCGTGACACTTCTGCCTCTGCAGACTTCGTCTTCACTTCTATCATGATATCGTGACACTTTTGTCTTCATAGCCTTCCTCTCTGCTTTTGTCATGAAATCGTGACACTTCTCCTATAGAAGACCTGCTTTCAATTTCTATCATGAAATCGTGACACTTCACTTCGTCTACTTTCTTTTCTGCTTGTCATGAAATCGTGACACTTTCTGCATCCGTACGCATTCTTTGCAACCCATTGCAAAATCGCGATGCTTTCAGCTTTCGTACGCTTTCCTTGTAACCCGTCGCGAAATCACGACGCTATCAACTTTTCATACATTTTCTTTGCAACCTGTCACAAAATCGTGACGCTTTCAGCTTCTATACATTTTCTTTGCTCTTTGAGTCATGAAATTGCGACATGTCATGATATCGCGACACTTTTCTAACTTGCTTTCTCTCTCTTGCTTAAGTCATGAAAATGTGACATGTCGCGATATCGCGACACTTTTCCTCCTTAGCTCTTTTCTGTTCTTTGGGTCACGAAAACCCGACATGTCGTGATATCGCGACACTTTTTCTCCTTAGCGCTTTTCTTTTCTTTGGGTCATGAAAACCTGACATGTCGCGATATCGTGACACTTTTTCACTATGAGCTCTTTCTCTCGAACCTGTCAGCTTGGGGTTTGCAAAAGACCTTTGAAACTGTCATGCCGTAACCTTCATCAAAACAAATTATTTGACATCAAATCAAATTCCTTCAAAAGCTTCTTGACATCAATGACAACTTATATACTTGAGCAAAGGCAATGTACCCAAAGTACCCAAAATTGCCAACAATCTCCCCCTTTGTCATTGATGGCAAACCTTTACTGAAAACACTTCTCAAGAGCCAAAACTGAAACCAACTATGCTAACAACTTAGAATCTTCCTTTGAAGTTTTGCTCCCCCTGACTTGAAGCTTTCCTCTTCACTTTGAAGCTCTCCCCCTTACTCATATCTCTCCCCCTTTGTCATCAATGGCAAAGGGTCACCGTTGGGGCTCGGGACTAAGAATGAGCCTCTTAGCTTAGTCCCTCCCCCACCTCCTGATGAGGTGATTAATTCTGGGGTGGGAGTAAAACTCCCATTAGGCACTGATCATCATCAATATCTATAACTTCCTTTCTGGGCCTTCTCTTGAACTCTTTGTCCATATTCCTGTTCTTGTCACTGTTCTTGTTCTTGTTCTCATCCCTCGTTCTTGTCCATGCCTTGATCCTTGGACCTGATCATGCCACTGTTCCTGTTCCTGTATTCTAGAATTTCAGCTCTACACCTGTCTCGATTGTGTGACTTTCATTGTTGCACTTGAAACACTTGATGATGTTGTTTCTCTGAGGTAAACCCGATCTTTGAATCCACCAGTTCTGACCAAACCTGTTCTGACCAAACCTGTTCTGGCCAAACCTGTTTTGACCAAACCTATTCTGACCAAACCTATTCTGACCAAACCTGTTCCTGTTATGTGCCTTGCAATAAACTACCTTGTGCCCAAACTGTTGACAAGAGTAGCAATACCCTTGAAAGAAACTAGCACTTCTGAAATTGTCATTTACCTTCTTTACTTGAGCCATGCAATGTGAAGCCATGTGACCAAACTTATGACAAGCAAAACATCTGCCTTGAAATTTTCCTTTATTTGACCTCTTGGGTCCTGAAAACTTCTTCTTCTCATTCTGAATTCTGTTTTCTATTTTTGTGCATCTATCATTCAAGGACTCATGATCTGAAATACTTTCCTCATAAGAACTCTCTTCCTTTTGGAGTCTCTTACTAGACTCTCCAACTTGTTCCTTGTGTGGCTTAACAAAACCAAGGCCTGTTTTATCCTGTTGTCTTTCTTTGACCTTTGATGAGTGACTTAACCTTTTTGGAGCTATCTTGAAACCTGTAAAGCTTATCCTTGTACTCTTTAGTTTCCTCTTTCAAAGAAGCCATTTTTTGTTCTAACTCACTATACTCAAGAACCTTAGACTCTAACTCATCCTTGAGTTCTTGTGTCTTAGCTATAGAGAAATCAAGATTTTCTATAAGATCATCTCTCTCCATACAACATTCATCTAACTTATCCTTGAGTCTAGCATTCTTCTTTCTTTCCTTTTTCAAAGCACTAAGAGCATTAATAAGTTCACTTTCAAGATCCTTTATTTGTTTGCTTTCTGAATCATCAAACCCCTTTTCAGATTTCTTATCACTAGAGGTGCTACCTTTTTCAAAAACCATACAAGCATCTTCCTTATAGTTTTCTGAAGCATCCTCATACATACTGGAAACCAAATCATTATTTGTACAATCATCCTCAAGGTGACCAAAATTTCCACATCTAAGACATTTCATGATAATGAATCTATGTTTCGGTTCTTCCTCTTTTCTGATATGAACAACATCTCATTTTCATTATCACTTGAAGAACTTTCACTATCACTACTAGAACACTTACTTGCTTTGTCTAGATAGAAACTCTTCTTGTGCTTGTGAGAATACCTCTTTCCTTGATTGTTGTGCTCATCTTTGTTCTTTCTGTGATGCTTATGCTTTTCAAAAACCTTGCTCATAGAATCCTGTTTATCTTCATCACTTTCATTCTTGGGAATAGTACAGTCAGTAGCATAATGACCAAACTTTCCACAATTGAAACATCTTATATTTTTCACGCTTTTGTGCTTTCTAGAGAACTTGCCTTTCTTGCTGTAATATGCCTCTTCATCACTAGAAGACTCATCACTATCTTGAAGTTGTTTACCCTTGGATTTCTTGGTAGCCTTGAAAGTCGCCTCTTTCTTGACATCAACCTTCACTTGAGTTCTCAACTCAAATGCTGCAAGTATACTATGGAGCTCATCCTTTTTCAACTTATCCAAATCTTTAGCTTCCTCAATAGCAGAAATATTTTCACTAAATCTATTAGGAAGAGATCTTAAAATCTTATCACAAACATCATTTTCAGCAAGCTCAAGACCTAAGTCTTTCATGGAGTTAACAACCTCATCCATACGAAGCATGTAGTCACTAATATTTTCATCATCATTCATCTGGAGTTGTTCAAACATACCTTTGAAGTGTCTCAACTTGGCCTTTCCGACATTTGTATCACCCGTATGAACCACCTTCAACTGTTTCCACATTTCACTAGCTGTCTTGTAGTGAATCACTTTGGTGAGATCTGCTTTCCGTAAGCCTTTCAAGATTGCATTCATTGCTTTTGAATTGCCGTGATGTAGGAGCCTTTCTTCTTTAGTATTAGGACCATGTACAGGAATAGTGTACTCATCTTCAATCACTTCCCATACCTCATTACCAAGTGCCATTAGATGAACCTTCATCCTTGCACTCCAAAGACCAAAATCTGACCCATCAAGAATAGGTGTTGCATTGCTACTTGAATGATCCATTGTGTTCTTTACTAGCTTTTCCTTCAAGTTGTTAAACTTTCTGAAGGCACTCGCTCTGATACCAATTGAAGAACACAAGCTTATACTGAGAGGGGGGGTGAACAGTATAAGACCTCTTTTTACTTTTTCCTTTATACTTCAAAATAGTAAAGCAATATACCCAAAGCAATATCAAAGCAATGCACAATATCATCCACAAAGTGACACCAATTTTAACGTGGTTCACCCGTAATGGCCGGGCTACGTCCACAAAACTTTTCTCTAAAAGTTATCTCAAAGTTCTTTGGGAATCCTTCCCAATTACAATGTTTATGAGCCTCGGCCCAAAGGAGATACCTTCCCCCAAACCAGAATTTATGAGCCTCTGCTCAAAGGAGATACCTTCCCTCTACTCAGATTTATGAGCCTCTGCTCAAAGGAGATACCTTCCCCTCTCGCTCTAGAAATGATCCCTTCGAAGATCAACCGCCTCTACCTCTTGCCAGCACGTGGAACTCCTTTCCACCGAAGACCTCCTATCCTCAATGCTTAGCCTAAGAGACCTCTCGCCTTCTATGATCACGTCCACAACAGCTCAAAGAACCTGTACCAAACATAGTCAGTCGGTCTAGTACAAGTATTCCTCTGTCTGTCAGATCTGTCCAACACTTGAACAAATCAATCCTCTGCACACAAGCCTTCTCAAAGACTTGCCAAATCTGTCCTCAGGTTCTTCTCAAAGAACCAGTGCACCTCTGTCCTCATACAACAACACTCCACGTTCGTCTTTGCCCTTTGTGCTCTCTACGCCCTCTGCTCTCTTTGTGCAATCACAGCCGCACTTGGTCGAACTTCAACCTTTGCACTATCTACGCAATCACAGCGGCACTTAGAACAATTCACCATGACTCTTCGCTCACTCTGCACACTTCGATCAAATTTTGCACTCTGCTCTCGGTGATCAAACTTCTCACTCTATGCTCTATCTGTGAACGTCGCAACTGACTATTCCTCCAACTCTTCAAAATAACCTACCTTTTATAATAACACTTTCAAGATCAAAACCTTAATCTTAGTCGGTTGTAACCCTGATCTTTAGTCAGCTACACAACCCTAAACTTCATCGACTACAAACCCTAATCTTCGTCGGCTCACATTTAACTTTGTCGGCTTCAATTGCCTCTATAACTCTTCTGTAGCTTTTGTCGTGAAACTACAACATGTCACGATATCATGACACCTTTGCAACCGTACACTTTATTTTGGCTTTTGTCATGATATCATGACACTTCAGCCTTTGTCGACTTCAACTAAGCTCTTGTCATGATATCATGACACTTATATCTTTGTCAACATCAACTTTGCTTTTGTCATGATATCACAACACTTCTCCCTTCGTCGACCTCCTTTCTACTTTTGTCACAAAATCATGACACTTCTACCTCTGCAGACTTCGTCTTCACTTCTATCACGATATCATGACACTTCTATCTTCATAGCCTTCCTCTCTACTTTTGTCACAAAATCATGACACTTCTCCTATAGAAGACCTCTTTCAGTTTTTGTCATGAAATCGTGACACTTTTACTTCTGTCTGCTTTCTTTTCTGCTTGTCATGAAATCGTGACACTTTCTGCATCCGTACGCATTCTTTGCAACCCGTCACGAAATCGTGACGCTTTCAACTTCCATACGCTTTCCTTGTAACCCGTCGTGAAATCGTGACGCTATCAACTTTCTATACATTTTCTTTGCAACTTGTCATGAAATCATGATGCTTTCAGCTTTCATACATTTTCTTTGCTCTTTGAGTCACGAAATTGTGACATGTCACGATATCGCGACACTTTTCTAACTTGCTTTCTCTCTCCTGCTTAAGTCACGAAAATGCGACATGTCACGATATCGTGACACTTTTCCTCCTTAGCTCTTTTCTGTTCTTCGGGTCACGAAAACCCGACATGTCGTGATATCGCGACACTTTTTCTCCTTAGCGCTTTTCTTTTCTTTGGGTCATGAAAACCTGACATGTCGCGATATCGCGACACTTTTTCACTGCGAGCTCTTTCTCTCGAACCTGTCAGCTTGGGGTTTGCAAAAGACTTTTGAAACTGTCATGTCGTAACCTTCATCAAAACAAATTATTTGACATCAAATCAAATTCCTTCAAAAGCTTCTTGACATCAATGACAACTTATATACTTGAGCAAAGGCAATGTACCCAAAGTACCCAAAATTGCCAACACCACTCGATCATACCATTACAAATTGATCTACATGAAAGAGGTAACATTATCAATTACTTTATATCTCCTTTATCTCCAAATATCATAATAGATCAAACTAGAGAGCACCAATACCAGGCCCATGCAAGCAAGGTTGAATGTGCTACTAGACCTAAAATAGGAAAGAGAGAAGGCTTTGAAGAAGAGAATGTAACATTAAGAAGTAGATAAAATGTGGTTTGATAAAAATACATAATAATATAGTATAAAAGATACTTCATATTCAAATGGGTTGACGATCAAGGAAAACTAGGGGTACACTAGAAGTTTTATTCCTTATGAAGAATGCCCTATCAAATCCTAAATATCAAGGGTCCAAAGACCTACAAGCTCACCATCATGGATGAAATAATGCTACCTATTATATTTAATGGTAAACATATCCACACAATTTAGCAACAAGAATATTAGTCAAAAGTTTATGTAAATATATACATATAAATAGTAACTACTCTCTTGGAAAATATTCCTTCATTCTTCAACAAACCTTGCTTCTTTCATTCTTTTTTTATAACTTCCTATCACCTTATTTGTTTTTTTCCCCCCTTTTTCATCATTCCATGCTGGTGTATTCCATCACATCATGTCAATATGTGCATCATATTGAAGAAGTGAGAATAATGGATGCACCTAACGGATTGAATTGAAATGCAATCTAATGTAATTACTAAATTAAAGCATGCATGAGAAATATGATAAAGTAAGTAAAGAACACAAGATTATACTGAGATGGGGGGTGAACAATATAAGATCACTTTTTACTTTTATTTCCCAAATATTTTTAATCAAAATAATCAATAACAATATCAATAACAATAACCAAAGCAGGAGGAGAAGGAGGAAGGGGGGGGGGAGAAAAAAGGGGAGGAGAAGGAAAAAGAGGGAAGCCAAAAAAAAAAAACCCCCCAGCCAACAAAAGAAAGGAAAGGAGGGAAGGAGAAAGGAAGAAAAAGAAAAAGAAGAAAGGAGAGGGAAAGAAAAAGAAAAAAAAAAAAAAAAGAACGAAAAGTAACCAAAAAAGAAAAAGAACACAAAAAAAAAGACCAAAACAAAAAGACAAAAAGAAAGAAGGAGAGGGGAAGGGAGAAAAAACAAAAAAAAAAGAAGACAGAAAGACCAAACAAAGAAAAAAAACCAAAAAAAGAGCCCAAAAAAAAAAAAAAAAAAAAGAAAAACAAAAGAAAAAAAAAGAAAAAGAGAAAAAAGAAAAAAAGTGTGGAAAAAAAAGGAACGAGATACCCAAAAAAGTCAGAAATAAACCCCCCACCCGAGGGAAGGGGGAGAGGCCAAAGGAAAACAGAAAGGGGAGGCACCCCAGGAGGGAAACCCCGGGAAAAAAGAGAAGAGGGAAGAAGGGAAGAGAGGAGGAAGGGAGGGGAAAGGCCCCAAAGAAGGGAAAAATACACCAATCATCACACACAATAGAGACACAAATTTTAACATTGTTCACCCAATGTGGGCTACCTCAATAGAGAAAATATTTCTTCTAAATATTTCTCAAATAATATCTTGGGAATCCTTCCCAAATTATAATGTTTATGGACCTCTGTCCAAAGGATATTTCGATCCCCTAATCTCAATTTTGTGGATATATTCCACAAGAGAACTCTTTCCCTTTATGCTCTGTCTAGTGATATTCTAAAAGACTCTGTCTCTATGCTACTCTGACTGGTGGATCTCTCTCAACTTGAATAATTCTCACTCAGATCTATCTTCAATTGTCTTGGCTGCTAGATATCTATCCACTAAGACTTTGTCCTCTATACTCTGTCACCTCCAAAGCTCTATCTCAATACTGTACCAAACACAATTCAGTCGGTCTAACATAGTTCTGTTCAATATCTTGTACTAAACATAGTATAGTTGGTCTAGTACAATTTTTCTCAATAGGTTCACTCAAAACCTGCTCAAATATTCTCAATAGGTTCACCCAAAAACCTGTCTAAATCTGCTGAAAAGGTTCACCCAAAAACCTGTCTAAATCTGCTCAACAAATCCTCTCTAGAACTTGCTCAAATATGCTCAATAAGTCCTCTCTTGGACTTGCTCAAAACTGCTTAATAAGTCCTCTCTTGGAATTGCTCAAATATTCTTAGTAAGTCCTCTCTCAGACTTGCTCAAATATGTTTAGCAAGCTTTCACAAAAGCTTAACTCAAAACAATCCACAAGCCTTCTCAAAGACTTGTCTCAAATCTACTTAACAAGATCACATAGAACTTGTTCAATCTCATAGAATCATATGTTCTATACTCAAAGTACAATCAATATCTCAATTCAATCTCATATAAGCATAAATAGAATTGTTAGAGACTCTATATGTTCTATACTCAAATCCCAATCTCAACTTAATAGAAGCATAAAGAGAATTGTTAGAGACTCAATATGCCCTATTCTTAAATATCAATCTCAAATCAAATCAATCTCATAGAAGCATAAAGAGAATTGTTAGAGACTCTATATATTCTATAATAAAATCCCAATCTCAACTCAATAGAAGCATAAAGAGAATTTTTAGAGACTCAATATGTCCTATTCTTCAATATCAATCTCAACTCAAATCAAAATATAGAATAGTTTGTTTTATGGAACTTGAACAACCATTTCACACATCCTCTTGAATAGGCTTAACCAACTCAACTCAACCAATTATATAAAGGAACAACCCTTTCTCACAAACCCTAGTTCAAGCATGTATCAACCAACTCAAAATGTTTCCAACAATGCTTTATCTCAAATCTCACATAACAATGATACTCATGTTATTTTCTAGATCATGTTCAAGTTCATTTCATCATCAATGGGCTTCAACAACAATGCTAATGAAACAAGGTTTAAATACAACTCACAAATCAGAAAACCTTGAAGCATTCAACCAACCATCTTCACAAAGGAAACTTCAATTAATCCTTTTCACTCCAATGATATTTCAGAAATCAACCACCATAAACAATCAATAGGAGAATGTGCCCATACCTTTTTGATGCCAATAAGTTATCCATAAAATATTCCACACTTAATCACAAGTTTCATTTTAAATATTAATAAGGGTTAGTGGTCTTTTAAATAATCACAATAAAAGCATAACTTAATTTACACCCTTTTCACTCCAAATTCATAAACACATCCACAAAAGTCTATTTTAATAAAAACCCTTATTAAGAATATCCCACAATAAATCTCTCAAAATCACTTTAACAACAACTCCTTATTTCTCCTGAAATCAATTCTGTATTTCCATAAAAAAAAACATAAATAAAATATGCTTTTGCAATAATAATCACAGCCCTAATGATAAAATGTAATTCCCATTAAATACCTTATAACTCCAAAATTTAGGTCTAATAAAAATTATTAAAGGACCCAGGTGTTGTAGGTGAGTTGGAGAGGATAGGGCAATCCTCCAATGGAGGTCCCAAGTTAAAATCTCCACCCTAACAAAAAGCTGAATTGGGTATCCAAAATCCAATTGATAATGTTGGTGCGGACAGGGTCGGGTGTGACTCCCGGGTGACTTTGATGGTGTAGAACCCTCTATTCATGGTCTCTTAGACCAAGGAGGCCCTGTAAGGAGTTTTTCTCTTAATTTTTTTTTTTGTATTAAAGGCAAAAATGTAAATACCTCTCAAGGGGATTCGAACCCCCATCCACCACACACCACGAGCATATTAGCCATGGCTAAGATTCCAACTGAGCCAAAGCGCTCGTTGGAAAAGAAAAGGCCAAAAATACCTTTAATATTCTACTGCCTACCACAAAGGAAAAAGTGCTAAAGTGCTTCCCACATGTTTCCATCAAGGAGATTCGATCCCTGATATTTGTGCTACCCATAGTCTTAGCAAAATCGATATGCCAATGCGCCATGCCTCATACCACATGTGAGATTTCTAAATTGCTGCGCTTTCTTCGCTACTTCCTTTTCAACAATTCACAAGAGCTCTTTTGAATTCCAAGGCAATTAAAACATGAGAGCAAGGATGATTATTTGGTTTAATTACCACCCCTTTATATAGTGTTTAATAACACTTTGAAGACGTCGGCAAAAATATTAAAATTGTATTTGCATGATGACGTTGGTGGGAAACTTTCCATTTAAATTTGAATTTAAATTTTAAATAATTAAAATTTAAACCAAACATTAAAAATCAAATAACTTCATCATCGGGGCACCTTTTTTGATGAAATGAAAGCCCAATGTGGGTTTTAAGGAAAACCCAGATCAAATCTGATATCCATGATTCTAAATAAAACCTTTTATTTTCCATGCCTTGTTTTCCACAAAAACCCTTCATAGACCTTTTGACATTTATTGCTCTATTGACATCAATGACATCATTTCAGCTTAGGGACTCAAAATATCCAACAATATCCCCATTTGTCATTGATGGAAATCCAAATCATTTTAATTAATTATGACCTTATTTTATGATCCCCCTGGGGATTTGCTTCCCCTGGCTCAATGCTCTCTTAGATATCAAATCTCTCCTCATATAAAAAACTCTCCCCATAATACACAAATCTCTCCCCCTTTGACATCAATGGCAAAGAGTCACCTTTGGGGCTCGGGACTAAGAAATAAGCCTCTTAGCTTAGCCCCTCTCCCACCTCCACATGAGGTGGTTAATTTCGATGTGGTAGTATTTCTACTCCTCGAAAGCATTATTCTTTGCCTTTGTCTTTTCCTATTTCTTTTGCTGAATTCTCTCACTATTTATTTTTGAGTCATCATCCCTGTTCTTGTTATTGTTATTGTTCTCATCCATGTTCCTGTTCTTGTACCTGTTCTTGTTCTCGTTATTGTTTTCATCCATGTTCCTATTCTCATACATGTTCTTGTTCTCATTCTTTTCTGAGTCTCTTTTATTTTCTGAGTCTTTGTTCCTGTTCATCTTATTGTTTTTGTTCATGTTCATGTTCTCGTTCATTTTACTATTCCTGTTCATTTTCATATTCCTATTCTTGTTCATGTTCTTGTTCATACCTATTTCTAGAATATTTGATCTACACCATCTTGCTATGTGACCATCGTTATTGCACTTATAACACTTAATGTTATTATTCCTTGGATGTGCAATAGTATTAGGATTTCTCTTGGTGAAGCCATATCCTCTTCTATCATGAATCCTACAATTTATTGCCTTATGACCAAAATCATTACATGAATAACAATATCCTTGGAAAAGTTGTTCTCTTCCATATACTTGTCTTTCATGTGACCTACACTTTGAATCCATGAGCCCAAACCTGTGATATGAGAAGCATCTCCTATTGAATCTTCCTTTCCTAGACCTCATTGGTCTCCAATTTTGATTGTTGTTCTATCTGTATCTTCTTTGCCTATTGTCTCTATTGGACTCACTGCAATCTGAATCATCCTTAGAAGTTTCACTTTCACTTATATGTAATAATCCCTCTTCTGAAGTATCTTCTTCTGATGTTGTTTCTTCTTCTTCAAGACTTGAAGTAGACTTGGTATTTTCCTATTTATTTCCAAAACCTAGACCTATTGAACATGATGTTCTTTGTTGCCCATAAATGAACTTATCCTTGTTCTTAGAGCTATTTGTGAAACTCTTCATCTTGATCTTGGAGTCCTGTAAATCTTTCTTTAGAGTAGCCACTTCTTGCGCTAAATTCTCACATTCCAAGGTTTTTGCTTCTAAATTTTCTCTAAACATACTTGCCTTGGCCTTTGACTTCTCTAAGTCCTCTATGAGCAATAATATTTCTTCATCACATTATTAAAATTGACTTTCAATCTTGGAGTGTTACTTTCTTACCTTCTTCACTGTGTCAAGAGCATAGATAAGTTCACCTTTGAGATCATAACCATTATTTATTGAGTAGTCCTCTATTTATTTTCCTTTGTCCATATCATTCCTTTCTTTTGACTTATCTTCTATAGGATCACTCACTTCTTCTTCTTATAATACCATTAGAATATTCTCATCTGGTTTACTGAGTACATCTTCAAAATCATCGTCACTGAAACTATAGCCATACCTTGTGCAATCACCTTCAAGATGTCCAAATTTACCACATCTAAAACACTTGAGAATAACTGGAGTATTTTTTTAACTGGATATTTTTCTTCAACCATAAATAAGACTTCATCTCTATAATTTTCTAAAAAACTAGCATCACTATCAATTGAGTACTTACTTGCATTATTCATATAGTATCTTGGCTCTCCTTTTTTTGCTTCTTATCTCCCTTGTTTTTCTTTAGAACTAATTCTTGTTATGGTGACTGATGATCTTTGTGCATTGATAGTCCTTTCCAAGGTCCTTGAATTTTCCTCAGACTTGTGTAGCTTATCCTTAGAGCCTTTTACTTCCATCCTTAGTGAAACTATATCATGCTCTAATATTTCACACTCTAGATCTTTTTTCTTTAATTTTTCAACCATACCTTCTTCAATTTTCCTTGTCTCTTCATATTTGATTTTGAAGTTGGTGAGTTCTTGTAAAAAACTTGATTTTGCTTTTTCATCTTCTTGAGATTGGACCATTAATCCTAAGTTCTCCCTTTTTAATTCTTCAAGAGTAACAGTAAGCCTTTCACATTCTATATATTTTACCTTTGACTGTTCAACCATACCTTTTTCAAATATTCTTGCCTTTTCAACCTTATCTCTCAAGTCAGATATATCCTGTAGAAGCTTTGTCTTACATTTCTCATCTTCTTGTATTTGAGCCTTCAATTCTAAATTTTCTCTTTTCAATTCAACAAGTTCCTTAAGAGTGGCTTCTTCCTTTTATTTATATAAATCTTCCTCTTCTTCAATTTCTTCTATTGTCCATATTGGAGTTTCTTCTTGATACCTGCTTCAACCATTCGTGTTATCCTTTTCTGACTCATTCTTTAGAAATTCAAATCTAAGATAATCATCTTCATTTTCATTGCTATCAAACCCATTGCAATAAATTTCATCATGACTGAGTTGACCATAGACAAAATATTCTTCACCTTCTTGTGAAAAATAAGCTTCATGATGACCTATCTTTCCATAACTGGAACAAAATTTTATTAGTCTAGATATTTATCCATTACTTGATTCATCTCTTGAATCTATTTCTATGTTTCCTCCTAACACAACAATATTAAACTCATCTTCATTTTCTTTCAGGACCATAGGTGTTCTTTTATTCTTGTATCTCATGCTTCTACTCTTGCCTTTATTTGCCATTTGTGTTCTTGCAAGATATTCCTTCAAGCTGTTAAACCTTTTTCGTAGGAACCAACTCTGATACCAATTGAATAACACAAGATTATACTGAGAGGGGGGTGAATAGTATAAGACCAATTTTTACTTTTCTTTCCCAAATAGTATTAATCAATATAATCAATGACAATATCAATAGAAATAACCAAAGAAATGCACCAATCATCACACACAATAGAGACACAAATTTTAACGTGGTTCACCCAATGTGGGCTACCTCCACAGAGAAAATATTTCTTCTAAATATTTCTCAAATAATCTCTTGGGAATACTTCCCAAATTACAATGTTTATGGACCTCTGTCCAAAGGAGATGTTGATACCCTAATCTCAAGTTCGTGGATCTCTTCCACAGGAGAACTCTTTCCCCTTCTACTATGGCTAGTGATCTTCTAGAAGACTTTGTCTCTATGCTACTCTGAATGGTGGATCTCTCTCCACTTGAAGACTTCTCACTCAGATATGTCTTCAATTGTCCTGGCTACTGGATCTCTATCCACTAAGACTCTGTCCTCTATACTCTGTCACCTCCAAATCTCTATCTCAATACTGTACCAAACACAATTCAATATAGTACAATCAAACTAGTATAATTCTGCTCAATAGGTTCACTCAAAACTTCCTCAAATATTCTCAATAGGTTCACCCAAAAGCCTATCTAAATATTCTCAACAGGTTCACACAAAACCTATCCAAATCTGCTCAAAAACCTCTCTAGGACTTGCTCAATCTTTCAATAGCCCTCTCCAAACCTTCTCAATAAGTCCTCTCTTGAACTTGCTCAAATATGCTCACAGGTTCACCCAAAAACCTGTCTAAATTTACTCAACAGGTTCACACAAAACCTATCTAAATATGCTCAACAAATCCTCTCTAGGACTTACTCAAATCTGATCAATAAGTCCTCTCTTGGACTTGCTCAAACCTACTCAATAAGTCCTCTCTAGGACTTTCTCAAATATGCTCAATAAGTCCTCTCTTGGACTTGCTCAAATCTTCTCAATAAGTCCTCTCTCAGACTTACTCAAATCTATTTAGCAATATTTCACAAAATCTTAACTCAAAATAGTCCACAAGCCTTCTCAAAGACTTGTCTCAAATATGCTTAACAAGCTCACACAAAACTTGTTCAATCTCATAGAATCATAAAGAGAATTGTTAGAGACTCAATATGTTCTATACTCAAAGTACAATCAATATCTCAATTCAATCTCATAGAAGCATAAAGAGAATTGTTAGAGACTCTATATGTTCTATACTCAAATCCCAATCTCAACTTAATAGAAGCATAAAGAGAATTGTTAGAGACTCAATATGTCCTATTCTTAAATCTCAATCTCAACTCAAATCAATCTCATAGAAGCATAAAGAGAATTTTTAGAGACTTTATATGTTCTATACTAAAATCCCAATCTCAACTCAATAGAAGCATAAAGAGAATTGTTAGAGACTCAATATGTCCTATTCTTCAATCTAAATCTCAACTCAAATTAGAATATAGAATAGTTTGTTTTATGGAACTTGAACAACCATTTCACACATCCACTTGACTAGGCTTAACCAACTCAACTCAACCAATCACATCAAGGAACAACCCTTTCTCACAAACCCTAGTTCAAGCATGTATCAACCAACTCAAAATGTTTCCAACAATGCTTTATCTCAAATCTCACATAACAATGATACTCATGTTCTTTTCTAGATCATGTTCAAGTTCATTTCATCATCAATGGGCTTAAACAACAATGCTAATAAAACAAGGTTTAAATACAACTCACAAATCAGAAAACCTTGAAGCATTCAACCAACCATCTTCACAAAGAAAAAATCAATTAATCCTTTTCACTCCAATGATATTTCCAAAATCAACCACCACAAACAATCAATAGGAGAATGTGCCCATACCTTTTTGATGCCAAAGAGTTGTCCACAAAATCTGCCACACTTAATCACAAGTTTCATTTTAATATTAATAAGGGTTAGTGGTCTTTTAAATAATCACAATAAAAGCATAACTTAATTTATACCCTTTTCACTCCAACTTCATAAAAACATCCACCAAAGTCTATTTTAATAAAAACTCTTATTAAAAATAACCCACAATAAATATCTCAAAATAACTTTAACAACAACTCCTTATTTCTCCTAAAATCAATTCTCCATTTCCATCAAAATAAAACATAAATCAAATATGCTTTTGCAATAATAATCATAGCCCTAATTATAAAATTTAATTCCCATCAAATACCTTATAACTCCAAACTTTAGGGCTAATAAAAATTATTAAAGGCAAAAATGTAAATACCTCTCAAGGGGATTCAAACCCCCGTCCACCACACACCACGAGCATCTTAGTCGCGGCTAAGATTCCAATCGAGCCAAAGCGCATGTTGGAAAATCAAAGGCCAAAAAGGCCTTTAATATTCCTCTGCATGTCGCAAAGGACAAAGCGCCAAAGTGCTTCCCACACACTACCGTCAAGGGGATTCGATCCCTGATATTTGCACTGTCCACAGTCTTAGCAAAATTGATATGCCAATGTGCCATGCCTCATACCACGTTTGAGATTTCCAAATCGTTGTGCTTTCTTCTCTGCTTCCTTTTCAATAATTTGCACGAGCTCTTTTGAATTCCAAGGCAATTAACACATGAGAGCAAGGATGATTATTTGGTTTAATTGCCACCCCTTTATATAGTATTTAATAACACTTTGAAGACATCGATGGAAATATTAAAATTGTATTTGCATGATGACATCGACGGGAAACTTTCCATTTAAACTTGAATTTAAATTTTAAATAATTAAAATTTAAACCAAACATTAAAACTCAAATAACTCCATCATCGGGGCACCTTTTTCAAATAAACGAAAGCCCAATGTGGGTTTTAAGAAAAACCCAGATCAAATCTGCTGTCCATGGTTTTAAATAAAAACCTTTTATTTTTCCTACCTTGGTTTTCACAAAAACCCTTCATAGATCCTTTTGACATTTATTGCTCTATTGACATCAATGACAACATTTCAGCTTAGGGACTCAAAATGTCCAACAATCTCCCCCTTTGTCATTGATGGCAACCCAAATCCTTTTACTAAATTCTAACCTTCTTTTCTGCTCCCCCGGGGCTTTGCTCCCCCTAGCTCAATGCTCTCTTAGATATCAAATCTCTCCTCATATCAAAAAACTCTCCCCATAATACACAAATCTCTCCCCCTTTGACATCAATGGCAAAGGGTCACCTTTGGGGCTTGGGGCTAAGAAATAAGCCTCTTAGCTTAGTCCCTCCCCCACCTCCACATGAGGTGGTTAATTTTGGGGTGGGAGTATTTCTACTCCCCGAAAGCATTATTCTTTGCCTTTGTCTTTTCCTATTTCTTTTTGCTGAATTCTCTCACTATTTCTTTTCGAGTCATCATCCCTGTTCTTGTTCTCATCCATGTTCTTGTTCTTGTACCTATTATTGTTCTCATTCTTATTTTCATCCATGTTCCTGTTCTCATACATGTTCTTGTTCTCATTATTTTTTGAGTCTCTTTTATTTTTTGAGTCTTTGTTCCTGTTCATCTTCTTGTTTATGTTCATGTTCTTCTCGTTCATATTTCTATTCCTGTTCATGTTCATATTCCTGTTCTTGTTCATGTTCATATTCCTGTTCCTGTTCATACCTATTTCTAGAATATTTGATCTACACCATCTTGCTATGTGACCATCATTATTGCACTTATAACACTTAATGTTATTATTCCTTGGATGTGCAATAGTCTTAGGATTTCTCTTGGTGAAGCCATATCCTCTTCTATCATGAATCTTGCAATTTATTGCCTTATGACCAAACTCATTACATGAATAACAATATCCTTGGAAAAGTTGTTCTCTTCCATATAATTGTCTTTCATGTGACCTACAGTGTGAAGCCATGTACCCAAACCTATGATATGAGAAGCATATTCCATTGAAGCTTCCTTTCCTAGACCTCATTGGTCTCCTATTCTGATTGATGTTCCATCTGTATCTTCTTTTCCCATTGTCTCTATTGGACTCACTGCAATCTGACTCATCCTTAGAAGTTTCACTTTCACTTACATCTAAGAATCCCTCTTCTAAAGTATCTTCTTCTGATGTTGTTTCTTCTTCTTCAAGACTTGAAGTAGACTTGGTCTTTTCCTATTTCTTTCCAAAACCTAGACCTATTGAACATGATGTTCTTTGTTGTCCACAAATGAACTTATCCATGTTCTTAGAGCTATTTGTGAAACTCTTCATCTTGATATTGGAGTCCTATAAATATTTTTTTAGAGTAGCCACTTCTTGTGCTAACTTCTCACATTCCAAGGTTTTTGCTTCTAAATTTTCTCTAAACTTACTTGCCTTGGCTTTTGACTTCTCTAAGTCCTCTATGAGCAATAATATTTCTTCATCACATTCTTAAAATTGACTTTCAAGCTTGGAGTGTTGCTTTCTTACCTTCTTCACTATGTCAAGAGCATAGATAAGTTCACCTTTGAGATCATAACCATTCTCTATTGAGTAGTCCTCTATTTATTTTCCTTTTTCCATATCATTCCTTTCTTTTGACTTATCTTCTATAGGATCACTCACTTCTTCTTCTTCTAATGCCATTAGAAGATTCTCATCCGGTTTACCAAGTGCATCTTCAAAATCATCATCACTAAAACTATAGCCATCCCTTGTGCAATCATCTTCAAGATGTCCAAATTTACCACATCTAAAACACTTGAGAATAACTAGAGTCTTTTTCTTAACTGGATCTTTTTCTTCAACCATAAACAAGACTTCATCTCTATCATTTTCTGAAAAACTAGCATCACTATCAATTGAGTACTTACTTGCATTATCCGTATAGTAGCTTGGCTCTCCTTTTTCTGCTTCTTGTCTCCCTTGTTCTTCTTTAGAACTAATTCCTGTTATGGTGACTAATGATCTTTGTGCATTGATAGTCCTTTCCAAGGTCCTTGAATTTTCCTCAGACTTGTGTAGCTTATCCTTAGAGCCTTTTACTTCCATCCTTAGTGAAACTATCTCATGCTCTAATATTTCACACTCTAGATATTTTGTCTTTAATTTTTCAACCATACCTTCTTCAATTTTCCTTGTCTCTTCATCTTTGATTTTGAAGTTGGTGAGTTCCTATAAAAACCTTGCTTTTTCTTTTTCATCTTCTTGAGCTTGGACCCTTAATCCTGAGTTCTCCCTTTTTAATTCTTCAAGAGTAACCATAAGCCTTTCAAATTCTATCTATTTTACATTTGACTATTCAACCATACCTTTTTCAACTCTTCTTGCCTTTTCAACCTTATCTCTCAAGTCAGATATATCCTGTAGAAGATTTGTCTTACATTTCTCATCTTCTTGTATTTGAGCCTTCAATTCTGAATTTTCTCTTTTCAATTCAACAAGTTCCTTAAGAGTGGATTCCTCCTTTTATTTATATAAATCTTCCTCTTCTTCAATTTCTTATATTGTCCAGAGTGGAGTTTCTTCTTGATACCTGATTCAACCATTCTTGTTATCCTTTTCTGACTCATTCTCTAGAAATTCAAATCTAAGAGAATCATATTCATTTTCATTGCTATCAAACCCATTGCAATAACTTGCATCATGACTGAGTTGACCACAGACAAAATATTCTTCACCTTCTTGTGAAAAATAAGTTGCATGATGACCTATCTTTCCATAAATGGAACAAACACTTATCAGTCTGGATATTTCTCCATTACTTGATTCATCTCTTGAATCTAATTCCATGTGTCCTCCTAACACAACAATATTAAACTCATATTCCTTTTCTTTCATGACCATAGGTGTTATTTTCTTCTTGTATCTCATGCTTCTACTCTTGCCTTTCTTTGCCATTTGTGTTCTTGCAAGATCTTCCTTCAAGTTGTTAAACCTTTTTCGAAGGAACCAACTCTAATACCAATTGAAGAACACAAGCTTATATTGAGAGGGGGGTGAATAGTATAAGACCACTTTTTACTTTTCTTTCCCAAATAGTATTAATCAATATAATAAATGACAATATCAATAGCAATAACCAAATCAATGCACCAATCATCACACACAATAGAGACACAGATTTTAACGTGGTTCACCCAATGTGGGCTACCTCCATAGAGAAAATATTTCTTCTAAATATTTCTCAAATAATCTCTTGGGAATCCTTCCCAAATTACAATGTTTATGGACCTCGGTCCAAAGGAGATGTTGATCCCCTAATCTCAAGTTTGTGGATCTCTTCCACAGGAGAACTCTTTCCCCTTCTACTCTGGCTAGTGATCTTCTAGAAGACTCTTTCTCTATGCTGCTACGACTGGTGGATCTCTCTCCACTTGAAGACTTCTCACTCAGATATATCTTCAATTTTCCTGGCTGCTGGATCTCTATCCACTAAGACTCTATCCTCTATACTCTATCACCTCCAAATCTCTATCTCAATACTATACCAAACATAGTTTAGTCGGTCTAGCATAGTTCTGCTCAATCTCTTGCACTAAACATAGTATAATCGGTCTAGTACAATTTTTCTCAATAGGTTCACTCAAAACCTGCTCAAATATTCTCAATAGGTTCACACAAAAACCTATCTAAATCTGCTCAACAGGTTCACACAAAACCTATCTAAATCTTCTCAACAAATCCTCTCTAAGTTGTCTAAATCTGCTCAAAAGTCCTCTCTTAGGACTTGCTCAAATCCTGCTCAATAAGTCCTCTCTTGAACTTGTCTCAAACTGCTCAATAAGTCCTCTCTTGGACTTGCTCAAATCTGCTCAATAAGTCCTCTCTTGGACTTGCTCAAATCTGCTCAATAAGTCCTCTCTTGGACTTGCTCAAATCTGCTCAATAAGTCCTCTCTTGGACTTGCTCAAATTTGTTTAGCAAGCTTTCACAAAAGCTTAACTCAAAATAGTCCACAAGCCTTCTCAAAGACTTGTCTCAAATATGCTTAACAAGCTCACATAGAACTTGTTCAATCTCATAGAATCATAAAGAGAATTGTTAGAGACTCAATATGTTCTATACTCAAAGTACAATCAATATCTCAATTCAATCTCATAGAAGCATAAAGAGAATTGTTAGAGACTCTATATGTTCTATACTCAAATCCCAATCTCAACTTAATAGAAGCATAAAGAGAATTGTTAGAGACTCAATATGTCCTATTCTTAAATCTCAATCTCAACTCAAATCAATATCATAGAAGCATAAAGAGAATTTTTAGAGACTCTATATGTTCTATACTCAAATCCCAATCTCAACTCAATAGAAGCATAAAGAGAATTGTTAGAGACTCAATATGTCCTATTCTTCAATCTCAATCTCAACTCAAATCAGAATATAGAATAGTTTGTTTTATGGAACTTGAACAACCATTTCACACATCCACTTGACTAGGCTTAACCAACTCAACTCAACCAATCACATCAAGGAACAACCCTTTCTCACAAACCCTAGTTCAAGCATGTATCAACCAACTCAAAATGTTTCCAACAATGCTTTATCTCAAATCTCACATAACAATGATACTCATGTTCTTTTCTAGATCATGTTCAAGTTCATTTCATCATCAATGGGCTTCAACAACAATGCTAATGAAACAAGGTTTAAATACAACTCACAAATCAGAAAACCTTGAAGCATTCAACCAACCATCTTCACAAAGGAAACTTCAATTAATCCTTTTCACTCCAATGATATTTCAAAAATCAACCACCACAAACAATCAATAGGAGAATGTGCCCATACCTTTTTGATGCCAATAAGTTGTCCACAAAATCTGCCACACTTAATCACAACTTTCCTTTTCAATATTAATAAGGGTTAGTGGTCTTTTAAATAATCACAATAAAAGCATAACTTAATTTACACCCTTTTCACTCCAACTTCATAAACACATCCACCAAAGTCTATTTTAATAAAAACCCTTATTAAAAATAACCCACAATAAATCTCTCAAAATCACTTTAACAACAACTCCTTATTTCTCCTAAAATCAATTCTCCATTTCCATAAAAATAAAACATAAATCAAATATGCTTTTGCAATAATAATCACAGCCCTAATGATAAAATTTAATTCCCATTAAATACCTTATAACTCCAAACTTTAGGGCTAATAAAAATTATTAAAGGCAAAAACGTAAATACCTCTCAAGGGGATTCAAACCCCCGTCCGCCACACACCACGAGCATCTTAGCTGCAGCTAAGATTCCAACCGAGCCAAAGCGCTCATTGGAAAAGCAAAGGCCAAAAAGGCCTTTAATCTTCCTTTGCCTATTGCAAAGGACAAAGCGCCAAAGCGCTTCCCACACACTGTCGTCAAGGGGATTCGATCCTTGATATTTGCGCTGCCCATAGTCTTAGAAAAATTGATACGCCAATGCGCCATGCCTCATACCACGTTTGAGATTTCCAAATCGTTGCACTTTCTTCGTTGCTTCCTTTTCAACAATTCGCACGAGCTCTTTCGAATTCCAAGGCAATTAACACACGAGAGCAAGGATGATTATTTGGTTTAATTGCCACCCCTTTATATAGTGTTTAATAACACTTTGAAGACGTTGAGGGAAATATTAAAATTGTATTTGCATGATGACATCGGTGGGAAACTTTCCATTTAAATTTGAATTTAAATTTTAAATAATTAAAATTTAAACCAAACATTAAAACTCAAATAACTCCATCATCGGGGCACCTTTTTCGATGAAACGAAAGCCCAATGTGGGTTTTAAGAAAAACCCAGATCAAATCTATTGTCCATGGTTTTAAATAAAACCTTTTATTTTCCCTACCTTGGTTTTCACAAAAACCCTTCATAGATCCTTTTGACATTTATTGCTCTATTGACATCAATGACAACATTTCAGCTTAGGGACTCAAAATGTCCAACAATCTCCCCCTTTGTCATTGATGGCAACCCAAATCCTTTTACTGAATTCTGACCTTCTTTTCTGCTCCCCTGGCTCAATGCTCTCTTAGATATCAAATCTCTCCTCATATCCAAAAACTCTCCCCATAATACACAAATCTCTCCCCCTTTGACATCAATGGCAAAGGGTCACCTTTGGGGCTCGGGGCTAAGAAATAAGCCTCTTAGCTTAGCCCCTCCCCCACCTCCACATGAGGTGGTTAATTCTAGGGTGGGAGTATTTCTACTCCCCGAAAGCACTGTTCTTTGCCTTTGTCTTTTCCTCTTTCTTTTTGCTGAATTCTCTCACTGTTTCTTTTCGAGTCATCATCCATGTTCCTGTTCCTGTTCTTGTTCTCATCCATGTTCCTATTCTTGTACCTGTTCTTGTTCTCATTCTTGTTTTCATCCATGTACCTATTCTTGTTCTCATTCTTTTCTAAGTCTCTTTTCTTTTTTGAGTCTCTATTCCTGTTCATCTTCTTGTTTCTGTTCATGTTCCTATTCATGTTCCTATTCATATTCTTGTTCCTGTTCATGTTCATATTCCTGTTCCTGTTCATACCTATTTCTGGAATATTTTCTCTACACCATCTTGCTATGTGACCATCATTATTGCACTTATAACACTTAATGTTATTATTCCTTGGATGTGCAATAGTCTTAGGATTTCTCCTGGTGAAGCCATATCCTCTTCTATCATGAATCCTGCAATTTATTGCCTTATGACCAAACTCATTACATGAATAACAATATCCTTGGAAAAGTTGTTCTCTTCCATATACCTGTCTTTCATGTGACCTGCACTGTGAAGCCATGTGCCCAAACCTGTGACATGAGAAGCATCTCCCATTGAAGCTTCCTTGCCTAGACCTCATTGGTCTCCTGTTATGATTGTTGTTCCATCTGTATCTTCTTTGCCCATTGTCCCTGTTGGACTCACTGCAATCTGACTCATCCTTAGAAGTTTCACTTTCACTTACATCTGAGAATCCCTCTTCTGAAGTATCTTCTTCTGATGTTGTTTCTTCTTCTTCAAGACTTGAAGTAGACTTTGCCTTTTCCTGTTTCTTTCCAAAACCTAGACCTGTTGAACATGATGTTCTTTGTTGTCCACAAATGAACTTATCCAAGTTCTTAGAGCTATTTGTGAAACTCTTCATCTTGATCTTGGAGTCCTGTAAATATTTCTTTAGAGTAGCCACTTCTTGTGCTAACTTCTCACATTCCAAGATTTTTGCTTCTAAATTTTCTCTAAACTTACTTGCCTTGGCCTTTGACTTCTCTAAGTCCTCTATGAGCAATAATATTTCTTCATCACATTCTTGAAACTGACTTTCAAGCTTGGAGTGTTGCTTTCTTACCTTCTTCACTGTGTCAAGAGCATAGATAAGTTCACCTTTGAGATCATAACCATTCTCTATTGAGTAGTCCTCTATTTGTTTTCCTTTGTCCATATCATTACTTTCTTTTGACTTATCTTCTATAGGATCACTCACTTCTTCTTCTTCTAATGCCATTAGAAGATTCTCATCCAGTTTACCAAGTGCATCTTCAAAATCATCATCACTGAAACTATAGCCATCCCTTGTGCAATCATCTTCAAGATGTCCAAATTTACCACATCTAAAACACTTGAGAATAACTGGAGTCTTTTTCTTAACTGGATATTTTTCTTCAACCATAAACAAGACTTCATCTCTATCATTGTCTGAAAAACTAGCATCACTATCAATTGAGTACTTACTTGCATTATCCGCATAGTAGCTTGGCTCTCCTTTTTCTACTTCTTGTCTCCCTTGTTCTTCTTTAGAACTAATTCCTGTTATGGTGACTGATGATCTTTGTGCATTGATAGTCCTTTCCAAGGTCCTTGAATTTTCCTCAAACTTGTGTAGCTTATCCTTAGAGCCTTTTACTTCCATCCTTAGTGAAACTATCTCATGCTCTAATATTTCACACTCTAGATCTTTTGTCTTTAATTTTTCAACCATACCTTCTTCAATTTTCCTTGTCTCTTCATCTTTGATTTTGAAGTTGGTGAGTTCCTGTAAAAACCTTGCTTTTGCTTTTTCATCTTCTTGAGCTTGGACCCTTAATCCTGAGTTCTCCCTTTTTAATTCTTCAAGAGTAACCATAAGCCTTTCACATTCTATCTCTTTTACCTTTGACTGTTCAACCATACCTTTTTCAACTCTTCTTGCCTTTTCAACCTTATCTCTCAAGTCAGATATATCCTGTAGAAGCTTTGTCTTACATTTCTCATCTTCTTGTATTTGAGCCTTCAATTCTAAATTTTCTCTTTTCAATTCAACAAGTTCCTTAAGAGTGGCTTCCTCCTTTTATTTATCTAAATATTCCTCTTCTTCAATTTCTTCTATTGTCCAGAGTGGAGTTTCTTCTTGATACCTACTTCGACTATTCTTGTTATCCTTTTTTGACTCATTCTTTAGAACTTCAAATCTAAGAGAATCATCTTCATTTTCATTGCTATCAAACCCATTGCAATAACTTGCATCATGACCAAGTTGACCACAGACAAAATATTCTTCACCTTCTTGTGAACAATAAGCTGCATGATGACCTGTCTTTCCATAACTGGTACAAAACTTTATCAGTCTGGATATTTCTCCATTACTTGATTCATCTCTTGAATCTATTTCCATGTGTCCTCCTAACACAACAATATTAAACTCATCTTCCTTTTCTTTCATGACCATAGGTGTTATTTTCTTCTTGTGTCTCATGCTTCTACTCTTGCCTTTCTTTGCCATTTGTGTTCTTGCAAGATCTTCCTTCAAGTTGTTAAACCTTTTTCGAAGGAACCAACTCTGATACCAATTGAAGAACACAATCTTATACTGAGAGAGGGGGTGAACAGTATAAGACCACTTTTTACTTTTCTTTCCCAAATAGTATTAATAAATATAATCAATGACAATATCAATAGCAATAACCAAAGCAATGCACCAATCATCACACACAATAGAGACACAGATTTTAACGTGGTTCACCCAATGTGGGCTACCTCCACAGAGAAAATATTTCTTCTAAATATTTCTCAAATAATCTCTTGGGAATCCTTCCCAAATTACAATGTTTATGGACCTCTGTCCAAAGGAGATGTTGATCCCCTAATCTCAAGTTTGTGGATCTCTTCCACAGGAGAACTCTTTCCCCTTCTGCTCTGGCTAGTGATCTTCTAGAAGACTTTGTCTCTATGCTGCTCTGACTGGTGGATCTCTCTCCACTTGAAGACTTCTCACTCAGATCTATCTTCAATTGTCCTGGCTGCTGGATCTCTATCCACTGAGACTCTGTCCTCTATACTCTATCACCTCCAAAGCTCTGTCTCAATACTATACCAAACACAGTTCAGTCGGTCTAGCATAGTTCTTCTCAATCTCTTGCACTAAACATAGTACAGTTGGTCTAGTACAATTTTGCTCAATAGGTTCACTCAGAACCTGCTCAAATCTGCTCAACAAGTTCACCCAAAACCTGTCTAAATCTGCTCAATAGGTTCACACAAAACCTGTCTAAATCTACTCAATAAGTCCTCTCTTGGACTTGCTCAAATATGTTTAGCAAGCTTTCACAAAAGCTTAACTCAAAATAGTCCACAAGCCTTCTCAAAGACTTGTCTCAAATCTGCTTAACAAGCTCACACAGAACTTGTTCAATCTCATAGAATCATAAAGAGAATTGTTAGAGACTCAATATGTTCTATACTCAAAGTACAATCAATATCTCAATTCAATCTCATAGAAGCATAAAGAGAATTGTTAGAGACTCTATATGTTCTATACTCAAATCCCAATCTCAACTTAATAGAAGCATAAAGAGAATTGTTAGAGACTCAATATGTCCTATTCTTAAATCTCAATCTCAACTCAAATCAATCTCATAGAAGCATAAAGAGAATTGTTAGAGACTCTATATGTTCTATACTCAAATCCCAATCTCAACTCAATAGAAGCATAAAGAGAATTGTTAGAGACTCAATATGTCCTATTCTTCAATCTCAATCTCAACTCAAATCAGAATATAGAATAGTTTGTTTTATGGAACTTGAACAACCATTTCACACATCCACTTGACTAGGCTTAACCAACTCAACTCAACCAATCACATCAAGGAACAACCCTTTCTCACAAACCCTAGTTCAAGCATGTATCAACCAACTCAAAATGTTTCCAACAATGCTTTATCTCAAGTCTCACATAACAATGATACTCATGTTCTTTTCTAGATCATGTTCAAGTTCATTTCATCATCAATGGGCTTCAACAACAATGCTAATGAAACAAGGTTTAAATACAACTCACAAATCAGAAAACCTTGAAGCATTCAACCAACCATCTTCACAAAGGAAACTTCAATTAATCCTTTTCACTCCAATGATATTTCAGAAATCAACCACCACAAACAATCAATAGGAGAATGTGCCCATACCTTTTTGATGCCAATAAGTTGTCCACAAAATCTGCCACACTTAATCACAACTTTCCTTTTCAATATTAATAAGGGTTAGTGGTCTTTTAAATAATCACAATAAAAGCATAACTTAATTTACACCCTTTTCACTCCAACTTCATAAACACATCCACCAAAGTCTATTTTAATAAAAACCCTTATTAAGAATAACCCACAATAAATCTCTCAAAATCACTTTAACAACAACTCCTTATTTCTCCTAAAATCAATTCTCCATTTCCATCAAAATAAAACATAAATCAAATATGCTTTTGCAATAATAATCACAGCCCTAATGATAAAATTTAATTCCCATTAAATACCTTATAACTCCAAACTTTAGGGCTAATAAAAATTATTAAAGGCAAAAACGTAAATACCTCTCAAGGGGATTCGAACCCCCATCTGCCACACACCGTGAGCATCTTAGCCATGGCTAAGATTCCAATCGAGCCAAAGCGCTCATTGGAAAAGCAAAGGCCAAAAGGGCCTTTAATCTTCCTCTACCTTCCGCAAAGGACAAAGCGCCAAAGCGCTTCCCACACGCTGTCGTCAAGGGGATTCGATCCCTGATATTTGCGTTGCCCACAGTCTTAGCAAAATTGATACGCCAATGCGCCATGCCTCATACCACGTTTGAGATTTCCAAATTGCTGCACTTTCTTTGCTGCTTCCTTTTCAACAATTCGCACGAGCTCTTTTGAATTCCAAGGCAATTAACACACGAGAGCAAGGATGATTATTTGGTTTAATTGCCACCCCTTTATATAGTGTTTAATAACACTTTGAAGACATCGACGGAAATATTAAAATTGTATTTGCATGATGACGTCGATGGGAAACTTTCCATTTAAATTTGAATTTAAATTTTAAATAATTAAAATTTAAACCAAACATTAAAACTCAAATAACTCCATCACCGGGGCACCTTTTTCGACGAAACGAAAGCCCAATGTGGGTTTTAAGAAAAACCCAGATCAAATCTATTGTCCATGGTTTTAAATAAAACCTTTTATTTTCCCTACCTTGGTTTTCACAAAAACCCTTCATAGATCCTTTTGACATTTATTGCTCTATTGACATCAATGACAACATTTCAGCTTAGGGACTCAAAATGTCCAACAAGTAAGCTCTAAAATTGACAAATGTTTTACGTAAAAAGGTGTTTTCTCCTTGTATTTATTAATTTATCAATTCAATGGTTACAATACATCCCCTTGAGGGCTTTTCAATGTGATATATTTCAATTTACAAAATTTAAGGAATCAAATCCCTCCATGAGCTTAATGTCACATATCAAGTGTTCTTCTCACAACCCACAATTGAGAGATATCCTTGGGCTACGTTTATTCATATCCTTAGCTCCTCCCTCATACATAGAATACTTGTACCTACACACAAGATATTGAATGATGTTAATAGCATATGCATTTGATAATGAAAACCCTGAAAAGTATGTAATAAAGAAAGTAAAACTTATTTGTGACAAATATTATTAAATCCAAATGATTTGAAAACATAGTAGATGTTAATGAGATAATTTTGGAAGTATCTAAGCATAAATCAAAGTGGAATTGTGATCAGAACATGTGGTCATTCCTGGAAATACTTGACAAAAATTGAGTATGCTACTATTCTAATGTTGTAGAATTGATTTATGTTAAAATCAGGTTAGAATTGTTAGCCATTTAATGACCATCCCTGACAAGACCAATTAGGACTGTTAGCCATTTCATGGCCTTTCCTAGCAAGTCCAATTAGGACTATTATCCATACCTAGTAGGGACAATCACAAAAGTGGGTGGTTTTGCCACCAATTTCAAGGGGATCTAGTTTAGAACTCTCCTAAATGTGTTGTCATCAAATTTGGTCAAATTACTCTCAAATTTGATAGGTTTTGGAATAAATTAGCGTATTTTGGGATGCCCTTGAAAGCACCTTTGATTGAAGAGGTTTTCAAGGAAAATACATGGGCAAATGTGAGGACAAATATTGGCAGCACTTCGTGGTCAATAGTTGTTATTGTCTCTCTTTGAAATTGGGTGGAAGCACCTCAATTTATAGCCCAAAAAGGGCAAAGGGGAAAAGGGGCAAGTTTTGGCATGCAAGGCAAGTGCCACCACTTGGAAATGCCTTTGCCATGCATAGGGGGGAAGAGGCCTTCCATTTGGGCCTCCAATTTGTAGGCCCTAATGGCCATGACAATCCCCTAATCTATCATAATTGATTGGGTGGTATAAATGGTAGAAATTGATTTCAATTTGTCCTACCCATTGAATTTTGAGGGGTCGTTTGACTCAAATATGGTTGCATGTGGCCATCCCTGGGTATAACGACCATGAACTTTGGCTATCCTTGGGTGGGATGGCCATGGCTACATGTCCCAAAACCTTTGAAAAGTGGGGTAAAACTTCCAAAAAGTGGTTAAGATCCCTAATTAACCCCTTAGGGTTGCCTAATGGGGGCCATATGATGTCGATAAGAGTGGCACATTGGCAATCTTATCCGATTTACATGATTTTAGTATCTATAGATGACCCTTTTTGAGATGCACTGTGTGCAATAGATCACTGAGCAAAAATAGATGACTAAATTATTAAATTATTGAGGTTATTCAGTAACCTAACTAACTTTAGATGCCTTCATTTTGGAAAGAGCATACATTCTTGGAATCATTGCTTTTGACATAGTTGAAGGATTGATTTTGTTATACCTTTCAATCACACTATAGTGACAGTTGTACGTGCTTAGGGTATACCTAGTCTTGGTTTATTGTTTCCTTGTAAAAATTTGTGTGGGTAAATTACCAATATTTTAAGGAGGTCAAGACTTTTATTTATTGCATTTACTAATTGTTTTCCCCAGCGTAGGCTTGAAAATTTATCTTTAGAAAAGATTCTTCTAAATGTATGAAAATTGCACTTTTGAGTGTTTAAGTGTTGATTTTCATTTATGAATTAATTATTATGACTAAAACCTCAAGCTATGAGTCAATGAGGGCATGACCAATAATAAATCAGTGAGTTACTTGACTCATATGACTTAATTGGGATAACAATTAGTTTTACCCATTGTAAGATGCATCAATTCTACTAGGATTTTGATCATTTTGATGATATTTCATGGAAGCAAAAGACTAAATACCTCATTCTCATTGAGTGATACATCCATAATGGCATTATTGTGGAGTGAAATAGAGACTTTTTAGAGCATCCATGAACTCTTTGAGTTCAATGTTGATCCATTGTTAATTTTATCAAATTTGACTTGTTTTTGGTAGGTTTTAGGCCCTTTTTGTGAACTTTTTTAGATTTTTTTATAAAATGTTTTGGTGGCTGTCCCTGGGTGGGATGCCTATACAATTTATGGCCTTCCTAGGGTGGGACAGCCAGAAAATTGGATGACCATCCCACCTAGATACAACCATGCTTATTGCATTGCTATTTAAACCCAAAATAGGGTAAATGAGCTCATTTTTGCATTTTTAGTTTGGCAACATGAGAGGTGAAGAGGAGGGAGTTGTTTTTAGGAAGTGGAGCACTTATGATAGTACCCCATAATTAGTATGAGCTATACATAGGACTCATTGAGTGGCAGAGCTAGTGTGAGAAGGGTAAGGACGACATTTCCTCCTATTCTTTATTAAATTTGAAATTGTAATGGATTATGCTTTTTCCCACAAAAATACACTAAATATTGATTAAGGAACATTAGTAGTGGTTAAATGTAGGAATATTAGTTTTATTTATGTTTAAATGCATTGTTTTTTCATTTATTTTATTTTATTTTTAGAGCTATTTTAGGGGTCAAAATGACCCAATTTTGATCAATTTAGGGGCCGTACTTGGGTGGGATGGCCACTGGTGGCCATACTTGGGTGGGATGGCTGCCAAATTGGGGGTTATACTTGGGTGAGAAGGCCATAAAACTAGGGAAAAAGATCTATTTTTTAGTCATTTTTTATAAAATTAGGCTTTTTTGGTGCATTTTCAGTGTATTTTTATTGCATTTTTAGTTAACGTGCTTAACTCTGTTAGGTGGTGAAGAGTCAATATCAATGTTTGACTATATTTTAGACCAATAGGGATCTAATGAAAGAGGACTGGTAATAGCTCGATGCCATTGCTATTAAGCATGTGACATGGTTGGAGCCCATGGTGTGTGACTGAGATTATTTGAAAGCCTTGATAGACCTATGGGATCTTCACACCAACACCTTACACATTTTTATGGGTGATATGATGGTGACTCTAGAGGACGTTTACCAGATATTGTGCATTCCTATACAGGGATGACGTATTGTATCCACACACCAATATTAGAGAGATATGGTTATGTAGAGATGCTTTAAGGGAGATTGGGAGGAGACATTATGTGATCTACTTAGCAAAGGGATACTAGTGGAGCTATGGTATGAGGCTGATGTGTTGACCACTAGACATGCTTTATTGATGACTCTAATCTCCAAAATTCTACTACTAGACTCGTTAGGTTCTAGGTTCCCCTGGAACCTTTTGGAGTTGGTGTTCACACTTGTGGAGTGCACCGTAGAGTAGCCGCTAGTGATGGCTTGGGGTCCTACATTACTGGCATAGTTATATGATGAGTTATATAAGATACACTCTCATGTATGGAAGGGCTTAGTGTATAGTTTTCTACTATAGGTTTGGGGATGGTAGCATATTGCTATGGACCGACTATGGGAACTTCCATGGACGACATGAGCAAAAATGGAATATAGAGCTATAGGTTACATGATTCTATGGTAGGAGGTCCATAAGGTAGGTCAGTACCATTGCTTTGTAGGTAATTTTGAGCACTACATAGATTATTTTGCATGAATCAGGGTAGAGTATGTGATTTGGAGACCTTATAGGATTGTCCAGTGTGGCCAAATGCTGAGGCACAACTTCACTGAGTGAGGCGAGGGATATGGCCAGTGGGGCAACATAGGATTGAGTGGGAGTACTTTTATTATGCTCAAGTCCTATGATAGTTTGGGCTATGCCATGGGTTTCCTAGTGAACCTGTAGTCTATCAATATCACTGGTATGAGAGGACACTTGTGTGGCATATGGTTGAGGCACTGGGAGAGGAGTCAAATATTGCAATGGATATTCTTGACCTCAATGATGCCAATACTATAGCAGAGTATGAATCTTGGTGGGTGACACACCAGTGGTGGGAAGAGGGGCTACTAGGGGGTGATGTAGCTACGGTGGAAGAGGATACTAACATTGATGCTATAAATGAGGAGGGTTATGATGAGGCTCTAGATGATGAGGAGCCATATGCGGATGAGCGACATGTATGTCATTGGATAGAAAATGAGTGGATGAACCTCCTATATTTAGGGGGTTTACGGGATGACTTTAGTGAGGGTGACTTTGATGATCAGGGAGCATAGGTGTAGCTAGCAATATGAGATGCTACTATTACTAAGCTATGAGGTGATATTATTAGAGGTAGATGGGAGCATGTAGAGGAGATAACTCTCCTATAGACACAGGTGTAGAGTGCATAGGTAGAGATAGTGACTCTTTAAGTATAGGTTAGAGCATGGATCCCTAGCCATAGGGGATATAGCAGTGGTGATATATCCCGACTATGAGAGGAGGTGGTAAAACTCTAGGCTTTAGTTGGGAACTTCCAGGCTTATTGTCGTGAGGAGCAAGCATTTACCCAAGTTTTGAAGGATGAGATAGTGTGCCTTAGAGGGCACATACTAGCACATCCATCTTCTAGTAGTTTGCACTAGAGTCGAAGTAGTGGTACAAGACAATATTCTATGAGGATGGGAGCATCAAATATAGGAGTTTTCACCAAACACTATTTGAGGGTGGGGGTGAGATTCAAAGTGTCAATCCTGTGTGACCATGGCTTTTGAGATTCTAGGGATCTTTTTGATATTTTAGGATTTATGAGGTCTGAGGACCCACTTTATTGCAACCTATGATCAGTTTATGGATGAATATGTAGGTTTGGATTTCATATATATATATAAGCTTTCTATTATCATCATGTATATTTTACTACTTTATGAGATGTATGTAATGCTTATATTTTATTTTTGATGTTGTGATGGATGCCTAACATGGATGCATGTATTTATAAATGATGTGCTTTGATGACATGGATATATGTATATGCAATATGATGTGCTTTGTGTTGGAAATTTTTAGTCCCTAAGTCAAAGTTGTCATTGATGTCACCAGATGAAGTCATCATTAATACCAAATATTTTAGCAGGAAACAATGGGTTAAAATATTTTATTTTACACCCAAAAATATTGGGTCAGAAAGAGGTTTTTTCCATGGAAGCAATTCATCCGAAGCATTGGAAGGTTAAAAATATTATAATTGTTATTATAATACTTACCAAAGTGGTAAAAATCTAATTAAATATTATAATTTTTAATTATAATATAATTAGATTTTAAAGGATAAAGTTCATTTGATTAAAACCCTAAGGTTGGGTTTTAGAAAATTAAAATATATTCGAGCGCAAAGTTTTTAGAGATTAAAAACCCAAAGGTTGGGTTTTACTAAGGCTTTCAAAGCCTTAGAGCATCGACGTGATGCATTCAAATCAAAGCACCGACGTCCTAGACAAAGGAGGAGGGCAATATAAATATATGCCCAAAGTTGTTCATTAATTATCCTTGCTCGAATGAAATTTGTGTGGCATATGCAAAAACGAGCTCATGTGGTTTAAAACATTTGGCAAAGGAAGCAGAGGATAACACGGAGAGAGACCACCCCCCAATTCGCATTGGGTAGTGTGGCCTAGTGGCAGCTTGGAGAGCGCAAAGGCATTGAGAGCACGAAGGTCATGCGTTCGATTCTCGCGAAGTGGTTTTTGGTGGCAGTGTTGTGGAAGCGCCCAAGGCACATATTTTTGTTAAACATGGGCAAGGAGAAGTGCAAAGAGGAAGCACATGGTGCTTTCCCCTTTGCGAATGAGCGTGTAGCTCATGTGGCAACCTTAGTCGTGGCTAAGGTGCTCACGGTGAGGGCAAGTCGTGGGATCGAAACCCCTTGAGGCAGGTACAATTTTTTAATTAAAATTTTATGATTTATGCCCTAAGGTTGGAGTGATAAGGTTGTTCTAAAGTTTATTAATTTTTAATAAACTTTATTAAATAAAGGTTGTGGTGATTGATTTTTGAAGGTGAAGTGTTGATGATTATTTGAGTTCTATAATTTGGAAATTGTTGTTTTGAGAGTTATGTTTTAGGAGGTATAAGGAGTTATAATAAAGGCTTAATTGAGATTTATTTTAAGACTTGTTGGCTATTATTTTTTATAAGGGTTTCTTCTAAAAGGACTTTGGTGGATGTTAAAATTAAGTTGGAGTAATAAGGTGTATTTAAAGTTATATTTTGCATTGTGATTTTTATTGAAGTCTTCTAACCCTTATTGAGATTGGAAAAGAGAAATTTGTGAGTGTGGCAGATTTGTGAGATCAACTCCTTGTCAAACAAAAAGGTATGGGCAAATTCTCCTTTGGTTGAGTTGGTTGTTTGGCTTTATTGAAAATTAAGTTTGGAGTGAAAAGGACTTGATTAGGGTTTCCTTTTCGAAAGTGGTTGAGTTATTGCTTCAAGGTTTTCTGATTTGAGAGTTGAGATTAAAACCTTGTTTTATTAGCATTGTTGTTGAGATCATTGGTTGAGTGAAGTGTTTGAGTTAATGCTTCAAGGTTTTCTGAAATTGAGAGTTGTGATTAAAACATTGTTTGATGAGCATGGTTGTTGAAGTGAGTTGTTATGCAAAGAACTTGAACTAGGGTTTGAAAAGATCATGAGTATCATTGTTATGTGAGATTTGTTGTTGAGCATTGTTGGAAACATTTTGAGTTGGATGATACATGCTTGGACTAGGGTTTGTGAGCAAGTGTTGTTTCTTGAAGTGATTGGTTGAGTAGAGTTGATTGAGCCTAGTCAAGTGGATGTATGAAGTGATTGTTCAAGTTCCATAAAATAAACTATTCTATATTCTGAGTTGAGAAAGTGATTGAGTTTTTGAGAATAGAACATATTGAGTCTCTAACAATTCTCTTTATGCTTCTATGAGATTGAGTTGAGAAAGAGATTGAGTTTTGAGAATAGAACATATTGAGTCTCTAACAATTCTCTTTATGTTTCTATGAGATTGGACAAGTTCTGTGTGAGCTTGTTGAGCAGATTTGGATAGGTTTTGAGTGGACCTGTTGAGCAGATTTGGACAGGTTCTATGTGGACCTATTGAGCAGATTTGGACAGGTTTTGAGTGGACCTATTGAGCATATTTGAGCAGGTTCTGTGGACTTGAGATAGTTTGGTGGACCTATTGAGCATATTTGAGCAGGTTCTATGTGGACCTATTGAGCAGATTTGAGCAAGTTCTAGAGAGGACTTGTGGATAGTTTGGTGTGAGCTTTTGAGGAAGCTTGCAAGGCAGATTTGAGACAAGTCTTTGAGAAGACTTGAGAGCAGAGTTGATTGATTTATTCAAACCTTGAGTTAAGGTTTGGGGTAGATCCAATAGAGTTGAGTCAAGCCTTGAGTTAGGGCTTGAGAACAGATATTGAAGATAGATTTGTGCTAGACCAACTAGACTATGTTTAGTGTAGATTTGAGTGAGCTTATTGAGTAGATTTGTGCTAGACCAAATGAACTATGTTTAGTGCAAGAGATTGAGAAGAGTTGTGCTAGACCAAATGAACTATGTTTAGTACAAGAGATTGAGCAGAGTTGTGCTAGACCGAATGAACTATGTTTAGTACAAGAGATTGAGCAGAGTTGTGCTAGACCGACTAGACTATGTTTAGTGCAAGAGTTGAGAAGAACTGTGCTAGACCGATTGGACTATGTTTAGTACAGAATTGAGATAGAGCTTTGGAGGTGATAGAGCAGAGAGGACAGAGTCTCCAGTGGATAGAGATCCATCAGCTAGGACATTGAGGATAGGTCTTCTGAGTGAGGACAAGAGTCTTCAAGTGGAGAGAGATCCACCGATCAGTGTAGTGGAGGTAGTGTCTTCTAGAGGATCACCAGCCAGAGTAGAGGAGAAAGAGTTCTCCTATGGATAGAGATCCACAAACTAGATTTAGGGGATCAACATCTCCTTTGGATAGAGGTCCATAAATATTGTAATAGGGAAAGAATTCCCAAGATATTGATTGAGAAAATTTTAGTGAAATATTTTCTCCGTGGAGTAGCCCACATTGGGTGAACCACATAAATTGTGGTGTCTCTATTGTGTGTGATGATTTGTGCATTGCTTTGGTTATTGCTATTGATATTGCCATTGATTATATTGATTAATACTATTTGGGAAAGAAAAGTAAAAAGTGGTCTTATATTGTTCACCCCCCTCTCAGTATAAGCTTGTGTTCTTCAATTGGTATCAGAGTTGGTTCCTTCAGAAAGGGTTTAACAACTTGAAGGAAGATCTTGCAAGAACACAAATGGAAAAGAAAGGCAAAGGCAAAACCATGAGACACAAGAAGAAAAGAACACACATGGTCATGAAAGAAAAGGAAGATGAGTTTAATATTGTTGTGTTGGGAGGACAAATGGAAATAGATTCAAGAGATGAATCAAGTAATGGAGAAATATCCAGACTAATAAATTTTTGTACCAGATGTGGGAACACAGGTCACCATGCAACTTACTATCCACAAGAATGTTTTGTTTGTGGTCAACTCGGCCATGATGCAAGTTATTGCAATGGGTTTAGTAGCGGTGAAGATGAAGATGATATTTTTAAAAATGAAACCCTAGAGGTCGGTTCAAGAAAGGATAATAGGGACAATCAAAATAGGTATGAAGAAAAAACTCTACTTTCAGTATTAGAAGAAAATGCTCCTATAGAAGATCAAAGAAAGAAAGAAGAGGAAGATTCAAAAAAAGAAAAGGAGGAAGCCACTCTTAAGGAACTTGTTGAATTGAAAAGAAAGAATTTAGAATTGAAGGCTCAAATACAAGAAGATGAGAAATGCAAGACAAAGCTTCTACAAGATCTCTTTGACTTGAGAGATAAGGTTGAAAAGGCAAGAAGAGTTGAAGAAGGTATGATTGAAAATTCAAAGGTAAAAAGGATAGAATGTGAAAGACTTATGGTTACTCTTGAAGAATTAAAAAGGGAGAACTCAGGATTTAAAGTTCAAGCTCAAGAAGATGAGAAAGCAAAAGCAAAGTTTCTACAGGACCTCACCAACTTCAAAATCAAGGTTGAAGAGGCAAAAAGGATTGAAGAAGGTATGGCTAAAAAATTAAAGGTAAAATATCTAGAGTGTGAAAGATTAGAACATGAGATAGTTTCACTAAGGATGGAAGTAAAAGGTTCTAAGGACAAGCTACACAAGTTTGAGGAAAATTCAAAGACTTTAGACAGGATTGTCAATGCACAAAGGTCATTAGTCACCATAACAAGACTTAGTTCTAAAGAAGAAAAATAGGATCACAAGTATAGGGAATCAGAAAGATACAGGCACCAAAAGAAAAGCAAGGATGGACAAAGCAGACAAGGAAAGAAGTTCTTCCAAAGACAAAAGAGAAGCTACTATGTGGATAATGCAAGTAAGTACTCAAATGATAGTGATGCTAGCTTTTCATACAATGATAGAGATGAAGTCCTATTTATGATTGAAGAGAAAGAACCAATTAAGAAAAAGACTCCAGTTATTCTCAAGTGTTTTAGATGTGGTAGATTTGGACATCTTGAAGATGATTTCACAAGGGATGGTTATAGTTTCAGTGATGATGACTATGAAGATGCACTTGAAAGACTAGATGAAAATCTTCTAATGGCATTAGAAGAAGAAGTGAGTGATCCTATAGAAGACAAGCCAAAAGAAAGTAATAATGTGGACAAAGGTAAAAAAATAGAGGATTATTCAACAGAGAATGGTTATGATCTCAAGGGAGAACTTATCTATGCCCTTGACATGGTAAAGAAGGTAAGAAAGCAACACTCTAAACTTGAAATTCAGTTTCAAGAATGTGATGAAGAGAGAATATTGCTCATAGAGGATTTAGAAAAATCAAAGGCTAAGGCAAAAAGGTTCAAAGATAAGTTAGAAGCAAATATCTTGGAATGTGAGAAGTTAGCACAAGAAGTGGCACTACTAAAAGAAGATTTAGAGGACTCCAAGATCAATATGAAAGGATTCAAGAATAGCTCAAATATTATGGATAAGATAGTCAAGGTACAAAGAATGTCAACAAACAAAATAGGTCTTGGTTTTGAAAAAACTCAAAAGAAATAGGAAGGAGAGTTAACTTCAAGTTCTGAAGAGGAAACTTCAGATGAAGATACTTCAGAAGAAGACAATGTAAGAGAAATTCAGACATCATAGGAAGAGTTGGAAAATAGAGAGTTCAACAAAGATAGGAATAATGCATAGAGAAGATACAGATGGAACAACAATCAGAACAGGAGACCGATGAGGTCAAAACAAGGAAGCTTCAATGGAAGATATTTTTCATGTCATAGGTTTGGGCACATGGCTTCACAATGCAGGACACATGAAAGACAGGAATATGGGAATGGATAGTTTTTCCATGGGTATTGCTACTCATGTAATCAATTTGGTCACAAGGCAATGAATTGCAGGGTTCATGAAAGAAGAGGATATGACTTCACTAGGAGAAATCCTAAGATATTTGCACCTCCAAGGAATAATATCATTAAGTGTTATAAGTGCAATAATGATGGTCACACAACAAAGTGGTGTAGAGCAGACATTCCAGAAATAGGTATGAACAGGAACAGGAACATGAACAGGAACATGAACATGAACAAGAACAGGAATAGGAACATGAACAGGAACATGAACAGGAACATGGATGAGAACATGAACAGGAACAAGAATAGGAACAAGAACATGGATGAGAATAGGAACAGGAACAGGAATGATGACAGGAACAAGGATGATGACTTGGATAGAAACAATCAGAGGATTCAAAAAACTCAAAAAATAAGGGAAAAGGATAAAGGTAAAGAGTAGTGCTTTCGGGGAGTAGAAATACTCCCACCCCAGAATTAACCACCTCATGAGGAGGTGGGGGAGGGGCTAAGCTAAGAGGCTCATTCTTAGCCCCGAGCCCCAAAGGTGACCCTTTGCCATTGATGTCAAAGGGGGAGAGATTTGTGTATTGGGGAGAGATTTGATATGGGGAGAGATTTGATATTTGAGAGAGCATTGAGCTAGGGGGAGCAATGTCCCAGGGGGAGCAGAAGGAAAAAGAAAGGTCAGGTTTCAGTAAGAAGAGTATGGGTTGCCATCAATGACAAAGGGGGAGATTGTTGGACATTTTGAGTCCCTAAGTCAAAGTTGTCATTGATGTCACCAGATGAAGTCATCATTAATACCAAAGATTTTAGCAAGAAATAATGGGTTAAAATATTTTATTTTACACCCAAAAATATTGGGTCAGAAAGAGGTTTTTTCCATGGAAGCAATTCATCCAAAGCATTGGAAGGTTAAAAATATTATAATTGTTATTATAATACTTACCAAAGTGGTAAAAATCTAATTAAATATTATAATTTTTAATTATAATATAATTAGATTTTAAAGGATAAAGTTCATTTGATTAAAACCCTAAGGTTGGGTTTTAGAAAATTAAAATATATTCGAGCGCAAAGTTTTTAGAGATTAAAAACCCAAAGGTTGGGTTTTACTAAGGCTTCGAAGCCTTAGAGCCATGTGATGCATTCAAATCAAAGCACCGACATCCTAGACAAAGGAGGAGGGCAATATAAATATATGCCCAAAGTTGTTCATTAATTATCCTTGCTCGAATGAAATTTGTGTGGCATATGCAAAAATGAGCTCGTGTGGTTTAAAACATTTGGCAAAGGAAGCAGAGGATAACACGGAGAGAGACCACCCCCAATTCACATTGGGCAGTGTGGCCTAGTGGTAGCTTGGAGAGCGCGAAGGCATTGAGAGCACGGAGGTCGTGCGTTCGATTCTCGCGAAGTGGTTTTTGGTGGCAGTGTTGTGGAAGCGCCCAAGGCGCACATTTTTGTTAAACGTGGGCAAGGAGAAGCGCAAAGAGGAAGCACATGGTGCTTTCCCCTTTGCGAACGAGCGTGTAGCTCATGTGGCAACCTTAGCCATGGCTAAGGCGCTCGCGGTGAGGGCAAGTCGTGGGATCAAAACCCCTTGAGGCAGGTACAATTTTTTAATTAAAATTTTATGATTTATGCCCTAAGGTTGGAGTGATAAGGTTGTTCTAAAGTTTATTAATTTTTAATAAACTTTATTAAATAAAGGTTGTGGTGATTGATTTTTGAAGGTGAAGTGTTGATGATTATTTGAGTTCTATAATTTGGAAATTGTTGTTTTGAGAGTTATGTTTTAGGAGGTATAAGGAGTTATAATAAAGGCTTAATTGAGATTTATTTTAAGACTTGTTGGCTATTATTTTTTATAAGGGTTTCTTCTAAAAGGACTTTGGTGGATGTTAAAATTAAGTTGGAGTAATAAGGTGTATTTAAAGTTATATTTTGCATTGTGATTTTTATTGAAGTCTTCTAACCCTTATTGAGATTGGAAAAGAGAAATTTGTGAGTGTGGCAGATTTGTGAGATCAACTCCTTGTCAAACAAAAAGGTATGGGCAAATTCTCCTTTGGTTGAGTTGGTTGTTTGGATTTATTTAAAATTAATTTTGGAGTGAAAAGGACTTGATTAGGGTTTCCTTTTTGAAAGTGGTTGAGTTATTGCTTCAAGGTTTTCTGATTTGAGAGTTGAGATTAAAACCTTGTTTTATTAGCATTGTTGTTGAGATCATTGGTTGAGTGAAGTGTTTGAGTTAATGCTTCAAGGTTTTCTAAAATTGAGAGTTGTGATTAAAACATTGTTTGATGAGCATGGTTGTTGAAGTGAGTTGTTATGCAAATAACTTGAACTAGGGTTTGAAAAGATCATGAGTATCATTGTTATGTGAGATTTGTTGTTGAGCATTGTTGGAAACATTTTGAGTTGGATGATACATGCTTGGACTAGGGTTTGTGAGCAAGTGTTGTTTCTTGAAGTGATTGGTTGAGTAGAGTTGATTGAGCCTAGTCAAGTGGATGTATGAAGTGATTGTTCAAGTTCCATAAAATAAACTATTCTATATTCTGAGTTGAGAAAGTGATTGAGTTTTTGAGAATAGAACATATTGAGTCTCTAACAATTCTCTTTATGCTTCTATGATATTGAGTTGAGAAAGAGATTGAGTTTTGAGAATAGAACATATTGAGTCTCTAACAATTCTCTTTATGTTTCTATGAGATTGGACAAGTTCTGTGTGAGCTTGTTGAGCAGATTTGGACAGGTTTTGAGTGGACCTGTTGAGCAGATTTGAGAAGGTTCTAAGTGGACCTATTGAGCATATTTGAGTAGGTTCTGAGTGGACCTATTGAGCAGATTTGAGCAGGTTCTGTGTGGACCTATTGAGAAGATTTGAGCAGGTTCTAAGTGGACCTATTGAGCAGATTTGAGCAGGTTCTGTGTGGACCTATTGAGCAGATTTGAGCAAGTTCTAGAGAGGACTTGTGGATAGTTTGGTGTGAGCTTTTGAGGAAGCTTGCAAGGTAGATTTGAGATAAGTCTTTGAGAAGACTTGAGAGCAGAGTTGATTGATTTGTTCAAACCTTGAGTTAAGGTTTGGGGTAGATCTAGCAGATTTGAGTCAAGCCTTGAGTTAGGGCTTGAGAATAGAGATTGAAGATAGATTTGTGCTAGACCGACTGGACTGTGTTTAGTACAGATTTGAGTGAGCTTATTGAGCAGAGTTGTGCTAGACCAAATGAACTATGTTTAGTGCAAGATATTGAGCAAGAGTTGTGCTAGACCAAATGAATTATATTTAGTACAAGAGATTGATCAGATTTGTGCTAGACCGAATGAACTATGTTTAGTGCAAGATATTGAGAAGAGTTGTGCTAGACCGACTGGACTGTGTTTAGTGCAAGAGTTGAGAAGAACTATGCTAGACTGACTAGAATGTGTTTAGTATAGAATTGAGATAGAGCTTTGGAGGTGATAGAGTAGAGAGGACAGAGTCTCCAGTGGATAGAGATCCATCAGCCAGGACATTGAGGATAGGTCTTCTGAGTGAGGACAAGAGTCTTCAAGTGGAGAGAGATCCACCAGTCAGTGTAGTGGAGGTAGTGTCTTCTAGAGGATCACCAGCCATAGCAGAGGAGAAAGAGTTCTCCTATGGATAGAGATCCATAAACCAGATTTAGGGGATCAACATCTCCTTTGGATAGAGGTCCATAAACATTGTAATAGGGAAAGAATTCCCAAGATATTGATTGAGAAAATTTTAGTGAAATATTTTCTCCGTGGAGTAGCCCACATTGGGTGAACCACATAAATTGTGGTGTCTCTATTGTGTGTGATGATTTGTGCATTGCTTTGGTTATTGCTATTGATATTGCCATTGATTATATTTATTAATACTATTTGGGAAAGAAAAGTAAAAAGTGGTCTTATACTATTCACCCCCCCTCTCAGTATAAGCTTGTGTTCTTCACTTTGATGACATGGATATATGTATATGTATAATGAAATGGATGATCTATTTAATGTTTATGATGGATTTATGATTACTAGTTGACACATTAGATGCTAGCACCATAGACCATACAAAATTTTCTCATCATTGTAATGTTATCATGACAATATGTAATGGCTTGTGAATATGTAAACTAACAAACATGTGATACAATGATATGTAATGGATAGAATAATATAATGTGATGTGATGTGTTTGGGATTTTTAGGTTACTCAAGTACTCTAGTTACCTAATCAAAATTTGTATAGTAACCATGCAAGATTTTTTTTGGCAAAGTATGAATCTGCTAAGATGACCAAGAAATTCAATATCCTTGTGTGTGCATGAGTTCATTACTATGATAACGTATAAAGTTACCCTAGTACCAAACATGATTGATTTAGTCCATCTATACTAAATATCACTCTACGAGTATCATTATCCTAAGTTTTATACATAGTTGGATTAGACCATTAGGCAATACATGCTACCAAAAGCTACCTCATATGTATGTAAACATTGGTCTATTCCAAAAGCAAGTCACTTATGTGACAGACATATTATCATGCATAAGGATATTGCCATTACCAAGTGATGAGCACCAGAAATGCTCATATTTTGTACATATTTCTTTGATCAATATGCAGTTGTATAATAAGGATTGCATACTTTTATAAATGATTATATAGATATTTGATATAATTATGCGTGTTATCTAATTTGTGTGTTTTTAGTATGTTTTGTGGAATTGCAGTTGATTTAGTTAGATTTGGAATGGTCAAGGTCCTTTTGATGGACTTGGCACTTTATTTCATCGGGGGTTAATGAAGAGAATACGAGTGCCTCCCTGCAGTCAGAAGGCACCAACTAAATACTAGCACCTCCCTGTAGTCGAAAGGTGCCAACTGAATACGAGCGCCTCCCTATAGTTGAAAGGCACCAACTGAATATGAGCGCATCCTTGCAGTCAAAAGGTGCCAACTGAAGACGAGCACCTCCATGCAACTAGAAGGTGCAAACCAAATACAAGCACCTCCCCATAGTCAAAAGGCGCTAGCAAAAGGCAAGTGCCTCCCCACAACCAGAAGGTGCCACTGATTCTTTTCCTGTTGACCAGATTTGAATGACGTGGATGATAGCAGCTGGTGTAGTTCCAGATCTACATCATGCAAAGCTAAATTGGAGATTGCACCAACGTATCAAAACATCTTATTGATGCTAGGCAAAGCATGAACCGAACAACGAACACGCCACCATTAGAATAGAATGCCAGATGTTGATTGCATTTACCAGACTGTCTTGATTTAGTCTAGGACAAAACGACTGTTGTAACTACTTCTGTAACAGAAGTTCTATGGGTGTGTTATATAAACACACGTAGATCGTTCTAAGAAATATATAGAAATAAAATAAAAATCCATTTAGACGTACAGAGATAAATTGTAGTGTGTTGACGAATATATTAAAGTTCTAGAAGTTCTAAGCATGTGTTCGATCGTGAAGAAGCTGCTAGAGCCTGGGCCCACTCCAAGCCAGTATTTCTTCCCCATTTCCTTTTCATTTATTAATTTTAATTAGTTTATTGCTTTCATAAGAACATTTGTTAGTTTATTAGTTCTAGCATTTGCAGTAGATTTATTTTCAGGAACACGTACATGATTTATTTTCTATAGGTTTAATTATGTTCTTCTTATGTAAATCATTGAGGAGTGTGGGAATGATTGACAAACCATTTCAAGAACACCCCCCAAAATGTAGGATTAGCAGATTCACCTCCAGTGGTATTTTAGTAACCTAATTCTGACTCTTCGCAAGTTTACGAAGCTCCCTGGGTTGATAATTAAATGCATGGGCATGTGACAAAAATAGGAAACCATTCACATTGTTTGGCCCGCAACATTTTTGCACCATTGTCAAGGAAGCATCTTAATTAAATTACTTACAATACCCTAAAACCTTCCATCTGACCTTGTATGAGTTCTTTGAGAAGAAGAGGACCTGACGGTTGCTTTATAAGAACTAATCCATTAGGACCTGAGTCAGCTGAGCATTTTGGATTTGAGTTAGACTCGCCCAACCTACCAGCAATCCATTGGAGTGAGGAACCACACTTTGTGCAAAGTGCCACCTCATCCCATCAACAAGGGGATGAATGAATCATCATAAATCCCCTATTTAATAGGACTCCTCTAGAGGAAGCCCTTGTGGAAGGCTATGGAGGATCAGACGATCTCGCCAGAAAACCTTAGAGCATTGACTCAAAAAGTTTTAAATGATCGGAAGGCCATAAAAGCTACATTAGAAACCACATTTCCTAAAAAAATGGTAGATAACGATGAAGTCTCATCTGGATTTAGTTTCCCAATAGAGGAGGGATTAGGAGATACCAAAATGAAAAACATATCCCTTGCTTACCTTTCGTCCTTCAGAGGACACCTGACTGAGGACCCTGACCTATTTTTATTCAAGTTTGATGTTTTGTGTAGGTTTGTGGATTACAAATCAAACACACATAAGTTGAAATTATTTCCTTCTACATTAGACAATGCAGATCTACGATGGTTCATCAGTCTGGGAGACAAACACATCACCACCTAGGACCAGATGAAGAAACTCTTTCTAGAGCAATATCAAGATTTTGGGAGAGCAAGAGACTCCAGGGAGGAGGTCCTGAGCATGACACAAAGATAAGATGAGTCTCTCAAGGAGTATTGGGAGAGATTCAACTTTAATATTCAATAGTCCCATCACTCAAAGCTATCTGATAAGTCCCTCAAAAGCATCTTCTTAAGGGGACTTACCAATGAGTCATTGGAGGCTCTCAAAATGATCTCTGGAGGTGATGTATATCAGCATGCTATGGATGACATCTAGCAATTATGACAAAACTACTCAAGAAGGTGAGGCAAAATCATCGCTAGGACCATGAAGGCAACTACTTCAGTCACCAAAATAGAAATAGGCAACATGTTGGAGGATCTAAAGAGCGAAATGCTCTCATCTCTAGCACTGCAGATGGATACATTGCTATTAGAAAAGAAGAAACAAGAAAATGACACAACATTATCCTATTTCTACCCAAAATGTAGAGGAAGGCATGCAAAGAATGCATGTCCAAAAAACAAGGTCAAAGTATGTGTAGTTTGCAGGCTGAATCATAAAACTCGATTGTGCCCACAACTGCCCAGTAACAAGGAAGCGGCTCAGAGCACGGAGGCCTACTTCATAGGCAATAGGAAGAGTTGGCCACAGCCCCCCACAGGGAATATACCAATTGAAATGCCATCATATGGGGGAGGGCCATACATGCACCAAGGACCCCTTCAACAACCAAATATGGGGTGGTGGGGACCATCACCCTGGACTAATGCACCCCTAGTAGCATTTTTGAATCAACAACCATGGATGCCATATCCATATCCTGGGCAGTAGTGGAGAGGCCACAATGCATGGAATTAGAATCCATAGAGTGCAGTGCCTGCTCACATCCAACAGAACTTACCAGCATTACCAGTAGTGAGACCTGCATAGCTACCAGCACAACCAACAACAAACCCGAACAATAGAGTAAATCAACTGGCATACAATGTAGAAGGTGAGATGTATCATATGTACAATATTCAGCTTAGATCAGGTAGGCAGCTAGGAGTAGAGACACCGCCTCTGGTAGAAGATGAGGAAGAAATAGTAGAGACACCTCCACTAGTAGAAGAGGAGGAAGAAATAGAGGAGACACCTCTGGTAGAAGAGGGAAAAACACTTGAGAGAGCAGAGGCTCCATTTCCTAGCCGGTTGTAGGAACAAAGAAAAACAACACAGCCAAAATTCAACATCTTGTCGAGCTTGAAGAATCTCATGGTGATAATCCCATTATTTCAAGAAATTCGAGATGTCTCCATTTACACCAAGGCAATTAGAGAAATGTGTCTAAGGAGATCGGGACGAAAAGCTACCTAGACTATCAATGTCATGGGTAAATTGGTAGATCTAATGATGGGTGGAACACATCATCCGAAGTATGCAGATCCAGGCAGCCCAGTGCTAATCATAAAAATTGGAGGACATTCCCTGTCCAACACATTGGTTGACCTCGGGGCAGCCATCAACGTGATGCCTCAAGAGACCATGCAGACACTGCAGCTCAAGAACCTAAAGCCAACCACGATAGTGCTGCAGTTAGCCGATTGATCAACCATGTCGACAGAAGGGATGCTGGAAGATGTGATCGTAACAGTTAGTGCATGGGAATATCCAACCAATTTTTTAGTTTTGCAAACCAAGACCAGGCTGGGTGATTACCCGCTCATTTTAGGCAGGCCATGGCTGGCAATAACTGATGCTTACATCAGCTATCGGGATGGGCTAATGACCATCTCCAATGGGCAAAACATCAAAAGGTTGACCATTTCACCACTAGCTCAGTCTATGGACTCGATAGAAGAACCTAGGATCACCGAGCATGGAACTATGAAGTTGTCCATAATCCAACCGGTGATGACCTTGGAGGAGGTGGCATAAGAGGACGAGGATGGTGCTATCATGCAGTTTCTCCATGGAGAATCATACACCCCCACACCTAGATCATCGTTGAATGGTGCCCAAGATCAGCACATCCGACAAATACACATTGGGCCAGGGAGGATATTAAACATCAACAGCAGGTTGATGCCCACACAACTAGAAAAATTGGAAGAGCTTCTAGTAAAACACTAGTAAGCATTTGCATGGGACTACGCAGATATGCATGACATTAGCCCAAAAATATGTACCCATAAGATTTATTTAGATGACCAGGCAACTCCTAGTCAGTAGCCATAGAGAAGGATGAACCCAGCAATGAAAGACATTGTCAAAGAAGAACTACACAAACTTTTGGCTACCGAATTCATATATCCAATTTTTGATAGTGAATGGGTATCACCATTAGTGGTGCTCCCAAAAAAGAATAGGAAATGGTGGATCTGCGTGGACTACCAGGCATTGAACAAGGTGACTAAGAAATACCACTTCCCACTTCCATTCATCGATCAGGTCTTGGACACACTCTCTGGAAGAAAATACTTCTCCTTTTTGGATGGTTTCAGTGGTTACAACCAGATCTATATAGGGGAAGAAGATCAAGATAAAACAACGTTCACCTATCCATGGGGAACGTTTGCCTATAAGGTATTGCCTTTTGGACTATGCAATGCACCGACCACCTTTCAAAGGGTGGTGCTTAGCATATTCTTTGATATGATAGGAGACGGGGTGGAAGTATACATGGACGACTTCATCTCCTATGGAGAAACCTTCGAGGAGGCAATGACAAATATGGAAAGAGTGCTCGACAGGGGTAAGGAAAATAATTTGTCCCTAAGTAATGAAAAATATTTTATGATGATGCAGGAAGGCATCATGTTGGGACACCACCTCTCTGTGGAAGGAATAAAAGTAGATAAGAGGAATATCGAGGTCATCAGAGACCTACCTAGCCACAGAACATAGAAGGAGGTAAGAAGTTTCCTTGGATCAGTCGGGTATTACTGGTGATTTATCACCAAATTTAGTAAGATTACCAAACCACTGCACACCCTACTTTCTAAGGACGTAGAGTTCAATTAGACGAAATATTACGAAGAAGAGTTCTAATTGCTAAAAGAAAAATTGATATCTACACCGATCTTGAGAGGACCAAATTGGGCCATACCATTCCATATTTACTGTGATGCATCTAACGGTGTGATCGGAGCAGTCCTCGGGTAGAAAGACAACGAAGAATTTTATGCCATCTATTATGTCAGTAAAAACTTGGCAGGAGCAGAGCTCAACTATACAGTGATAGAAAAAGAATTCCTCATAGTTGTCCATGCAATAAAAAAATTTTGCCACTATATAACGGGATACAAGGTCTTCATCCATACGAACCATGCGGCTATCAGGTATCTGATGAGCAATATGGCCATTGGTGGCAGAATTATCAGATGGCTATTGCTATTGCAAGAATTTGACATCACTATAGTCGATAAATAGGGCAAGGAAAATGTCATGGAAAATTTTCTATCCAGTTTGATACCAACAGATCATCAAGTAGTGGAAGATCAATTTTTGGATGAAAATCTATTCATTATTAGTGAAAAAACTCTATGGTATGTAGACATAGCCAATTACTTGGCCACCGAAAGGACCTCACCTGCTCTCTCCTACCAAGAAAAGCAGGCGGTCATAGAGAAGAGTGCATCATTCCTTTGGATGGATGGTCTCCTATTTAAAATAGGATGAGACCAAATTATAAGATGTGTAGCAGAACAGGAGTTCTCAGAAGTGCTCAAGGCATGTCACAATAAGCCATGCAAACACTTTGCAAGGAAATGAACTACCTACAAAATCCTACAGGTTGGGTATTTTTGGCCCACTCTGTTCAAGGACGCGACAGCGTATACCAGCAAGTGTGACAAGTGCCAAAGGATGGGTAGACGAACCCATCAAGATGAAATGCCCCTACAACCCTAGGTACGCCTGGAACCTTTAAATAAATGGGGCATGGATTTCATGGGACCATTTAATCCACCTTCAATGGGAAGGAGGTTTATTATGGTCTGCATGGATTAGGTCACCAAATGGGTGGAAGTGCAGGCATTAAGGGACTCAAAGGAAAGAATGGTCATTGATTTCTTATTTGCCCATATTTTCACATGATTTGGGGTTCCTTGGGAGATAACAACATACCAAGGGCCCCAATTCACCTCCAAATTGATTGAGGAGATGATGAATCAGTATAGAGTTTGGTACAATAAAACCACGCCCTACCATCTGCAGGTGAACGGGTAAGTAGAAGTGATAAACAAGGAGATAGAAAACATCCTGACCAAAACCGTGCAGCAACACAAGAAATATTGGGCCACATGGTTGCCAAAGGCAGTTTGGGCATACAACACCATGTGGAAATACACCAAAAGATGCAAACCTTTCCAACTAATCTATGGAAAAAATGCAATGATGCCCATCGAGTTCAAAATCAAAACTCTGAGGATGACTTCAGAATTAAATTTGAGCTTGGACGAAGCTCAAAAATAGAGGATTTTCCAGCTAGATCAACTGGACAAAATCTGACTGGATGCTTTACAGAGGACATAGATTATACAGAAGTAGAGAAAGAAGTGGCATGATAACCACATCAAGCTAAAGAAGTTCTAGGTAGGGGAATGGGTACTGTTGTACAATTCCTAGCTCCAAGAAAGGAAGGGCAAACTTATGTAGAGGTGGATGGGGCCGTATGAGTGGCAGAGCTCATTAGGAACGAGGCGGTGCGCGTTAAGACAATTGACGGTAGCAACACCATGTTCACAGTCAATGGCCATCGACTATGCCCCTATAATATGTCTGAAATGTTACAGGTGGAATCCAGAGTAGCCATGGGGGAGACCCCATCTTGCTAGATCTAGGCCGAACTCTCATAGATGAAATGGTGGGCATGAAAGTGATCACCAAATTTTTTTTAGTTAATATAGTTTTTTTTATAATGTGTGTTTTTATAGGGACGATGCCCACATGCAAGATGCAGGCATCCTAATCCAGGGCCTAACAGGCATGAAATGCGTCTAACTGCCTTTATTTTCCTTTCTTTTTTGGTTGCTTTTTGTAGGTGGAGGGCCTGAAAGCATGAGGGATAGGTATCTGGGAAACCAGGGCTGATTCGGCTCAGCATTTCGACACCGACTCGTAGGTAGAATTTGGGTAGCGTGAAAAATTGGGAAGGCTTGATCACCCTTTTTCCAGTCAAATTGCCATCCAGAAGAAGGCGCCAAGTCCACAAGAAGGCACCTTACTACACCCGAAAGGCGCCCATCCAGAAGAAGGCACCTTACTGCATCCAGAAGAAGGTGCCAAGTCCACAAGAAGGTGCCTTACTACACCCAAAAGGCACCCATCTAGAAGAAGGCACCTTACTGCATCTAGAAGAAGGTGCCAAGTCCACAAGAAGGTGCCTTACTGGCACTCGAAAGGTGCCATCCAGAAGAAGGCACCTTACTGCATCCGAAAGGTGCAAAATCGGAAGATAGTGCCTTCCATCCATTCAAAAGTTCTATTAAAAAAAATATATATATATACATATGTAGGTGCCTTCCGTGGCAGGAAGGCACCAAGTCTTAAAAAAAAAAAAAAAAAAGCCAGCCGAATACGCCTTCCAACATCAAGAAGGCGCATTCATCTAGCCGAGACGCCTTCCAACATCAGGAAGGCGCATTCATCCAACAGAATACGCCTTCCAACATTAGGAAGGTACATTCATCAAGACAAACGCCTTCCAACATCGGGAAGGCATGAACCAGAAGGAGGTGCCTCCCACATTGGGAAGACGCATGCAGGAAAAAGTGCCTCCCACCAATCAGAGGCACCTCGTAGCATCAAAAGACGCATTCATTCGAAGAAGAGCACCGACAACGTCGAAAAGGCACTAGAAGAACACCATCCACATGGGAAAGGTACCAAAGAATGCCTCCTGCATGTAACATTTACATCTATCGGACACCTCGAGAGGAACGAAGCATCGCACGAATGAGCGACATCAAAGGACCATACCCCTCCCTCATGTCACAAGTCAACAAATCAGTGGCTACCACGATGACTGGAATGATGAATCAGGTATGCACATACTAAATCAAATCATTTATATAATTATTTATAAATACACAGTACCGAAAAAGATACCGCTGTCATAGAGATCGTATCCCCCCATAGCCAAAATCGCATGCCAATGATAGGGCATCTTCCATAACTACTAGGGTTAGGTGTCTTTTCTATAAGAAGGTGCCTTCCTGAAGAAGGACATAAAAAAATATATAGCAGCATAAGGCGCCATGGGAGGAAGGTCCAAGAACCATGCGATCAAGAAGAATGAACCTAGTGATACTAATGGGATCAGAGGGGCAGTGAAGACCCAATTCAAAGCCAAGGGGTGGCTCGAATACTGCAACCTGGTCAGTCAGGGCCAGGACGTGGAGGTAGCTAGAGAATTTGCCACCTCTTTGAGGGGCGATGTGGCCCAAGTACGAGGGGTGGAAATTCTAGTCACCCTTAAGTTCATCTCACAGGCGACTGGATTGCCTCTCATGGGGGAATGTACATACAAGGGCGGAGTGTTAAAACTATACACCAAAATACTGCTACCAAGAGGAAATGTACAGACAGACATGGAGGGGTTACTCAAAAATAGTCTCCCCATGAATATGTGAAAGATGTTCGAGCAGATTGCTTGATTTTTCAAATGCATAGGAAAGTATACCCATCTGCACATTAATCATGTGCACTTCATCAATCACCTAGTGCATGGGAGGAAATTAAACATACCTTTCTACCTTGCGAATTCTCTAAAAGATGAAGTAGCTCGGTACCAAAAGGGGGCACTATCCGCATTAGCCCACCATGGGTTGATATCAGCATTGGTCTGCCACACAGAAGCATAAGGATAGAACCATGACGTAGAGGGAGATGGCGGCCAAATAGAGCAACACAATGTGGTTGCCGAATTAGGGCAAGACGAAGCATCCCCTACAAAGGAGATAACAAACATCGAGCAATTGGCGTTGCCCTATTTTCCAGGAGGAGTAGAGCAGTCACCGATGCCCGAAGACATAGAGGATAGAGGGCATTCCCTAATGCCCAAGTATGAGGAGGAAGGAGCACCACTCGCTGGTGGTGAGGACGAACCAATCCCTAGGAGGAAACATCTATGGTGATTCCTCTTGATAGAGGAAGGACAAAGTGACCTAGAGATAGACGTTGCCACCCAAACCCTCCAAGAATTAACAAGCCAAAGCCCAAAAAATGAAGGAACTTCTGGGAGTAACAACCAGAATGATGCGGCCTTGGAGGAGGCGCTCAAATGGCAAACTAATTGCTGGATGGCATAGCAGATTCTGGAATATTGCCAGAACCAGCATAAAAAGGAATTGGAGGAAAGAGATAGGTGAATTGCTCAGCTCGAGCAGCTGGTCCAATAGTTGCAGGAGGAAAATCAAATGCTCCAAGATAGAGGAACAACAAGACAGGAGGCATCCACTCAGACTGATTGGGCAGAAGAAGTGTCGATGAACTCTCCCACATTTGTCGAATGAGTATTCTCTTCGAGGGAGATTCGATCGGATGCCCGACAGAGCAACCCGGAGGCAGGGGAGGATTCCTCTATTTTTAGGGGTGAAAATAAAAGAAGTCCTACCATGCCCCCTGTCATTGTCTTGAGTGACATAGAGCAGGATGAAGGTCTCCAACAATAAATAAGACCAAAGGATAAGGAGGACCTCCCCAAGCCTGAATAAGGAGAAGATCTTGAGGGATCGACACCAGGTAGAAATGCGAACGAAGGATCACCCTCGGAGATAGCAGCATAGCCGATCCTTCAAAGCAAGGAGAAGTCCCCGAAGGAGAAAGGAGAGACCCCTATCCAAGCCACCACATTTTTTGTAGAAGCCAAGGCAAAGAGGCCTAGGAAGGCTCACCAGAAGGCAAAAGAGACCTTCGTCGACTCCGAAGAGGACGAATGGGACATGCAACCGTTCATTGAAAGGCAAAAATATTTTGAGTAGCGGTGCAACGAAATAAAAGCAACCAAGGAGGCCAAGAAGGCATCCTCAAGGGTAAAAGGAGATTCTGGCATCTACATCAATCCAACAAAATACAACTAGTTTTGGGACATCTATGGTTCATCTTGAGGGTGGCCTTCCATGATGAGGAAGTACTTGGAATGGTGGGGAGTATATGTCCCACAATTGGAGGCCGCTACAATTGCAAAGGAGAATGCAGGGCTTACCCCTAAAGTGACTGGATTATACAAGGCCCAAGTAGTGCCTTCCAGAGGGGATAACTCGGATATCCCTTTAGAAGTGGTCAGACCTCTAGATGTCAACCTTTGGAAAGCTACCGAAGCTGCATTTCAATCGACAGGAACAACACTGGCTAGACCACCACCAGTAACGACCAGAACAAGAAGAGGACAATTGACAACCGTAGTTTCCCATAGGAAAAGGTGAACCACACCTTCAAATGTCGACACAAAAAGACAAACTCAGGCCATAGGGGCAGCAAAATCCTCCAAGAGATGGCGACGATGAAAAGTCATAGGGCTACCTACAGCTTGGATGCCACGAGGGCGTGGCATATGTTAGGCATGGGGGGATTATGAGCACCAAAAATGCTCATATTTTGTACATATTTCTTTGATCAATATGCGGCTGTATAATAAGGATTACGTACTTTTATGAATGATTATATAGATATTTGATATAATTATGCATGTTATCTAATTTGTGTGTTTTTAGTATGTTTTGTGGAATTGCAGTTGATTTAGTTGGATTTGGAACGGTCGAGATCCTTTTGATGGACCTGGAACTTTATTTCATCAGGGGTTAATGAAGATAAAACAAGCGCCTCCCTGCAGTCGAAAGGCACCAACTGAATACTAGTGCCTCCCTGCAGTCAGAAGGTGCCAATTGAATACAAGCGCCTCCCTGTAGTCGAAAGGCACCAACTGAATACGAGTGCCTCCCTGCAGTCGAAAGGCACCAATCGAATATGAGTGCCTCCCTGCAACCGGAAGGTGCCAACCAAAGACAAGTGCCTCCCCATAGTCAAAAGGTGCTAGCAAAAGGCAAGTGCCTCCCCACAACCAGAAGGTGCCACTGATTCTTTGCCCGTTGACCAGATTTGAATGATGTGGATGACAACGGCTGGTGCAGTTCCAGCTCTACGTCATTCAGAGCTAAATTGGAGATTGCACCAATGTATCAAAATGTCTTACTGATACCAGGCAAAGCACAAACCAAACAATGAACATGCTACCATTAGAACAGAATGCCAGATGTCGATTGCATTTACGAGACTGTCTTGATTTAGTCTGGGATAGATCGACTGTTGTAACTACTTCTGTAATAGAAGTTCTATGGGTGTGTTATATAAACACATGCAGATCGTTCTGAGAAATATATAGAAATAAAATAAAGATCCATTTAGACGTACAGAGATAAATTGTAGTGTGTTGACAAATATATTAAAGTTCCAGAAGTTCTAAGCGCGTGTTCGATTGGGAAGAATCTACTGGAGCCTGGGCCCACTCCAAGCCAGTATTTCTTCCCCATTTATTTTTCATTTATTAATTTTAATTAGTTTATTGCTTTCATAAGAACATTTGTTAGTTTATTAGTTCTAGCATTTGCAGTAGATTTATTTTTAGGAATGCGTACATGATTTATTTTCTATAGGTTTAATTATGTTCTTCTTACGTAAATCATTGAGGAGTGCAAGAATGATTGACAAACCATTTCAAGAACACCCCCCAAAATGTAGGATTAGCAGATTCACCTCTAGTGGTATTGTAGTAACCTAATTCCGACTCTTCGCAAGTTTACAAAGCTCCCTATGTTGATAATTAAATGCACGGGCATGTGACAAAAATAGGAAACCATTCACCTTGTTTGGCCTGCAACACTAGGTGAGCATGATGCCACCCAACTTGTAATGAGGATCACCTTATGGTTCTCTAATTCTAATAATTCCAGGGATTCAAGTTTAGTACTCCCTTATTTTATTTTGTCTTTGAATTGTGTTAGGGAGTTGCTCATTTTTGTTTATGGTGAGCAATGGATTTTGGTAGTGGTGAGAACCACTATTTATTTTGCTTTTTGCTAATGGTGAAAACCACTTTTTCTTTTGCATATTGCTAAGTTATGATAATAACTATTTATTTTTCTCTTTTGTATACTTACCCCAATTTGGTGTGAGGTAAGGGATTTTAATTATTTTGGGTAAGGAGGAACTTGCCATTTTATCAATTCTTAGCATCTTTGAACCATTCATACAAGGGGATGAGCGAGATAAATTTTTTTGCTTAAGATAACCTAGATCACTTTGTAGGTTTCATATTTCCTTGTGCTAAACTTGGATTTATTAATGTGAAAACGTGTTCGTATTTTGATGTGTACAAGATATAATATAAGTAGGATTCTACCTTCTAAAAATCATGATAGCTTTCTACAAAATCTAAAAAGAAAACTAGAGATGGTTGAGTGATCGAAACCCTAAAGAAACCTTATGAATAATAGCTAGGTGAAGGGAAATATACAAACAATATGGAATGTGGATGGAAATGATAAATATAATGTAAATGGGTGCTAAAATTGACCTTTGACAACATTTATTTTGATAAATGCCTAGTGTACATACCTAATTATAGACATGTATAATCACTTTTAACAATGCACAATGTAAATGATGATGATGCCTAATGCAAGTGATGTTGTAATGCAATGATATGGAATGCAATGTAATGTAATATTTTTGTGTTTTTGATATTTTTATGATTTTTTTGGAATTTTGATATATATATATATATATATATATATATACATATATGTATATGTATGTATATACAGTTTGACCAATGGGCTTAGTGAATGCCATTGGGGATTTTGGGTGACCAAATATTTTATAGATACCTTTGGGGTATTTTGGGGTGACCAAAGGGCTTATAGATGCCTTTGGGGATTTTTGGGGTGACCTAGATGGTCGTAGACTTCCTAGGAGCATTTTAGGGTGATATAGATAGTCGTAGACCACCTAGGAGAATTTTAGATTGACCTAGATGGTCATAGACCACATAGGGGTATTTTAGGTTGACTTAGATGGTTGTAGACTACCTAGAGAAATTTTAGGTTGACCTAGATAATTGTAGACCAAATAGGGGAATTTTAGGTTGACCTAAATAGTTGTAGACCACCTAGGGATATTTTAGGTTGACCTAGATGGTTGTATATCATATAGGGACATTTTAGGTTGACCTAGATGGTCGTAGATGGCCTAGGGGTATTTTAAGTTGAACTAGATGATTGTAGACTGCTTAGGGATATTTTAGGTTGACCTATATGGTTGTAGATCACCTAAGGGTGTTTTTAGGGTGACCTATGGATGGACTCCCTATCTATAGACCCCCTATCTATGGATTATCGCTAGACTCGCTAGGGTGGTTGTGGTGGATTATGAGATTGCTCTTCAAGTGGTAAGATATATCGCCAAATAGGATGTTATAATAAGAAAATACAAAGATATAAATATTTTTCATCATCCAATGGGATGACTTGCTCATATTACTCATCTAAACTTGGATAATTGATGGGAGCTATGCCATAGTCTGGTTCATCATATATTGTCCACTCATGAAGAAGACCTTGATCCTCTTCCTCATTATCATAGTGAAGGGTGTGCGAACTCTCTCCCACTTCGTGATGTTGAGCAACATTGCTGGATAACCCTTGATATATCATGTTTACAAGAAAATAATCTTCGAATGAGTGGACATGATGTGTATTGGAATAGGGATCATATGCATGCTCATTCCTGTAATTTAGACATAGGTGTTCTAGACTCTCTGTGAGTATATCTAAAGGTATTGGCTTATTTTATCCCAACCTAGATTTATCATATGGTAACTGATATTGTGGCTGATAGGGAACGTGAGTACCTTGTTCATATAACCTAGACCAAAACCATACCAATTTTAGCAATGTAGATATCACATGGCATAGTCAGGATTTGACATGTAATTTATATCCTTAGAGAAAGGTTCATCATATTCTTCTTGTTTAGGAACTGTAAACATTACATAATCGATACCCCCATATATAAAATTCATTTTATTGGGTGGTATACCTAGAGGTACAATGATACCTATAGGGAGATGAGGTCATCCCATATCTTGCACTATCTCGATGGATGGAACTATTGTAATATTCCTAACTAAATACTCTCCTAACCCTATACTAGCCATCTGGATTGTAACCTAGGATGATGAAGGTGGAGGATATGGAAGTGAGGCTTGAGATGACTCAATGTGTACCTCTTGAGCTAGTTCCTCATCTGCTAGACTAGGAATATCTTTCGTAGATATGAGGGAAATGATGGGAGGTATTTCATTTATTGGACTCTTAGACATGTTCCTCTATGGAGTATTAGACGATGGTGAAGGTATTTTTGATGTTTCCAATGATGATGATGGTATAGATGAATATGGTATTGGTGTAATGGAAGATGATGGAGAAGGAAGTGGACTCTGAATATATGTGTTCAAATGGAATTCTACATGAGTCAATTGTAACGTCAACTCGAGGAATTGCTACACCATATTGCAATACTTAAAGGGCTCAAGGTCTATAGAGACTATGTGTACTTGTCCTTCATAAGTATACTTTAGAAATTGGTGAGCAACAAAAGGGCACACTTCATGTCCTTGATCTAAGGTCTTCCCAATAATATGTTGTAGGCCATTACACCCTCCAAAAAATAACACAAGGTTGGTATAGTTTTGCATCCCACCTGGATGGATAGGACTATAGTTCTGATTATGGAGCATATCATATCATTGAATGCTTGAAGGATGTAGGTAGATGCCATAAAATGAGATGCTAGAAGCCATAGGTATTTAAGAGCACTAGTGGTTATTATGTTTCTTGGTAAAATAGTTTCTATTAGAACTCTTGTATACGATATGTCATTCACACATGCAATGATGTGAAAAGGAGGGTCAACTACATCAATTATTATGGATTTGAGTTCATGCTCATGGAATGTGATCACTGGTTCCTTAAATTGCTGCACATGCCTCATAAAATTGATGAAGAAGTTAGACTCCAGGGGCTGTAACTCTATCGACTTAAGAATGTCCATTAGAGCTTCCTTGTAAGGTGGATATTGTTGAATGAGCTCATATATGGACAATCTAGCCAATGTTATTCTTAATATTAGTGCAAGATTACTTTTTATTGCCAATACTAGCCTTGGTGGAAGGCTCTGTACTGGAGGTGGGAGAGGTTACGATGTTGATGGAACATTGCCTGAAGTTATAGGTGGTGCAACTTGACTTGGATAGTATCTATTCCTAGTCACAATACTAACCATCCCGATGTACCCTTGTAGAGGGGGTGTTGTCTTGACCTCATTCATTTGTTTGGTAGGAGCTGCATGTACCTCATGAGTAGGTAATGGGTCTTTGAAAACACCCATATGTTGATTATCTTGGGCAAGAGGGTTATCCACTTGGAGCTCATTCCTATCGATCATATCTTCCACTATGTTTTTTGAAACCATAGCACATAGACAAGTCATGACCATTATGTCGATGATATCTACAAACTAGTTCTTATTGATGTCCCATAGGCTTTGGTTTACCTATATTTGGATCTATAGGCTTGATTTCTGGTAAATTGATCATTTTGGTAGCCCACAAATGATCGAATAGGGATTCCATTGACTCAAAAAAGGGTTTAAATTGTTGCCTAGGGTGATGTTATGGATTTTGACCCTAATTCGCTTAAGTATTATTATTATAACTTGTAGGAAGAGGTTGGGCTTGATAATTTACCTTTTGAGAAGGCATCATTTGTGAAGGCCATGGGGCATTAATGGCCACTTGATTCACTGCTTCTAGCTTTGATGGTGTCGGATTGCTCTTTGTATTTTTAGTCCACTCTTTGTGAGGTTTTGTTATCTCTCCCTCTTGGATTTTTATCTCTTCTATGGTTCTAGATTGTGTTCGAGCATCCTCAAGAGTGGGATATTGCTAGATTTACAAAAATAAAAATATTTTTTTTAGAAAACTCTTTGAAAAAATCTGATTCAACTCAAACACTGGAAATAGATAGGGTAGCTTAGCTAAGAGCATTCACCTCTCGTTACCATAGTCAGTGATAGACTCATCATCATATTTTTTTAACCCCATAAGGTCAGTTAGGGTCACATTTCTCTTGGTATTGAAGGCAAAATATTCCAAGAACATGTTTTCAAATTGTTCAAAGGTATAGATGCTATGATTTAGAAGTTGATTAAACCACTCAATTTCTATTCTAGAGAGGGTAATTAGAAATGCTCTCAGGAGTAATGCATAATTCTTCTGTATACTGAAGCACTAGTTCATGAACCTGGTGACGTGCTCTTGAGCATCTTCTTCACCTTTAAATTTTTCCAATTTGGGCATTTTAAAATGCTCAGGGTATGTAGGGGAAGGTATAGATGGATGTAGTGGTTGACTGTGCAACTGGTGCAAGGTGGGATTTTGAAATCTAGTCCCAGTTGTCTTACTCTCTATAGTTTTTAAGCATTCAAGTAATGCTAGATATGCATCAAATGTTTTAATCTCCTCTTCTTTATTTTGGATACACAGAGGGGGACAAAGAATATTAAGCATATGTTGAGGTGGTTGATTGTCATCACCTATTCCTCCAAAAGGTGCTTCTAGGTATTCCTTATTTTGTTCCAAATCATAATAAGCCTCATAAGGTGTTTCTAGAATGGGCCTACAAGGAGGAACTAATATCTGATGAAGGTGATCTATATTAGGCCTATTAGGTAAGTTCTGATACAGCCTAGGAGGTCAAGGCAGTAACATTTGATTAGGTCTAGAAGACCTATCTTGATGGAAAGTGGGTTGCCTTTGTTGAGCCTCCTATCTATGCGTGCTTGGAGTAGGAACTCCATTACACAAATTTTATTGAATCTACTATTCAAGTCTTTGTCTTTCTAATTTTTGTCAATGCTTGAAGAGATCCAAGCATTTTTTATTAGACCAAAGTTTATTAAACTTAGCCTGATGATCAACATACCTTTTGACTAGTTGATTAATATGATCAGCTCGCTTAGGCCTATGTGCCTTAGCATTATTGCCCTAATACCTATCATGTTCCGAAGGATTTGTGAGATCTATTACAACTTTTCCTTGATTGAAGGAAGTCACATTTACTTGAGGCTTACTCCTAAATATATGTTCTTGGTATTCTACTAGCGTAAAGATACATCATGCTTACATAGAATGATGCAAATGAGGATAATCAAGATTTTCCTCAGGTATTCCTTCATAAAATAGGAATAGCAGGGAAAAATTAGCTTACCTAATGCGATGAGTATCATAATCATATTGATATGTGCATTTTGGATAAGGGTTATTTGAGAGCATACGATGATTATTTAACCCTATCCTTGGTGTATAGTTTTGATATTTCACACAAGTGTGCAGGGTAGACCAAGTAGGCATGTGAATGCATGGTATTGCGCTATGTGTAGGTGCCACATTGCACGGTTGCATTTCTTGAAAGAAGGTATTGGAAGTATCCATACATGGAAAATAATTCTCCATAGTGGGACTGTGACCTATAGGGGTACCCTGCGTAGGGGTTCCTTGCAATCTAGGTCCCCTCTTCAACACTCTAGGACTTGGAAGAGTAGTTTGCCACAAAGGAGGTATAACCATATCCTTGGGATAAAATTGGATATGATCCATGTATCCTTTCCTACTCCCCACAATGTCCATCCTTAATTGGGCTTAGCAACGAGTATATGCCATGACTACTTTTTATAAATCTTTATGTGATTATATCCTTTACAAGTTTTATAGATTTAAACACACAAGAATACAAATGATTATATATTTTAAATATTATGTATTTCTAAACCGATTGATGTGTTTTAGATTTGTTATTTTTTTAAAGAATATCTTTCATGTGTTTTGAATGTTTGTTTATGTAACTCTCAATTGTTAAAATAATTTCACCTATACACATGAAGCTCAACAATCGAAAATGAAAGTTTGATCATGTGAACCAACCAAAGTATGGATATGAAGCCCATACCCAATCAAGGAGCATAGGTCCTACCAGTCCTCACCCATATTGACCATGGGTAACGATACACCCTTTAAAGAGGAGTGCATGCAATTTTCTATGGTTAATATGGTTCTTGTATCCAACCTTGGCCAAAAATAGGGTACGTAGAATTTGAGCCAATGGATGGAGATGAAACCCACCATCGTTTAACTCTATCAGTGGTTGGGGATGAATTCCAACTCACTAATGTTAAAAAGAGATGTGGTGTGTGTAGTTCCTTTTAAAATGATTGCAAGTAAACAAGATAGCATTCAATGACTTTTCACTAAATATAATATATAGTGTTTTACTTTCATATTCATATGCATATAGAAAGAAGGAACCTACAAAAGTTTTTACCTATATGAAAACCTAACCCTTAGGTAGATCATACACAGGTAAACCAAACAAATGCATGTCTAAAGCTATTAGTTTTCCAGTTTTTCTTCAATTTGTTAATGCAGAATTTAGGAAAGGGAAATCTAACTTTCAACCACAGATAAAAGACATGGAAAAAAAATGAAATTTAACCTTTTCTAGACAACCTAGCTACAAATTGATGGTTTAGGAACTTACCTTGCCTGTTCTAGAAACTGATGTTTCTGGAAATTTTTGCAAAAAATCCTTGGTTTTGTAGCCATCCTTGAGTGCGATGGCTACAAATTTATGAGCCATTCCTTGGTGGGACAGTTGCTGTGGTTGACCTTGGAAGTTCCAATTAGGAATTCAATGGCCTTTCTTGCTCAGAACGACCAGCACCTGCAACATCCAAAACACAAAACAAGGTCAAAATGACAAAAAATGAAAAAAAAGACAAGGAACTAGGTCCCACCATGATCACCACTGAAAAAGTGAGAAAAATGGATGCACCTAACAGATTGAATCAAAATGCAATCTAATGTAATTACTAAATTAAAACAGGCATAAGAAAGATGATAAAGTAAGCTCTGAAATTGAAAAATGTGTTAAGTAAAAAGGGGGGTTCTCCTTGTATTCATTAATTTATCAATTCAATGGTTACAATACATCCCCTTGAGGGCTTTTCAATGTGATACATTTCAATTTACAAAACTTGAGGAATCAAATCCCTCCATGAGCTTAATGGTGCACATCAAGTGTTCTTCTCACAACCCATAATTGAGAGCTATCCTTGGGCTACGTTTATTCAGCTCCTTAGCTCCTCCCTCATGCATAGAATACTTGTACCTACACACAAGATATTGAATTATGTTAATAGCATATGCATTTGATAATGAAAACCCTAAAAAGTATGTAATAAAGAAAGTAAAACTTATTTGTGACAAATCTAAATAACTCCAAATGACTTGAAAATTTAGTATGATGTTAATGAGATTATTTTGGAAGGATATAAGCATAAATAAAAGTGGAATTGTGATCATAACCTATGGTTATTCCTAAAATAAGAAGTAATACTGAAAAAAAATTGACACATCAAATCTATTCAAAACTTGACCAAAATTGAGTATGCTGCTATTCTTATGTTGTAGAATTGATCTATGTGAAAATTAGGTTAGAATTGTTTACCATTTCATGGCTGTACCTAGAAATTCCAATTAGGAATATTAGCCATTTCATGGCCTTCCCTGGAAAGTCCAATTAGGAATGTTATCCATCCCTGGTAGGGATGATCACAAAAGAGGTGGTTTTTGCCACCAATTTTAAGGGGATCTAGTCTAGAACTCTCCTAAATATGTTGTCATCAAATTTTGTCAAATTACTCTCAAATTTTATAGGTTTTGGAATCAATTAGCATATTTTGGGATGCCCCTAAAAGCACCTTCAATTGAGAAATTTTTCAAGGAAAATACATGGGTAAATGTGAGGACAAATATGGGTAGCACTTCGTGGTCAATAGTTTTAATTATCTCCAATTTGCAGGTCCTAATGGCCATGACAACCTCCCAATTTGTCATGATTGATTGGGTGGGATAAATGGCAGAAATTGATTGCCATTTTTCCTATTCTTTGAATTTTGAGGGGTTTGGAATATGGCCATTCCACCTAGGGATGGTTTCATGTGGTCCTTTCTAGGTGGGATGACCATGAACTATGGTCTTCCCTGAGTGGGACAACCATGGCTACATGCCCCAAAACCTTTTAAAGTAGGGTAAACCTTCCCAAAAGTGGTTGGTAGCCCTAATTAACCCTTGAGGGTTGCCCAATGGGGCCATATGATGTTGATAAGAGTGGCACATTAGCAGTCTTATCCAATTTACATGATTTTAGTATCTACACATATCATATTACAATAGTAAAAAATAAATAGATATGTAAGTTACTCACCAATATGAGTGGTGCATTTACTAGGATCGACTACATGATTCGACCACTTGGATGGGTAAATAATATCTCAATAGGTTGATTACATTTAAAAAAATCCCTCAATATAAGATACAAGAAAGGTGCACTCAAGAAAAGGCCCATATAGGATACGGGATTTAAAGCCCCTTGCACTACTTATCCTTTTCATTCTTGTCCAAAGGTAAAGTAACCTACACCTTCCTATATATAATGTAAATTGTACTATCACATGTAGCACATGGCTTGCATCATGTTGAGCTCAAGGAAGTCCTTACTTTAAATGATTTACTAAAAAACACTAAGCAAATAACTTGGAAAAACGCCCTTACCTTAAGGCTTCCACATCAAGACCCTATTATTTCCAAAATATTCACTCACATCTAAGTAGATTGATCTAAGAGGATTAAAAAATTTCTAATCATCCATAGCAAAAGCAAAGTATTTGATTGGTAAAGGAAATTTTTAGAGAAACTTAAGTAAAGTACTTAGATAAAAAGATTTCTAACCATCATTAGGTGCGTGAATCAATTATTTTAAGTGGATGGATTGATTATATTTATAAGTGAATCATCCTATTTTTTAAAAATACAAATATTCTAAATGCGAGAAAATTGCTCCAAAAGGTCAATGAATCACCCTCAATTATGATCAAATCATTTTATTTTTAAGACTTAGTTTTTTATCTCATTCAAATTTCACTATCTATCCCTATTTTTTCCATTCATCATCTTTAGCCACTATGGACATCAGTTTTGTATCTTCTAGTCCCTCATTGCCTAAAGCACATCCTATTTTAATACCTTTCACTACCACCACTTCACCCACTTTTACTCCACATCCACCCATCCTATGCTATCATAGGAGGCTGAACTATTAGAGGTAAACTCACATACAAAAACAAGGAGAAAGAGAAAGAGGTAAGTATTCTCTCTTCCAAAGAGACTTAAGGAATTCTATGATGATCCATACCAAAATGTAAATGAGGGGAATTACACAAAATCCATAGGGGAAGTGAGAAAATAGGCCCATAGAATGTTCAAATTAGGTCCACAAATCTAATAATGGAGTATCAGTTAAATAAAGACATTGAGGCTTGTTATGAACCTAATACCCCAAGTGTGAAGTTATCTAGAGCTTATGTAAACCATGGTAGAATGATATGAACTTCTAACTATAACATTTAGAATCCCTTAATAGATTGAGGATGCATTATATATAAGGTAGTAATTCATAAGAATAATGTTAAAGACAACAAATAACACATCTATGTGGGTTTCTTACAACCCAAATATTTAGAAATTTTTTTACAAGCACACTAGTACCTACTGGCAAGATTGCTTGATTCCATACTCAAAGAAAATTAACTTTTCAACTATATTTAGCATCCTAATAAAGCTAGATTTGTGCAATGATGATGTTTAAATAACGTTGTATAACATAGCTACAATATTGGAAGAACAAAGTGACTAGAAGTTGTATGAAGAACACATCCCCTTATTTCATGTCATGCAAACCTATATTGGATATTCCCAAATATATTACTATGCTAAATACATAGCAAATAGAATATATGGTTAATTAAAATTATTAAAATAGGATAATAAGTTCAATTATACATCCTATATAGTCTAGCTAATTATATATCAGAAGAAGGATTGGTTTTCTACACTACAACTAAATTAACCAATAGTTAATTGACAACCTATTTAAGTTGTAGAATGTATTGATATACCCTATTGATAAGTGAGAAAAACCTCCTAAAAATTCTATTATGAAGTGTAAGAGGTTATTGTAAAATTTTAGGATGCATGATAGGTTCAAAATGATGGAAAATGGCATAGTGGAGACTTCTATTTTTTGGGGGGACATGCTCCTTTACCTACATCTATGGAGTTTTATCCATGACATGAAATTTGACTACATGTGTGCTTAATCATATATTTAACCTAGAATATGTGTGACAACTTGATTACATAGACCTAATGTAATTTAGGGGTAAATAAACCCATCTTCTACCCACTAAAGTAAAAAATCATGAAGATCACCCCAAAGCTACATGGGTTCCACCAAGTGGTATAGATGCAATTGAGAGAAATAAGTATAGAACAATTGGAGATCACTAATCCTATGACTCATGAGGAGTATTGAAGAATGCTTATGAAAAAAAATTTAGATACCTTCTTTGCACATGATACAAGTTATAATATACAACAAAAATCCAACTTGAGCAAAGAACTAGCCCTTGATTCCTTGGGATGTAATCATGGGTATAAATAGGATATATCAATTTGGTACTTTAATCCACTAGAGTGACACACATTTTACATGAATTTGAAAGATGAAATTTATCTAGATATTAATATGAACCATAAAAATAGTGGGGCACTTTAAAAATTAGGTTATACTAACCAAAAAATCCCTGCATGATAAAATATTAGGTATGTGAAGGGTATGATCAATAAAACTACTATATATGATTAATTCGACATAAAATTCCATTCCATATGGGATATAAAGAAAGCAAAGAGTTTTCAAAGGTCTAACATAATTAGTGAAGTGAAAATAAGTGTCTCAACCCCCAAAATCACAAAAAGAATATGGTGGTCAAGATCACCATATTTGTTACACCGATGAATATGGTAATAGTTAGTTTTGTTGTGAGGCAAACAATAATTAAAGAGAAAGGAGGGTTTAAAATATATTGGTGTATAATTGAGGATAATATAATAATAAAGAACAAAAACAAAAATATGCAACTCAACTCAAGGATAGGGTAATCCCTCAACGAGGATGCCACCACCCCAAATTAGGAATAACTAGCATCATGGAGCATGATTCTCCAAGGGATACACTACCCCCAGTAGTCTCTATCATAATTGGGACCATTCTCCTCATATCCTTTCTATCACCCATCATCCAAATAACTAGAAAAAAACCATTGGTCCCATACACCACACCACCTCCATCATCTATGCCATAACAAAGTATATCATCTCTCATAAAAATCCTAGTATAATTTGTGTTATGATCCACAATCACCACATCCAATATGCTGTCCTTCATCACCACATAATTTTATCTACTTGATTTTCTTTCCATTTCATAATGTCCAATAGATCAACCATCCCAAGAAAGGAAATTTCTGCTATAGGTGATTACACCCACTTCCACAGCCTAAGGAGCTATATCTACAAGACCAACCCCTTAATATAACACAGTTTCTAGCCCACCTTTTACCTTTGCATGGAGAATAGTGTGTGGAACTAAAAATATTTTTATCATGAAGGTGTTTGATGTCCTTTTAGATAAAAATAAAATAGAGAGGAAGGAATAGAAATGAACTTATGAAAGGACCTCCAAGGATTATATACTCATGTATTCTTATGTGGCAAGAAAGAAGGACAATTTAAACATAGTCGAGTCCATTGGTACTGACCATCCAAAGAAGTAATAACTACTATTAGATTAAATTCCAAAGTGTTTGATCTAGACTTGAACATAATGGACCCACACCAAATGGTCTAGTTAGAAAATTAGCTTACACATGGTGCAACCATAAAATTTGACTACCTAGTAGTTGAGGATGGAGCAATGCATAAAAGTAACAAAGAACTCAAGAGAGAATTGAATTAGCCAAAGATATAGAGGGACTGAATCTAAAATGAGAATAAGTGTATTAAGAAATATTAATTAGAAAGGGATCTAGTGAATAATTATATCAATGATCCTAAATTTTAGCTTACTAAAGTTGAGAACAACCTACAAGTAATCTAATACCTTGTACAATAACTACCATAGGATAAGATTCATCCCTAAGAGGGACTGAAGGTAAAAGACCAATAAATTGATCATCTTAAGGCTAATAGAAGAATTTATACACCCTAAGGTGGCCCAATATATTAAAAATATCAGATCTCTATGGGACCAAATTAAGAAAGAAATTGAGAAAGGTCATAAATACATTCGATTGACTTGCTTTATAGAAGAAATGTTGGAATTAGTAGATAAGTTAATTAAGCACATTGGAAGGACTACTATCTATAAGGATTTAATAATAGAAGGTTCTTAAAATACTCTCCTTAAAAATAGTATCAAAAGCATAATAAATTATACATTGCAAGGTCCTAGTTAGGAAATTAAGAAAAATCTTGGATGTTAAGAGGAGCCTCCAAACTTATAAATATAATATGGTGTTTAAAAATATAAGTTCTATGAATGGAGAAAGGAATTCAAGGGTTAGTTTTGAGAAGAATTCCCTACACATTTGGTGAAGAAAATCATATATTTGATGATGGCATCATATAAGCTATTTTTGAAGAGGAGAATATCAAAGCCAACCAAGAGGGTGTAGCTAAAACCTTAAAGAAGCTAGAGTCAATATATTTAAAGCTACAAGAGATAGTTATGATATAAGAGGGATTGTTAGAGAACCCTTTTTAATATTTGGTATGTTAAGTAGAGGACCTCACCTCATTATATTTGTCAAATGACACTTAATTATACAAATTGTTGGGATTGCTCCAATAAAATACTATATAAGGGGAAGTAAGTTTTATAAATTTTATCATGGAGGTCCCAATTTTTTATTTTCCATGCGTAAGGATAAAGGAAATATATAATATCATACTCCAATTGATCTCAGAGTTCTATGAAGTTTCTATAAATGTAGTACATCACCACTACCTTGAGAGTTTATAAATTTTGAAGGTGGATAATATAGAAGAATTAGAGAATGGATAATTCAAAAAATACCTTAAAATTTGACCAAGTATAGAGTAAGTATCAATTTAAATGTAAAAGAGGTAAATTAGCTTCAAAGAGTAGGTCACTCAATTTGTTTTTTTTGAATTACTTGAAAATGTAAACAATATGCTTTTAAAAAGTGAATGATTTACTAGCTAACTAGAGAAAACCACCCAAATTATGATAAGAGTAAAATTGAATGCAAGGATATTGAGACCAATCTTCTATAAATTGATATTTTTGCATGTAGTGACATGCTAAGTTATTTTGGAATCCTTATAAGATTTATAGAGACATATTTCGAGGTATGTGAAATTTGGTTTTGCAATACTTTTCTAAATATTCCTTCAAATATTTACTTTTACTAGGTGTAATGGTTTCTAATCCCTCGTAATTTAGTGGTAAAATTTCACTATACATAGAGACCTAGGGATTTCATTGTATTCATTTTTTATCCATGCAAATTTGAAGCTATACTATACAAAAATATCATTATAATTGAATTCATGAGATTGTAAGAAATTGGCAGGTCCATAAACATTCAATCAATGGTATTGTACTCCTATTTTGCTAAGTACACAATGATCATATCATAGCCATTTTAGCCTATATTGTCATTTGTTCATCAATTTCATGATCTAAATAATGGGTGGACATTGATATTATTTTACTTCTCATGTATTAGTTGATCATACAATCTTGTTGCTATGGTTTAAATATATATTTGTTGGAATCACACACACCCTTAAACTTTCATACACTTTTATTTCCACATTTTTATTTTTTGCACTTTATGTTTTGTGCTTAAATATCTATGTAAGTTAGTGTATGTTAACATAGTTGGCATAAATTTGGAGGAATGGGGAAACCATTGACAACCCATTCTAACTTTTTTGATAGTAAAACTAGGATGCAAATATTAATTAGAAGTTAGGATAATTACCCAGTTCAACAAGGCACTATATATGGTATAGTAAAAAACAAACCTTTTAAATATGTGTACCTATAATAAAGGGAAAAACAAGGGGTGTATATTATCTATGGATTTTGTGTATGTTGTAGTAATTTGTAAGGTTTGACTTCTTGTCAATAAGCACTTAATAGGAAAGTGTCAAGTTTCTATCTTGTATGCTCTTGTGAATCTTCATCTAAGAAATTGTTTGATCATCACCTCGTTTTGTAATATAAGTGATCTTACCTTAGTCATTAGTTTCTCTAGGTGATCAAACTATGAAATGTTTAACAATTGTTAAGTCTAATATTTGAGTGCTTTCAATTAGGACTCAAATATTTTTCATCCATTTCTTTCTTTAGCAACAACATAAGTCTTAGGAAATAATTCAATAATTTTTAATAGCAAATAATATAATTTTATCTTAACTGTATTATTTTTAAAATAAAGTATAACTATATTATTATAGATGAAATACACCATTAGTGTTTTTTCAATATACTTGCTATCCTAATTGTTGAACAAAATTAAAAGTCAACATTTAATGCATCAAAGAATTGTCTTCAAATATATTTAGTTGATTTATTGGGTTGAAATTGGATCCACCTATATTACATTATGAACATGTTACTATGGTATTTTAAAAACCATAATTTATTTGTACAATTTATGCTTGTCATAAATAACATATAACACTACAAAGAGTTATCCTTGAAAGTATATACAAATACCTAAACATTGGCATGTTGAGTAAAGGCATGTTCTTCCTATAAATATAATATTAGGATAAATAATTGATCTGTAACATACTTGATATCCCATCCAATGTTTAGAACATTATTTATTTTATTTGATTTATTCACACTCCTTTCTAGTAGATATTGATCTTCTTGAAAAATTGATATTGTGTATACTTTATTTTCTCATGCTTTTCTGATGTTAGTAAAAAATAGTTTGCTCTATGGATTTCCTAAAATCCTTGTCATGTTTTAGTATAGTATCCCATCTACAATTTAATATTTCAAATCAAATCAATTTTGTTGTAATAAATGCTTAGATAGAATCTAAAATGAGGTTTTTACAATAGATTATATGTAATGAGGGTTTACACTTTTGACTAGCATATCATATCTTTAGGTTATAAATGCTCGTGGAGGTGAGGGTTATATCTCCACTTCCACATTGTTTGTATGTACATAAAGTAAAAGTACAAGTACCTAGGATCAAATGGTATGAGCCTAAGTGATTTATACTTTGAAATTGTAATGTAAAGACTTAAGTTGAAATCATGTTGTGTGATATATGCATAATTATAAGTTTTACAGTTATATTACTGGTTGAAATATCATCGTAATATGATCATGATGTAATATAGGTTGAAGCTCATTTCAATTGTATATAACCAATTGAAAAAGTAAAATAGAGCTAGTATTGAATAACAAAATGTCTCACAAAAAGTAGTTATGAGAGGGATGCCTAATAGCTCATTGATGGTGTCATAACAAACCTTGTATTTCTAAATTGACACGAATCTCTTTGGATACTAATTAATCTCTCTTACCAATAAGTATTTTTCTCTTTCTACATGTTCTCTGCTTTGGCTTATTTGTTGGTCGCTTGGACTCATCCCTACAACCTATTGCTTGTGATCATGAGAACTTATTGATTTTCTTATATGCTTACAAAATGATGTTGTTCTACTTGATTTTTAAAAATAAGTTTTTCAAAAATAGTATCTTATTGTCATAAGCTACTCCTTATATTAACATATTGACAAAACTATTTTATCTTATTTTTTTTGCATTTTATTTTGTTTAATAAACATTGAAAAGTAAATTCTTCTTAAAATAACTATTGTGCTAGTCCTTAATACTATAATCTATGAATTTATATAATTATGTAATGTGAATATTAAAATGGCATGAAGTGTGTGAAAGTGAAACAAAAAAACATCTAGTGGATGGTTTGTTTATTACAACTTAGAAGAGTTTTTTTTTAATTGGTTAAAAAAGATTAAAATAATCCTATATATATATTACATGGTGGAATTGGTAGCCGCCACGAATTCGGGTAGGCTGTACAAATTTTATGGCCACCACAATATTCTGCGCTGCCCGCCTCAAAATCCGCCACACAGATCTTCGCGTAGTCCGCCTCTGTAACCACCATGCCACAATCATTTTAAACCTTTTACATCGCTGAAAGCACCAAGAAAGGAACAAGCGTTTAGTCCGATGAGGCCCAATATTTGAACCTTAGACCTCCGCCCCCTTATGGGGTTTGGATGAACCAATTGGTCTACACCTAGGACCTAATAATCCTATATATTACATAGTGACTTCACATATATTATTTCATGATCACGTTACTATGATATTTTGATAAACCACATGATAATATTAGACATTTTGATAGTTATAAATATTTCACTTAAACACAATTTAAACCATATTTTTTGCCTTTACACCTTTATGTATTTATTTGGTTAAGCTTATACCATATGATAAATGTTAAGGATCGTTAATAAAATTGAAACCTTGATCTATTTGCCTTTACACCTTTATGTATTTATTTGGTTAAGCTTATACCATATGATAAATGTTAAGGATCGTTAATAAAATTGAAACCTTGATCTATGAAATGAAATTTCATGTATTTTTTTGGGGGTACATAGGAGAGTTGGCAACAACAACTATTTTTAGTAACTAGACAGTGCAGGGTGGTTTACCACAAGGACTGCACCAAAAAAACCCATCTCTTTTCTGGGTAACCTAGCATGAGATGGGGACCATTGATCGCTTGGGTCAGAGGATTTAGATCAGACTATTACATTTGTAAAAGGTTGGCTTCTTCCCAAGGTTTGAACCTAGGTCTCTTTTTGGTAAGTCACTTACCAATTTACCTAATCCTTAGGGGTAAAAATTTGTGTGGTTAGTGTGATAAACCCCTATGACCAATGCATAGGGCTGAGCAGTCCCCTCCCAACCATGACCTCTCATAAGGTCGAGAGCTACACTTGTCAATAGAAGAATAACACACAACCATTTAGGTATCAATAAGGTGGGTACAAAAAAAATAGAGCTTTGTCGGTCTCTACCAGCACATAAGACATTATCTATAGTATGGACACAGGGAAAATGGAACTTGACTTGGCCTTTACCAGCACCCAGAACTTTTACCAACTCAACTACACAAGCAGATTGGTCAAGAAAAATGTTTTGTTAGATTGGACGTAATTTACCCATTCTTATTAATGAAGTGTATTATATAAAATTTATCATAATATACTTTTGGAAATAATCGAATATTTGTATTTTAGGGGAAGCAATTTGCTTTTTAGTGTATTTTCGTGGAAGCAATTTGCTTTTTTTTTTTTGCATGAGGTGCTTTTCTAAATGGTAGGGCCTATTATTGTTATTGTTATATTCTTAATATAGCCCATATTGCGTCTATTGAGACCTTAAACTAGTGATTTGCTGCCACTCTGACTTATCTCATCTTCCACATGCATACGTGTAATTTGTAATGGGTATTATGTTTCAAACATGACATTCTGGAAGAGGCATTATGGGCATTATGTTTCATACATGACCTTCTTGAAGAGGCATTATGGGTATTATGTTTCATACATGACCTGCTAGGCGAACATGTTTATACTATGGCAGATAAACTACGACGACTCCATTAGATTGAAGTATTCTCTGTGGCCATCATCTATATCAGTTTTGTTGGCCTTTGATCCCTTACCCCATATAACATCTCCAAGCTAACTCCCACATGTCTCTCCTATGAAATAAATCTGCACTCAATGGGTGTAGTTACTTATGGATTTTCTTTAAGCGGAGTCATGCACGTATTGTTTTTGTCAAGTTTTTATAGCTTGGATAATTTGCTGTAACTTGACTATTGGCCATTATGGTTGTCATCTGTTAAAACGGATATTATTTTCTGTTTCAGACATAATGCATTCATGACGAATATTTGATGGATGTTTATAGTGCCACATGTAAGAAGCCTATCTTTTCTTCTTATCAAGGCAACTCATCCGTTTATCATTGAGGATGCCCCATGTGTTAGAGGAGCCAATTCAGTTTGACAATGCTTTATCCTGCTTTTTATAAGGGTATATATTTCTTTTTTCTAAAACTAGTTTATTTTCCATGCGGTACATGTTAGAAGAAAGGACTTTTAGGGCCTGTGATTCTTTCAGGCTTATCTGCAAGCATGAAAAAACAGTTGTATACTTATTGTAATTTATATGCAATTATATTCAGCTAGAACAGCTTGCTTTAGCTTTATACCTATGGCAATGAAGAATAGACTGTATGATTGTTTGGAATGGTGAGGAACAACACCATGTCAATGTGATGTTATAACTCAATAGGTATTTCCTTGGAGAGAGAAAAAAATGTATGTTTTCAGCAATTACGGGCCATTTCATTCACTTGTGTATTTGGACTGGTTATTACTGTTATAGATTGCCACGTACAATTGACTCAAGATAATTGCGTTCTTAAGAAGGAAGCTTTTCACATAAACAATGCTAGACTTCGTAGAAGTTGACGTATCGTAAATATTATTTTTGGTTAATACTAAATATACATACGAAAACCTTGTACCTATCACAAGGATTATTAAAATACTAGAAGCCAAGTGCATCTTATCCAATCTCAAGTGTCAATCTGTGCTATAATTTGATAATAATTTGACTAATCTTCTTCCTTCGTAGCAACCCAAAAGGAAAGCAATGCATTGTGATTTCATTTTCGAGCATCAAATGACACTGGCTAATAGTGTTTTTTTTTTTTTTTTTAAAGGTGATGTTCTTTTGGATTGTGTTAATGGGTACAAGCATTACAAAACGGCCTATATACATGTAAAATATCAGTTTCACTTTTTGTTTTTTTTGAATGAAAGGACTTTATATTAATTGGAAATAATCACTTTCATACAAAAATGTTGGGTGGAATTAACACACCCCGTGGCACACACCCAAAAAAATTACAGGATCACATGAATCAACTCAAAAAGCCAATATTACATCAGAACTGAGTAAAGAAAAGAAGACAAAACAGAGACAAGTGTATGCAGTTACTGGATCAATTGGAATCAAGCGAACATCCCATCCACTAGAGGTGCGGAATTGGACTACAGTGGAGACCAATGATGCTAAGAAGTTGGAGCAGATAACAAAATATCTCAACTATAGATCTCTAAGAAATTTGAAAAGATGTTAACGATCACCACTTAAAAGCATCCTTTGTAATGGGCGTTGCAGTGCTCTACAAACGATCCCCTTTATTCCAAAGCATACAACATTAGGGTAGGGCAAGAGTGTATGCATAGATAGGGAGAAAGGGGCATAGAGGAGCAGATACTAAAATAAAGTATTTTTAAGGTTTAGAGGATGTTGTTTATTTATATATATATATATTTTTTGTTTATTTAATATACTTTATTTTACTAAAATTTTAATTTTAGACCTTTTATTTAGAGTTATTTGGAATTTGGAGAGTATACCTTTCTCTATAAGATATTCTAATTATAAATAATAGAAAGTTAAACAAATTGTTATTTATATTTCTAAAACCATAGAATTTATAATCAAGAGTAAACTTTAGAATATTATTTAAGATATTTTTTTTACATTTTATTTGATTTTTTTTAAACTATCTATTTATAAATATAGAGAATAACTTATTATAATAATACAAGTCTAACATAATCTATTATATACCAAAAGAAATAAGAATGCTAATGGAATAATTGATTTGAAATATAGGTACATTATATCTTCAAATAAATTATAATAATACAAGTCTATTGCCAATTCCACACTAAAAGTTAAGAAATATTTACAAATCAAATTTTAGATAAGTCATTTAATAGAGTACACAATTCTTGTTAGTTGTTTTTTATAATAATATGGTTCTTCTAAGGTGGAAGACAATAGCTCTATGTATAATAAAAATATTTATAGTAGATCATTGAATCATAAAACTCAACCACTTCCATTTTCTTGACCATGTTCTCATCGATGATATCCATATTCACCATTTCAAGGACCATGAAGCTTTTCCAATCACTGGATTTAAGTAATCTATCTTCATCCTTATGTATGATTTGAGATGCCTCCTATACACCTCCATTATTTTTTTCTTCCTCCCTTCCCAAGCGATTTACAATCCCTTACAATGGTTTGAATTTTTTTGAAGACTCAAGTGTTTATTTTCTCTATAAATCAAATGAAACTAAACCTTATAGTTTTTGATGCGGGTCGTTTATCAAAAACTAAAACTCATCCCAAGGGGTTTACAATCCCTTATAATCAGGGGCTGAAATTTTTGTAGAAACACTTATAAAAAAAACATAAAAAGTAAGATTTGATAATATTATGTATTTCCTTTCTAATGGAGATTTAAATATTTTTTTTTTTTATAAATCAAAAGAAATTATATGTACATCGAAATTAAATCTTATAGATGTAGATGTGGATCCTTATTCAAAATCCAAAACTAGGATCACATAAATGTAAACACTTTTCTTAATTATTCATAATGACTTCTTAGTAGAATTTATATGACATAGTCATGTTGAGAATTGAGAGAATAAAATTCATACCATCATTTAAAAATCACTTCAAAATAAAATTTGGAGAAGGTTGACATGTATCCACTTCATATCATTGCTTGTTATGGTGTAGTGGTCAATGTCCTAGGTGCTGGTAGAGGCTGACCCAGGTTCCATTCCCCCTGCCTCCATCCTATAGATATGGCGTAGCTAAGAATGTCCTATGTGCTGGTAGAGGTCGATAAGGCTTCATTACTCCTATTCCCACCCTGTTGATAATGGTCCAAGCCCCTATAAAAAATCCTATGTTTACCCTAAATATTTGTAAAAAATATAATATTAAAGGTAAATAATAAAAAATTATACTCTATTGATATCCACAAGCAATTTACGGGGTTGGATATTGCAGAAAATATGAGATGGATATTGCAAAGAATACAAGATGAATATTGTAGAGAATCAGATAGATGGAGATACAATGGCAAGGAATTTGAATGGAAAGTGAATATTATCCTTCCAAGAGGCCCTCATGGGCACTAGATCATCTTCTCCAGGGTATGCATTTGGATAAAAATCGTCAAGCCTAGTTGGCTCTGTTCTGGTTGGGATTTTTAGAGATACAAAAGTGAATGGTTATATTGAATGATCTTTGGATAGGCCTACCCTGGTGATTCAATCAGATTCAATTGTAGAGGATTTTGAATACCTAGCTAATCCTGCCTTAATTTACAAATTTTTAGGAATTTGGGTCTCTCATTTGGTTGGAATATTGGGCTTGAAAAGTATGGAATCCAGTTGGAGATATGGAGATCATGCTGGGGGCAAATAATATTTTCATGATTGTTTTCTCTTACATGGAGGATCGGTATAAATGTTTTTAAGGAGAGCCTTATTTTTATAACCAAGTTGGATTGTTCATTAAGCCTTGGCATATGGGATTTAACCCCACGAAGAAAATTCCATTGCAAGTGTCAGTTTGGGTTTGGATCCCTTTATTACCTCTGGAGTTCTTGAGAAACAATATTCTTTACATGCTTGGGCTATTGGTGGGGAAGTCGGTGAGTCATTCTCAACAAATGATAGATAAAAAGGTAGTTTATTGTACCTATGTTTGTGTTGAGATAGATTTAAATAAGCCTTTACCAGATTCTATAGAAATTTATGTTGGATCCTCTTCTTGGATTCAACAGTTGGACTATGAAACCTTTTGTTTTGATGTCATTTGTGTCATGCATATGGATACCTTTAGATAAAATGCCCAAAATCACTTGGGAATTTATATTTTAAGCCTCAGTATTCTAAGAAGGATAGTGGGATAAATAAAAGGAAAGCTCCAAAGTAGGATAATAGGTATTTTGAGGGGAAAGCTCCAATGCAGGATAGTGGAACTAATAAGGAGGGTTTCATTCATGTTAAGTCTCATGATAAAGGTAGGGGTTTGAAGAGATCCATTAATGAGAGGTAAGTTAATGGGTTACATAATAGATTTGATACTTTGGATGACTTGGAATAGCTTGTTGGGGTTAATATACAAAGGGATCTATTTGTTACTCAGATGGACACTAATCAGTCTATGAGTAATGTGATTCTTTTAGTTTTGGTGAATTGTACGACATAGACTATTGAGAGGAACTGTATTTCTATTCATTATAAGGAAAATATGGTTTTTAAGGAGGATGGTATAGTGTCAGATCATTCATTGTTGGTTTATTTGATGGATTTCAGTCATGGAAAAGGTTCTAAAGTGAGTTTTATGTTAGGATTGCATCAAAAGAAATTATAAAAAGGGGTACCTAAAATGTATTTTAAGGTGGGCAAGAAGAAATATGTGGAGAAAATTAAACTTAAGGGGGAGTCCTTGGTTGAGTCAGGGTTGGTTAGACCCCTTGATTCTCACTTTTCTACCCCTCATAAATTATTGTTTTATCTTGGAATATGAGGGGATTGAATAGCATACCTTGATAAAAAGCTATTTGCAAGTTGATTAAGTTGCATAATCCTGATATTATTTTTTTGCAGGAGTCAAAATTATCAGTTGATTTTTTGTTTAGTATTGCTTCCAAATTATGGTCTCATGGTCAATGATATTGTATTGGTATTCAGGGTAATTTTGGAGGTATTTTTAGATTTTGGAATCCTTAGAAGATCTCTCCTATATGGTGGGTTTCTAATAAATCTTCTCTCTCCATAGTTGCTTCTTGTAGGGAGTCTAGTGAAGTGGTCTTATTAACTAATGTTAATGCTTCCTTTGATCTTACTAGAAAACTTTATCTTTGGAATCATATTCTGGTAGTGCGGTTCATGGCTCCTCACTATCCTTGGATTGTTTCTTGAGACTTTAATGCTATCAATAGTTTGGAGGAGAAAAGAGGTGGTGTGGGTTCTCTTGGACATACATATTTAGCCCTTAATGATAATATCCTTTTCTTAAACCTTGTGGATATTAAACTTGGTAATGGCATGTTTACTTGGAGCAATAGGAGATGTGGTACTGAGGCTTCGAGATATTGGATCATTTTCTAATTTATCCTTTATGTATCAATAATAATTGACAAATCAACTCAAAAAATTTGGATTGGAGAGATTCTAATAATTATCCTAGAGAGATTCTAATCATTATCCTATAAAGTTAAATGCCATTCACTAGGGAGTTTATAGGAAAACCTACTTTAAATTCTAGTTAATGTGGCTTTAGGAGCCTTATCTACATTATTTAATGAGATTTTGGTGGTTACAGTGTAGGCTTGCTCATGGAACTACTATTTTCTCTCTTGTTAAGAGTCTCTTGTATGTGATATATCAGCTTAAGAAATGAAATTAGTAGAGTTTTGGTAATATTTTTGGGGCTAAGTTGGCTGCTCAAGAGAAGGTAGATGCTATTACAAGACATAATAGGGATTATGGCCTCATAGAAATAACTCTTAAAGATGAATCTAATGCTCTTAAGGAGTTAGCTAAGTGGGAATTGAGGAAGAAAATTTATTGAAAATAGAAAACTCGAATTGATTGGTTGCAGGAAGGAGACAAAAAACTACTTTCTTCTTCAATTTGGTTAAAGATAGAAGGTATGGTAATGCAGTTTTTTCTCTTATGTATTCTCTTGGAATCCAGTTGACTGTTGCTTAGGATATTTCAAGGGAAGTTGTAAGTTTTTCTCATCTTTGTATTGTGAGAATTCTCCCTTGTGGTTGCTAAAGAAAAAAGTATTTTGGATTGCATTCCTTTAGTTGTCACTGCTGATATGAATGACTTGGTCATGAGACCTATTTCAATCAAATATTTGGAGGATATTATTTTACAGATGAGGAAAAGGAAACCCTCGGGGCCTAATGGCTTTCCTGTGGAATTTTTCCAAGAATTCTAGAATATTTTCAACTTGGATCTTCTATATATTATGCAAGAGTCTTTCAAAACTAAACAAATGTTTGAGAGACATGAATTCTACCTTCTTGGTGCTTATTCCTAAGCAAGAAGGAGCCAATTCTTTGGATATTTTTATACCTATTGCACTATGTAATATTGTGTAAAAAATTATCTCCAAGTTGATTACTGAGAGACTTAAGCCTTGGCTCAGTAAGTTTATTTATGATGAACAGGGAGGTTATGTTGCGGGTATACAAATCCTTGATGGTGTGGATATTGTTGCTGAGACTATTTGTTCTATGGGAATTTCTAAATAAAAAGCTATGTTTATAAAATTGGATATGGCTAACGCTTATGATAGCATTATATGGTATTTATTAAGTAAAATTTTCCTTACTTTTGGTTTTAACTCCAAAAGGGTTAGTTGCGTGATGAGTTGTATTACGTATCCATCCTATTATGTCCTTATCAATGGTGAGCCTTCTACTTTGTTTTAGGATTCAAGAGGTCTCTGTCAGCTAGTTCCTTTGTCTCATTATTTGTTTATTATTATGGCTAAGGGTTTGGCTTCTCAAATTGCATGGTAGTCAGGGGTTGATTCATGGTTGGAGGTGGGGTAATAGTTTACCTATGTATTCTCATGTTCAATTTATGGATGATACTGCTTTGATGGGTCTTGGCTCTATTAGGGAAACAACTAATTTTAGAATATCTCTAGATATTTAGTTGGCTACTTCAGGGAAAAATATAAACGAGGGCAAATCCTCCATATTATTTTTCAATACTAACCCTCTTATACAGGCTAGAATTTCTTAGATTCTTTAGTTTCATATTGGAGCTCTTCCTTTAATTTATTTGGAAATTCTTCTTTCTATAAGCCCTCTGCCTCGAGGCATCTGGAATAATATTTTGGATAAATTCTAGGCTAAATTATCTCATTGGACTTTTAAGTGGCTTTATTTTATTGGAAGAGTGTTGCTTCTTAAGTCGGTGGTTCAAGCTTCATGTATTTATTAGTGCATGATTCAAGTCTCTGTCAAGAAGATTTTTATGGGCTAGAAATTTGAAGTCTTTAAAATTGAGTCTGGTTAAGTGGGAGACTATTTGTAAACCAAAAAAGGAAGGTGGTTTAGGTCTTCATTTGAATTCTCTTTCTGGTTAGGCATTGGTAGCCAATATTTATTGGATATGGTACATTTCTCAAGACCATGCTTGGGCTAAAATTATTTCCTTTAAGTACCTTAATGGGATTGAGGGCTTTGAGATACCTAGATATAGTTTTTATGGTAAAGGCTCTTTGATATGGAACACCCTTAAGAAGGGGGAAAATCTTGTTAAGCAAGGATTATTCTAGATTTATCTCAAAGCCTTGAAGTCTCTTTTTTGGAATGATTCTTGGGATGGTTTACCTATAATTTTATCTACATTTCCTCATCTTTAGGATCTATTTAATTTTTTCTTGGCCATTTTTTGGTATAGGGTAATGGATTATAAAGTTGCTAAAAGAGTTGGGTAGCTGGAGGTAGTCCAATGGAAATATCCTAAAGATTGGTCGATAGGTGGTTTTGTTTAGGATAGAGAAGAGTTGACTTGTATTTTGGCTACTAAAGAGTGCTCTTATTTATAGGATGATGATGTTTTGGTTTGGTATACTGATCCTAGAGGGGTTTTCTCGATGGCTTATAATTATCGTATTTTAGATAGGTAGCATTTTGAGGATGAGGAAGTTCCTTAGTGGAAACAGGTTTGGAATAAGTTTTCCTAGTCTAAATGCAATTTCAATTTGTGGTTGGCTACTAGGAACAAATGTCTTACCTAGGATAATATACAAAAGAGAGATTTTTATGTCCCTTAATTTTGTTTCCTTTGTGATAATAGTTATGAATATTTAGGATATTTGCTCTTACAGTGTTCGTTTTCATGGGATATTTGGCATCTTTGGTGAAGGGTGTGGAAATAGTCTTGTTCTCATACCTCTTATTTTGTTGATTTTTGGAGGATCTTAGGAAGATCTCATGTTAAGGCTTTATTTATTCAATTTGCATGGAGTATTGGGCCATCATTTATTATTCAAGGTAGAAAGTTAACTATTTATCATATTTGGCAGAGGATTATTGGTATGACCCAAGAAATTTTTTCTTATAAATGTCAGATTAGTCTTCCTTTGGAGTAGTCTGAGATTTTGATGATGCAAGACCTGGGTTTAGTGGAGAATGACCCTCATCCTTCTTTATCAATCAGGAGGAGAGGCCTCAATCAAAAAGTGTAAAGAGATGGTAGATGGCATCCTCCACCTCGGGGGTGTTTAATATTAATACTGATGGCTCTTCTAGAGGGAATCATAGGTATTCAAGTATAGGTGGTGTTGGAAGAGATAGTAGTGATGTAGCTCTTTTCATTTTCTCCTATTATAAGGGAAGCAAACTAATAATTATATGGAGGCCCATGCTATTCATTTTGCTTTAGAAAAAAAATTATGCTTTGGGATGGTGAAAGATAATCTGTGAGTCGAACTCTCAATTTATTATTAATTTTTTGAAGACTCATAATATTTCTAATGTTCATTGGCAACTAGCATTAGTGGCTCATCAAATCATTCAAATTGCATCTGGAGTTATTTCCTTTGTTCATATTCCCAGGGAATGGAATGATGTGGCTGATTTCTTGGTAAAATGGGCTTCTAAGTTTCAGGAAGACCGAAATGTTAGGGTATGGGATCAGCTCCCATTGGATTGTTCTCGTCATCTTGCTAATTTTCTTGCTGTGGATATGTCTGGTTGAGGTTGTTGTTTGTTGGGTGTCTTTTGGTTGGGTGCTCGATGGTTTTGGGGGTCTCTTTCTTCTGGCCCTTATAAGGGTTATTTTTTTGGGATTCTCTATTTTTGTATCATTTTAGTGATTCAATAAAATTTTACCAACATATATAAAAAAGAAAGAATTTATTCACAAATATTAAATATTATGATTTAAAATTGATGAAAGAATTAATTGGATACTTTAGTTGTGACATATTTTTAAATAATAGAGCAATAATATATTAAATTATCAAAATCAATGAACATAACATTCATGAAAATAAAAGTTGTAAGCTTATTATAGTTTTAAGAGCTTTGACCTTTCTCTAAGAGGTCCAAGGATCAAACCCCACTCAATATGAGGGGACCGAGACCCCTCATGAAAAATTTGTAAACTCATTGAAAAAATATTCATGAAAATAATAATAATATGAATAAAATAGCCAATATCAATGATAATATGCATAAGATAAACTTATAATATAATTTCTCAAAATATTGCATACAAGCTTCAATATTCTCTAATTATTCTTCTATTACATTATTCTTTATCTCATACAATACATGGATCTTTGTTTCCATTATATAACCTTAGAAAGGTGACTCTTCAATTTTTTATTATTGCACTCCTAACATATCCAAAATATGCAACCTTTCCCATTTGATACATAAGATAAATCTCAAGTATCCTTTAACTTCACATCACACCACTTGTATACATGAATATTGACTATCTATTTAATTACATACTTTACTCTATGATACTTCCACACTCCTACATGTGCACTTGCACACTTTACTATATGACACTTGCACACTTCTACATGCACACTTGCACTATGACACTTGTACACATAATTACATGACACTTGTGCACATCCTAGACATAGACATATACATAAGGGGAAATATAAATCACACTCCTAAACTATAGACTCAAACCCTATTATAATATTTACATATTTACAATTGTACCATAAGGTACCATGGGGGTACATTAGCATGTACCAAATAATGCAATATTCTCCAACACATATTATTATGTGAATAATGAGCCAAAAACAAGAAAACAAAAAACACACATAAAGGAGAAGATTTTTTTTTTCTTTTGCCAAGGAAATGGATTCATAAATCCCTAACCAATCTAAGATTTACCTATTAGTTTAATTCCCCTATGTTTTCTTGAAGATCTATATCTCATGAGAAATCCTCACACAAGTACCATCTGTGTAGGCATACCTTGTGTTATCGTAAATAAGTCTATCTATATCATCATCCTTGATGAGCTAGAATCATAAAATTCAACTAGTTGAAGGTATACTAGATTCCCATACCATAAAAAGCTAGTATGTATAGCTATACTATGAGTATTGTGAATTACGCTATCCATATCATCTCCACGATGAGCTATCTTAACTTAGTTGCAGACTTCCTACAACTTAGTTTCCAATATCTCTAAGGGGTCTTAATCCCGTAGGTCTTCCTATGTTCATCCTAAGGGGGTTTAATACCTTAGGTAATCCTCTATGTTCACCCTAGAACTTGTTTACTTAAGTTGTAGAATATATTGATATACCCTATTGAGAAGTGAGAAAGACCTCCTATAAATTCTATTATGAGGTGTAAGAGGTTATTGTAAAATTTTAGGATGCATGATAGGTTCAAAATGATGGAAAATGGCCAAGTGGAGACTTCTATTTGGGGGGAGACATGCTCCTTTATCTACATCTATGGAATTTTTCCTTAACATGCAAGTTACCTACATGTGTGCTCAATCACATATTTAACCTAGAATATGTGTGACAACTAGATTACATAGACCTAACATATTTTAGGGGTAAAATAAACCCATATTCTACCCACTAAAGTAGAAAATCATGAATATCACCCCAAAGATACATGGGTTCAACCAAGTGGTATAGATGAAATTTAGAGATATAAGTATGGAATAATTAAGAGATCACTAATCCTATGACGAATGAGGAGTATTGAATAATTATTATAAGAAAAAATATAGATACCTTCTTTGCACATGAGAAGAGGTATAACATACAACAAAAACCCAACTTGAGCAAAGAACTAGCCCTTGCCTCTTTGGGAAGTAATCATGGGTATAAAGAGAAGATCTCAATTTGGAACACTAATCCACTACAATGACACACCTTTAACATAAAGGTGAAATATGAAATTGATCTAGATATTAAGGTGAACCATAAAAATAGTGGGTAACTTTAAAAATTAGGTTATACTGGAAAAAAAATCCATTCATGATAAAATATTAGGTATGAGATGGGTATAATCAACAAAACTACTATAGATGATCGATTTAACACCAAATTCTATTTCATATGGGATAAAAGGAAAGCAAAGAGTTTTCAAATGTTCAACATAATTAGTGAAGTAAAAATAACCATCTCAACCTCCAAAAACAAAAAATAATATGGTGGTCATGATCACCATTTTTGTTACCCTAATGAATATGGTAATAGTTAGTTTTGTTGTGAGGAAAATAGTCATTAAAGGAAAAGGAAGGTTTTGAAATATATGGGTGTATAATTAAGGATACTATAATAATAAAGGGATAATAACAATAATATTTAAATCAACTCAAGGAGATGGTAATCCCTCAATGAAAATCCCACCACCCCAAATTGGGAATAACCAGCATCATGGCTCATGATTCTCCAATGGATACACTACCCCTAGTAATATCTATCATAATTGGGACCATTACCTTAACATAATTTCTATCAGCCACCATCCAAGTCACTAAAATAAAACCATTGATCCCATACACTACACCACCTCCATCATCTATACCATAACAAATCATATCACCTCTCATCAACACCCTAGTATAATTTATGTTATGATCCACAGTCACCACATCCAATATGCTCCCCTTCATCACCATATAATTTTCTCTACTTGATCTACTATCCATTTCATAATGTCTAATAGATCAACCATCCCAAGCAAGGAAAATTCTCCTATAGGTGAGTATGCCCACTTCCCTAGCTTAGGAAGCTATATCTACAAGAACAACCCATTAATACAATATAGTTGCTAGGCCACATTTAGCCTTTGTATGGATAATAGCGTGTGGAAATAAAAATATTGATCGTTGGAATATGAACTTGATCACTTGAAAAATTCATCAAGAAATTGATATTATGTTATCAATCGAATTCCACAAGACCGATTATTTAATCGGTAGGGTGATCCACAAATCGACACAAAAATCCAAAAAGTAGTTAAAAATGAAGGAAAAACTAATCGGTGTATTAATCCAAAAATAGGTGTACTGATCAGTATCAATCGATATGCACTATACCGATTCATTCCAAAATTTCAAAAGTTTTGGAAACTTGTATTTTTAGGTGGTTGTTTAAGTTTGGTTTTGGTTGTTAGCATCAGGTTAAGTGTGAGTTTAATGTTTGTTTTTTTTACTAAGTTAGGTTTTGAATAGTTGATTATTATTTTGGATTGTAATGACTTCAAAAGTCTATATAAACATATTTTAATGTATTGAATAAATCATGGTGTAGAAGATCTCAATGTAAAAATCCATCTGGGAGTAGTAGTCGTAGGAGTGTGAAGAGTATTGATCTATTAGATCAAACTCAGGTTTTATGTTGATTGTATAAGAGAGTAGCCTAGAGAGTATGCTATTCTATAAAGAATACATACAATGATTATTGTTGTGGATGTGCTTCAAGAGATTAATACATTTCATCTGTGCATTGTTAGTGAGAATCCATTTCTAATTCTCATTATGGTATCCGAGCTAGTTTGGTTTTGGTGGGTTAGAGAAAGCCTATGGATTCTTTGTGAGAGTTTATTAAGATTTTTGCAAAGTGTGTTCAAGGTTTCTTACTGGGTATTTGGTATAATGGCCACCAGTGCTAACTCATTGCCAATTTCAAAATTCAATGGTGAATATTATGAGTATTGGAGCATAAAGATGAAAACTTTATTGGTAGGAAAATATGTTTGGGATATTGTTGAATATGGCTACAAAGAGAAATATTGGAGCACTATTGTTGCTACTGATAGAAAAGCAAAGACAAAGGCACAAAAAAAGAATAGCTTTACACTCTATCACATTCAAACAACCTTGGATAAAAGCATTTTTCCAAGGATTGCTAGTTGTACAACAACTAGTGATGCATGGAAAGCATTGAAGGATGGATATCAAGGAAGTGATCAAGTGAAACAAGTGAAGCTTCAAACTCTTAAAAGAGAGTTTGAGAATATGAAAATGCAAGAAGAAGAAAAGTTGGTGACTATTGTGTGAGAGTAAAAGCTTGTGTAAACAAGATGAAGACTCTTGGTGAAGATGTGAAGAATGAAGTTGTTGTGAAGAAAGTGTTGAGAACACTTCTACCAAAATAGAATCATGTAGATATCATAATTGAAGAGAAAATATATTTCTACTCTTTATTATGATAAGATCATTGGTTCACTAATGTCTCATGAGGAGAGACTATCTTCATCTTCAAATATTGGTGGAGTTAAATAAAAAGCCTTTGCATCTAAAGAAGGTGAATCTAGTGCAAATGGAAAAAGAAGTGGCCAAGGTAGAGGGAGATGTCAATATTATTCAATAGGAAGAGAAAGAGAAATAATATAAGGTGCTCAACAAAGAGGAATATGGAGAGGTGACAAAAGAGACAAGCAATGTTACTATTGTAACAAGTTTGGATGCTTTGAAAAAGAGTGTAGATTGAAGGTATCCCATGAATGGAGTAGTGCACACTATGGATAGGAGGAAGTATCCTCAATTTTGTATTTTTCATATGGAAAATCATATCATAATTTAAATGAGACATGGATTCTTGATACTAGTTTCTCAAACCACATGACTGGCAAGGGGGAGTTATTTTCTACAATGGACAATTCCTACAAGTCCAAGATGAAGCTTGGATATGATAAAACTTTACAAGTTGAAGGAAAAGGAGCAATGGAGGTAAAAACAAAGTGAATGATATATACTATACTCCAAATTTAAAACATAATTTGTTGAGTGTAGGCCAAATCATGGAGAAAAACTACAAGCTTTTTTTTGAAGATAAAAAATGTGTAATCTATGACAAGAATAATGGGAATAGGCTTGTCAATACCGTCCCTATGACAAAAAATAGATTGTTTCCTTTAAATTTTGTAGGACAAGGAGTCAATCTTGCAAATGTTGCAATTGAAAACAAGATTTGGTTTTGGCACTTAAGGTATGGGCACTTGATTTTTTCTAGTTTGAGATTGTTGCTATCTCAAGAGATGGTATATGGATTGCCTAAGGTTGAATATCACAAAGGTGTGTGTGAAGGATGTGCTTTGGGAAAGCACTCAAGGATGATTTTTCCAAAAGGAAAAGCATGGAGAGTCTCTTATCCACTTCAATTGGTGCATTCCGATATTTGTGGGCCTATGCAAACTCAAAGTTTGGGTAAGAATTCATACTTTCTTACATTCATTGATGATTTTTCAAGAATGTTTGGGTTTATTTTTTGAATATAAAGGATGAGGTATTTGGTTGTTTTAAATATTTCAAAAATCATGTTGAAAATCAAAGTGGGCACTATATAAAATGTTTAAGTACTGATAGGTAAGGAGAATTTTGTTCACATGAATTTCTTCAATTTTGTAAATATTGTGGTGTTAAAAGGCAACTCACTTCTGCCTATACTCCACAACAAAATGGTGTGGCTGAATGTAAAAAATAGAAAAATTGTAAATATTGTAAGGAGCATGCTATAAATGAAAAAATCAAGCAATATGTATTGGGTTGATGCAGTTAGGACAACCATATATATTTTGAATAGAATCCCCACTAATAGCTTGGATGGCATCACTTCATATGAAGCATGGTATGCAAAGAAACCAAATGTAAATCATTTCAATTTTTTTGGTTGTTTGGCTTATGCACATGTACCTAATGAGAAAAGGAAGAAACTTGATCCAAAAATTCAAGCATGTATTTTTATTGGGTATTGTGAGAATACAAAGACTTATAGGCTTTATAATCCAAAAACTCACAAGGTTTTTGTGTCAAGAGATGTGATTTTTTATGAATGGGGAGTATATGGTCATAAAAAACTTTATGTTGATGATGAATCCATTGGTGAGAACTCCTCAAATGTGCAGCCCAATGTTCAAACCAACAAATAACTTGTTCTTCCAAGTCCAACAAAGAGTTCTTCAAGTCCTTCACATTCTTCATTGAGTGAAGATTATCCAAGTGATGTGTTGAAGACAAATAAAGGTAAAAATCTCCAAAAAAACCATCCATATTCTCAAATGTTAGATTCCAATTTTCATAGAAGAGTTACAAGAAGTCAAGCACAAGAGGTTGATCAAGTTGTGAAAATATTTGAAAATTTGCATATGTATGGAGATGAAGATGAAGGTGAGCCAAAATGTGATGTTGTAAATTATGCTTTTATGACTAGTATTGATTTGGAACCATCTAGTTATGAACAAGCATGTACTAATGATGTGTGGATGAAAGCAATGCAAGAGGAGATCAATTCCATCAAGAAAAATGAAACTTGGGAGCTTGTAGAACTTCCAAAAGGAAATAAGTGTGTGGGCTCTAAATGGGTCTACAAAACAAAATATAATAGTGATGGAAGTATTGAGAGACACAAATAAAGGCTTGTGGCTAAAGGATTCACACAAAGGTATGGCATTGATTATGAAGAGACTTTTGCACCTATTGCAAGGCAAGAAACAGTGAGGATGGTTATTTCCATGGCTGCCCATAAAGGTTGGAAAGTACATCACATGGATGTAAAAAGTGCATTCTTGAATGGCTAATTTTATGAGGAGGTTTATGTGCAACAACCTCAAGGATTTGAAGTGAAAGGTAAAGAGAATCTTGTGTATAGGTTGAATAAGGCCTTGTATGGTCTTAAGAAAGCTCCAAGAGCTTGGTATTCAAGGATTTATGGATACTTTTATCAATATGGTTTCATGAGAAGCAAGAGTGAGCCAAACTTATATTACAAGAAATAAGTTAATGATATTTTATTTATGTGTTTATATGTTTATGATTTGAATATGCAATGATGAACGAGTTTGAAATGAAATATTTAGGTTTGATGCATTATTTCCTTGGAATGGAGGTGTATAAAATATATGGTGAAATATTCATTTGTCAAACTAAATATGCTAATTATATGTTGAAAAAAATTGGCATGGAGAATTGTAAACTAGTTCCTACACCAATAGCTCATGGTGAGTTGTTGAGTAAGGATGATGGAGTTGAAAAAGTTGATGTGACCACTTATAGAAGCATTATTGGGAGCTTTATTTTTCTCACAAATTCTAGACCAGATATTACACATGTTGTTTCACTTGTATCAGGGTATATGAATGACCCTTATGAAATACACATGAAAGCAACTAAAAGAATTATGAGATATGTAAAAGGAACAATGGATTTTGGCATTCACTATTACAAAAGTGATGATGTAAAACTAGTTGACTTTAGTCATTCATATTGGGGAAGTAATTTAGATGATATAAAATCTACTTTAGAAAATTATTTTAGTCTTAGGTCTGGATTGATTACATGGAGTTCAAGAAGACAAACTACTGTTGCTATTTCTTCTACATAAGTTGATTATATTGCAGTCACAAGTGCTAGTGCTTAAGCATTGTGGTTGATAAAAGTATTAGAAGAAATTAGGGAGAAAAAATGTGGTCCTACTATCTTGTTTTGTGACAATATGAGTGTTACTCAGCTAGCAAAGAAACCATTCCATCATAGTAGATCAATTTTTTTTGATATGAAATACCATTTCATCAGAGACATGGTGGAAAAGAAAATTGTTGAATTGAGGCATTGTAATACTAAAGATAATATAGTTGATGTATTCACAAAAGGGGTTGTGAAAGATCAGTTTTTGAAGCTGAGGAACTTCCTAGTTAGTCCCCTCAGCATCAAGGGGGAGAATGTTGGAATATGAACCTGATAACTTGACAAATTCATCAAGAAACTGATATTCTATTATTAATCGGCTTCCATAGGACCAATCACTCAATCGACAGGGTGATCCACAAATTGGCACAATGATCCAAAAAGTAGCTAAAAATGAAGGAAAACCTAATCTGTCTATCAATCCAAAAATCGGTGTAACCATCTGTATCAATTGGTCTACACTATACCGATTCATTCCAAAATTTGGGAAGTTTTAGGAACTTGTATTTTTAGGTGGTTGTTTAAGTTTGGTTTTGGTTGTTAGCATCAGGTTAAGTGTGAGTTTAATGGTTGTTTATTTTGTACTAAGTTAGGTGTTGAATAGTTTATTATTATCTTGGATTGTAATGACTTCAAAAGTCTATATAAACATATTTTAATGTATTGAATAAATCACGACGTAGAAGAGCTCAATGTAAAACTCCATCTGGGAGTAGTAGCTATAGGAGTGTGAAGAGTATTGATCTATCAGATCAAACTCAGGTTTTATGTTGATTGTATAAGTTTTAATACTTATTGTGTGTGAGTGGATTGTATAAGAGAGTATCTTGGAGAGTATGTTATTCTATAAAGAATACATACAATGATTATTGTTGTGGATGTGCTTCAAGAGATTATATATTTTAGTTATACATTGTTAGTGAGAATCCATTTGTATTTCTCATTGGCATCATGAAGGTGTTTGATGCCCTTGTAGATAAAAATAAAATAGATAGTAAGAAATATAAATGAACTTATGAAAGGACCTCCAAGGATTCTATACTCATGTAGTTTTAGGTGACAAGAAGGGAGTACAATGTAAACATAGTCATGTCCATTGAGACTGACCATCCAAAGAAGTAATAACTATTATTGGATTAACTTCCAAAGTGTTTTATCTAGACTTGAACATAATGAAACCACACTAAATGGTCTAGTTAGAAATTTAGTTTACACATGGTGCAACCATGAAATTTTACTACCTAGTAGTTGAGGATGAAGCAATGCATAAAAGTAATCAAGAGCTCAAGAGAGAAGTGACTTAGATAAATATATAGAGGGATTGAATCTAAAATGAGAATAAGTGTCTTAATAAATAATCTTTCGAAAGGGATCTAGTGAATAAGTATTTCAAGGATCCTAAATTTTAGCTTACTAAAGTTGAGAAAAACCTACAAGTAATCTAATACCCTGTACAATAACTACCATAGGATAAGATTCATCCCTAAGAGGGGTTGAAGGTAAAATACCAATAAATTAAAAAATTGATCATCTTGAGGCTAATAGAAGAAGTTATACACCCTAAGGTGGCCCAATATAGTAAAAATATCAAGTCTCTATGGGACCAAATTAAGAAATAAATTAAGAAAAGTGATAAATATATTCGATTGACTTGCTTGATAGAAGAAATATTGGAACTAGTAGATAAGACAATTAAGCACATGGGAGGACAACTATATATAATTATTGAACAATATAAGGTTCTTAAAATACTCCCCTTAATAATAGTATCAAAATCATAATAACTCAATATACATTGCAAGGTCCTAGTTAGAAAATTAATAAAAAACATGGATGTTAAGAGGAGCCTCCAAACTTATAAAGAGAATATGGTTTTATTGAAAATCTAAGTTAAAGAAATGGAGAAAGGAATTCAAGGGTTAGTTTCGAGAAGAATTCATTGCACATTTGGTGAAAAAAATCATATCTTTGATGATGGCATCATAAAATCTATTTTTTAAGAGGAGAAGATCAAATTCAACCAAGGGGGTGTAGCTAAAACTTAAAGGAAGCTAGAGTCAATATATTTAATTCTACAAGAGCTAGTTATGAAATAAGAAGGATTTTTAGAGAAACCTTTTGAATAATTGGTATGTTAAATATAGGATCTCACCTCAATATATTTATCGAGTGACACTTAATTATACAAATTATTGGGTTTTCTCTCATAAAATACTATATAAGAAGAAGTAAGGTTTATCAATTTTATCATGGAGGCCCCAATTTTGTAGATTCCATATGTAAGGATAAAGGAAATATCTAATATCCTACTCCAATTGATCTCAGGGCTCTATGAAGTTTCCATAAATGTAGTACATCACCACTACCTTGAAATTTTGTAAATTTTGAAGGTGGATAATATAGAAGAATTAGAGAATGGATAATTCAAAAATACCTTAAAATTTGATGAAGTATGGAATAAGTATCAAGTCACTTGTAAAACAGGTCAATTAGCTTCAAAGAGAAGGTCACTAAAAAAGAATTATTGAGTTAATTGAAAATGCAAACAATATGTTTATAAAAAATGAATGATTTACTAGTTAACTAGAGAAAACCACCCAAATTATGACAAGAGTAAAATTTAGGGTATGGATATTGAGACTAATCTTCTACAAAGCAATATTTTTGCATGTGGTGACACACTAAGTTATTTTGGAATCCTTATAATAAATATAGAGACATAAATAGATGTATGTAACCTTCTGTTTTGCAACAATTTTCTAAATATGCCTTCAAATCTTTACTTTTACTACGTGTAATGATTTTTAATCCTTGGTATTTTAGTGGTAAACTTTCACTATACATAGAGGCCTAGGGATTTCATTGTATTCACTTTTTATCCATGCAAATTTGGAGCTATACTATTCAAAAATCTCATTGTACTTTGGACTCACGAGATTGTAAGAAATTGGCAGGTCCATAAACATTCCATCAATGGTATTGTCCTTCTAATTTGCTAAGTACACAATGATTATATCATAGCCATTTTATCCTATATTATCATTTGTTCTTAAATTAAATAATATAAATAATGGGTGGATATTTATACTATTTTACTTCTCATGTATTAATTGATAATACACTCTTGTTGCTATAATTTAAACATGTATATGTTGGAATCACTCACACCCATAAACTTTCATACACTTTTATTTCCATATTTTCCTTTTTGCCACTTTATTTTTTGTACTTAAATGTCTATGTAAGTTAGTGTCTGTTAACATAGTTGGCCTAAATCTTGAGGAACAGGGAAACCATTGGCAACCTCGTCTAAATTTGTTGATAGTACAACTAGGGTACAAATCTTATTTAGAAGTTAGGATAATTACTAGTTCAACAAGGCACTATATATGGTATAGTATAAAACAAACCTTATAAAGATGTGTAACTATAATGAAGGAAAAAACAAGGGATGTATGCTATCTATGGATTTTGTGTATGCAGTAGTAATTTGTAAGTTTTGTCTTCTTGTCAATAAGCACTTAATAGACAAGTGTCAAGTTTCTAACTTGTATGCTCTTCTGAATATTCATCTAAGCAATTATTTAACCATCACCTCATTTCGTAAGATAAGTGATTTTACCTTAGTCATTAGTTTCTCTACGTGCTCAAGCTATGAAATTTTTAACAATTTTTAAGTCTAAGATTCGAGTGCTTTCAATTAGGACTCAAATATTTTTATTCATTTATTTCTTTAGCAACAACATAGGTCTTAGAAAATAATTCAATTTTTTTAATAGCAAATTTTATAATTTTATTTTAACTGTATTATTTTAAAAATAATGTATAACTATATTATTATGGATGAATCACACCATTAGTGTTGTTTCAATATAATTGCTATCATAATTGTTAAAAAAAAATAAAAGTCAACATTTAATGCATCAAAGAATTATCTTCAAATATATTTAGTTGGTTTATTGGGTTGAAATTGGATCCACCTATATTACATTTTGAACATGTTACTATGTTATTTTAAAAACCATAATTTATTTGTACAATTTATGCTTGTCATCAATAACATATAACACTACAAAGAGTTATCCCTGAAAGTGTATACAAATATCTAAACATTGGCATGTTGATTAGAGTCATGTTCCTCCTATCGATATAATATTAGAATAAATAATTGATCTATAGCATACTTGATAGCCCATCCAATGTTTAGAATATTATTTATTTTATTTGATTTATTCACACTTCTTTCTAGTAAATATTGATCTTCTTCAAAAATTGAGATTGTGGATACTTTATTTCCTCATGCCTTTTCTGATGGTAGAAAAAAATAGTTTGATCTAAGGATTTCTAAAATCCTTGTCATATTTTAGTCTAATATCTCATATACAATTTAATATTTCAAATCAAATCAATTTTGTTGTAATAAATACTTCAAAAGAATCTAAAATAAGGTTTTTACAATAGATTATATGTAATGAGAGTTTACGCTTTTGACTAGCATATCATATCTTTAGGTTATAAATGCTTATTATTCTTCATGGATGTGAGGGTTATATATCCCCTTCCACATTGTTTGAATGTACATAGAGTAAAAGTACAAGTACCTAGGATCAAATGGCATGAGCCTAAGTGATTTATACTTTGAACTTGTAATGTAAAGACTTAAGTTGAAATCATGTTGTATGATATATGCATAATTATAAGTTTTAAAATTATATGACTGGTTGAAATATCATGGTAATATGATCATGATGTAATATAGGTTGAAGCCTATTTCAATCGTATATAACCAATTGAAAAAATAAAATATAGCTAGTATTGAATAACAAAATGTCTCACAAAAAGTAGTTATGAGAGGGATGCCTAATAGCTCATTGATGGTGTCATAAAAAATCATGTCTTTCTAAATTGACATGAATCTCTTTGGATCCTAATTAATCTCTCTTACCAATAGGCATTTTTATCTTTCTATATGTTATGTGTTTTTGCTTCTTTGTTGGTCACTTGGACTCATTCCTACAACCTATTGCTTGTGGTCACGAGAACTTGTTGATTTTATCATATGCTTACAAAATGACGTTGTTTTACTTAATTTTAAAATACAATGTATTTAAAAAATAGTATATTATTGTCATAAGCTACTCCTTGTATTAATATATTGAGAAAAGGCCTTTATTTTTTATTTTTTGCATCTTATTTTGTTTAACAAACATTGAAAAGTAGATTCTTCTTAGAATAACTATTGTGTTATTCCTTAATACTATAATATGTGAAGCTATATAATAATGTAATGTGAATATTAAAATAGCATGAAGTGTGTGAAAGTGAAATGAAAAAAGCATCTAATGGATGGTTTGTTCATTACACCTTAGAAGAGTTTTTTTTCTTAAATTAATTAGAAAATATTAAAATGATCCCATATATATTACATAGTGACCCCACATATGTTATATTATTTCATGATCATGTTACTATGATATTTTCATAAACCACATAATAATATTAGAACATTTTAATAGTTATAAATATTTTACTTAAAAACAATTTAAACCCTATTTTTTACCTTTACACCTTTATGCATTTATTTTTCTAAGCTTACACCATATGATAAATGTTAAGGTTCATTAATAAAATTGATACCTTGATCTATGAAATGAAATTTTATGTAATTTTTTTGGGTATATAGGAGAGTTGGCAACAACCACTATTTTTAGTAAGTGGACAACACGGGGTGGTTTACCACAAAGACTACACCAATATAATGTCCCCTTCTCTGCAATATACGGAGCAGAGACCTGTTAGCTTAGTCACAGGGGTCCCATAGGCTAAATATTTTGGTTAGGGACTCATCTTGGTGAGAATACTAGCATTCAGAGGGTATAATTCTATCATTTGCAAGTGTTGACCTTAGAAAAGAGTTGCTAGGCAAAGTGAAATGGGACATGTTTTAATGTTAAGTTATAACTTTAAGTTATAAAGTGTTATAACTTAAAATCATAAAGTTATTTGTCTAGGACTTGGACAACCACTTTAATGACATTAAGAGATCAATAAAAAATTATAAAATAATGACTTATGAAAACCTAAAATGGGCACCCAAACCCTAATTTGATGTTCTCTTTAAATTGTCTTTTTGAAGCTAATTTGTGCATGGAAGATATTGTTTTTTTGTGGAGCTTTTCATAGAGATTTTCACCAAAATATCACAAGGCTTTTTGGGAGCTATCTCAGCAAGAATTTTTTAGTTTAAGGTGTGAGAGATCACCTTTAGATGATTGATATTGGAGCTTTCATACCAGAGAGTTCATTTGAGCATTCACGAGGCAGACAAGGGTTTACCAAAAATTAAAGTTTTTTGGGTCGAGAAACGAATCATCTGGGTCTTCGTATTTTAGCCATATTCCACCTGGGTAGGAGTTAAATTTCACAAAACTAAAGGGTTTTAGTGATTTATATATTAGGTCATACCATTTTGGGTGCCTTGGGGTTCGAGCCATTTTGATCACTACTTGCAAACGCTTCAAATTTCCATTCTAGAAAATTTTCCATCATTTTTCTCAGTCTAGGCGACCATTTTGGAGGTATTTTTAAGACCAAAATCTATATGTATGAATTTCTAAACCAAATTGTACCATCTAGAGGGCTTTATAAGTGCATTGGGAAGTGTGCCAAAATTGTTGGGGATTTCAACCTATATTTTTATCATTTGTAAAAGGTGCACCTAGCCTCTAAGAGAAATTAGCATTAGATGGCACGTGATTCGGACACCATACGATGAAGATATCAGTGATTCAATATTTTAGCTTATCATCCGAGCACACCCAGAGCCATAGATGAATTTTGTAATTTGTTGATTCCAGTTCAGAATAAATAAAAATCAGATTTTGTTAATATTATTTGATTTATTGTATTTTTAAATTCTATTTTAAATTCATTTATCTTTTTAAACCCTCAGTATGAAACACAAGAAAAACTAAAATTAAACCCTCAAAAATAAAAAAAATGAGATAAAAAAGCAAACTGAAATAAAATAGATCAGACCAGTGTGCAATATGTTCATCAGATCGGGGTGTATATTTTAGTGGTATCAGAGCCATTTTTCCTACCAACTTGTGAGTCATCATTACATGAGTGAAAGAGACAAACATGCCTATGAAAAAGAAAAAATAAATAGAGCAAGACAAATTGAATTGGCAGTTTAGATAAAATCAATGGCCTAAACCACCTCCAGGACAAAGGATTACTGAGATTTTAGATATATCTATAGACTCATATTCATCAGTTGCCATGGGGAACAAAACCAATCAAGATGAAATAGAAAAGGAAATGGTTGATGATATTAGATAGAAACAACATCAAATGTGACATAGTTTGGATCAGTTGGTTGGGTTAATGACACAATAGGTACATGGGATTAACATACTAGTGAACAATGCACATAACCCACAAAATGAACCAACTTACACAGGATAAGGAGCAGGTAATGAGGATTCATTGGAAAATAGGGGAGGTGCACCTACCAGGACAAAGAGAGTTAGTAGCTCTAGGCTATTCATGCCAATATTTCTACCACGTCCAGAACCAATTTTTCCTCAACCAATTGAGGAAGAGCCAAAGCCTACAATGGTAGACCAGTATAGACAGTACAGACAGGAATGGGATGAGCTTGGTCCATAATTTTAGACCCTTATGTCATTCTGGTACTTTGTGGATACCAAAAATAGATAAACTCCTAGAAATAGGGGAAGGACTATTCATCATGGACAATAGGGACAACAAGGTCAAGGAGAACTTGTGTAGCATACGCCACATGGATGCCATGAGATTCAAAAAAATATTAGAAAAAACCATATTACTTTCTTTGATGCATCTGGAAAAATGATAACCAAGGCTTGGGTCCATAATATGGATACATATTTGCAGTTGAATGAGATGACTGAAGATGATGCCATCAAATTTTGTACATTGCATTTGGAGGGCGTTGCTCATGATTGGTGGCATCACAGTATGCAAACTCTGGGACATGACCGAGTGAATACTTATGTTGATTTCATAGAGAGACTCCAGTAGAGGTTTGATAAAAAGGAACATGAGTTGGAGTTCAACGAGTTAACTCATTTGAGGTAGTGGGATTCAATTGACTCCTACATAGCAGAATTCCAGAGACTACCGATCATGGTTACAGATATGTCAGAGAGACGGTTAATAGTCCTATTCATAGATGTATTGATGAAGCATTATGGGGTTGGGTAAAATATTTTAACCCAGGCACATTGCATGATGCTATCAACCATGCTCGAGACATGGAGGTCAAAACATCCAGGACTAAAAGCTAGTTTAAAAGTAAGGAAGTGAAATATTTCAAGAAAGATAAGAACCAAAAACCATTTAAGAAGGAAATTGACTAGCAAAAGGGAACATTTAAAAAACTAGATCCTAATACCCTTCATGAGCTCTGAAAGAAAGGGTTATGTTTTACATGCCAAAAGACTTGGTCCTCAGGGCATAAGTGCGAATTTAAGGGGAAATTGTAGCTGATAGAGTATCATTCAGATGATGATAATAATTATGGAAATTCTGATCAATGATCAAAAAGTGAGGACAACGATGGTGAACAAGTTCTAGAAGAACAAGAAACCACCCAGGGTCAAGTAGGAAATGAGATTAATACTCTTGCTCAACTCCATAGCATGTAGGGAGTTGAGAGGTATGACAAATAGTGTTGAGAGGTATGACATCAGGAGGAACTCAAGTAGTTTCCTTCAAAAAAATGGAGAAGCTTATGATACATTATAAAATTGAGTTGGTAGCCCACTGTGTTATCCTACCTGCATCTACAGAGGAGAATAAATGAAATTATCATCTAGACATCTAGGCTTTGCTTATCAAACATAGCAAAAATTTTAGTAGCATACCACCAAGGTACCACCATATAGAGGGACTGAGCATATCATCGAGTTGGAAGAAGGTACTAGCTCTATTATCATTACTACATACTGACACCCGAAGAGATATAAGGATGAGGTAGAGAAGACCATCCATGAGTTGATTGATACGGGGTACATCAAACCAAGAAAGAGCACATTTGCTTCATCTGTGGTTTTAGTGAAGATAAAATATGGCACTATGCGTATGTGCATTGATTATTGGGTGTTGAAAAAAAAGATAATAAAAAATTGATACTTGATACCATGCATATATGAGTTATTAGATGAGTTGCACAGTGCAGTTTATTTCACCAAGATTGATCTGAGATCGGGCTATCATCAGATCCGGATGAGGGAGACAAATGTGTAGAAGACTACTTTTCGGTGCCACTATGGGCATTTCGAGTTCTTGGTTATGCCATTCGGGCTAACCAATGCACCTGCCACATTTCAGTCCTGCATAAACATGATTTTTAGAGGTATTTGAGGAGATTTGTGTTGGTTTTATTTGATGATATTCTTATATACAGTCGCACATGGGAGGAGCACCTGAGGCATCTGGATGAGGTAATGAGTATTCTGGAGGTAGAGCCTCTTTTTGCTAAAGGTACTAAGTGTGAGTTTGGGATGATTGAGTTGTTATACTTAGGTCATATCATCAGTGCTTAGGGAGTCAGGATGGACCAATCTATATTGGATTGGTTGCCTTCGACCACCCTTACATAGCTTAAGTGTTTTTTTGGGTTGTGTGGGTTTTATCGTAGATTTGTCAAAGGATTTTCATAATTGGTAGCACCTTTGACAAACCTTACTAAAAATGGAGAGTTATAGTGGTCAGAAAGGGCACAACAGGAGTTTTAAAAATTCAAATAAGTCATGAGTAGATGTCTAGTATTGACCATTACAAACTTCACCAAACCTTTTGAGGTGAGTTATGAGGTGTACTTAAGGGGCAACATGTGGTGACTTTGATTGATACTAGTGACACACATAATTTTATCGATGAGGGGTTGGTTGCATGAAGGATATTGGAGACAATAGAATTAGATATATTCAAAGTCATAATTGTAGATGGATTCTCCATTACTTGCACCAGGAAGGTGCCACAGTTGAAGATTGCATTGGGGAATTATGAGGTATGTGATGATTTCTTTTTTATTAGCACAAAGAATATAGACGTGATACTTGGTATTAAGTGGTTGCGTATGTTGGGAGATGTTGTATTCAACTTATAGAGTAGGGCTTTTGGATATCTGATAGTGATTACAAAGACGAAATAGAAATGACATATCTTAATCAAATGCGATAGATGCAGTGTTGATACCCCTTGGAGATTAATGACATATTTGCATAGCTGAACATAGTGCCAGGGCATGAATGGTATGTAGACCCAACGGAGTGGGACCAAGTGTTGGATCTACCACTTCAGGTATATGAAGAGCACCTTCCACCCTGAGACCCTAGAGTGATATTAGTGTCGAGGGTAGGCCATGTCCTCCTATCAGCACATAGGGTCGATCCATTCATGCCAATAACCATAGAGCTAGATCCGAAGCACATGAATCCTTTAGAATGTTCACGTCACCACACCCATGATAATGGAGACCAAAATAATTTCATCAACATGATCTCCATTGATTTAACCACCTCCATCCACAACCCAGCCGATCCGACATAGTCATTATATCTAGACATAGATGCCATAGACTGGGATCACGTCAATTCATCACCATCCCCATCAGAGTACTGGCATTTTTGTGAAATGCTTCATTTTACCCCTGGGTCAACTTAGGATATCTTCCATGCTGAAGGGGAACCCGAGGTTCCTAACGATGATCTTAAATTAGCAAATGATATCCATTTGATCCCAACTCCACACCAGTTGGAGGACGGATCCCACATGTCGGTCGAGGAGGCGACTGACGTAGACATCGGCTCAGATCCAATGAATCCACATATTATCAAGATGGGAGTAATTCTAACCCCCGAAGAGCAATTCAACTACATTGCCCTTCTCAAAGAGAAGAAGGAGGTTTTTGCACGGTCATACAAAGATATTTTGGGGCTAGATCTATAGCTAGTCACGCATAACCTAACGCTTGATCTGACAGTCAATCCAGTTAAGCAAAAAATGCACAAGATGCACCCAACAGTGGCCTTGATGGTCAAATGTGAATTGCAAAAGTTGTTGGATGCACAACTTGTCATCTACATGGATTACCCACCATGGCTATCAAACATGGTGCCCGTCAAAAATCCTGACGGAAGGATTTGCATATGCACTGATTTTTGAGATCTAAACAAAACAAGTCCTTAGGATGATTTCTCATTGCTGAGAATCGACACCTTGGTAGATGCTACAGTGGGTCACGAAATGCTCTCCCTCATGGATGGTTTCTCGGGATACAATAATATTTGTATCAATTTGAAGGACAACTAAAAATGGCATTTACAACACCTTGCGGGACATTTTGTTACAAGGTCATCCCTTTTGGCCTTAAAAACACTGGTACCACCTAACAACATACCATGACGTACATCTTCCATGATTACATGCATAAAACTCTAGAATATTACATGGATGATTTGTTGGCCAAATATCTTTTGCGCCCAGATCATATCGATGACTTAAGCAAGATCCTCGATCGCCTCATGGAACATAAAGTCAGATTGAATCCCAATAATTGCGTCTTTGGTGTCACATCTGGAAAAATCTTGGGTTTCATAGTCTCAAAGTGAGGCATCAAGGTGGACCCAAACAAAGTCAAGGAAATCCTTGAAATGCTTCCCCCAACTACCATAAAGCAGCTTAGAAGCCTATAGGGAAAGGTCGCATTGATCAAGTGCTTCATAGCGCAACTATTCGACAAGTGCCGACACATGAACAAATTATTGCACAAGGGGGTAGCATTTCACTGGGATGACGAGTGCCAGTTAGCCTTTGACGACATTAAACAATACCTGGATTCATCACTAGTATTGGCACCACCCAGACCAGGAGTGTCGTTCTACTTATACATATCAACTACTGAGGTGGCACTGGGTGCCATGCTAGCCCAAAAAAATGAACTTCACAAAGAAAATGCTACATACTATCTTAGCTGCACCTTGGCCAGTTATGAACTTAACTATGCATACGTTGAGAAACTCTACTTTGCAATGGTTTTTGCTACCAAAAAGGTACGCCATTACATGTTGAGCAATAATACATATGTTGTGTCTAAGGAGAATCCATTGCGATACATGATGAGTCATACTTATCATAGTAGTCGCACGACGAAATGGATCATGTTGTTGACGGAATTTGACATAAAGTTTACTGGACAGAAATCCATAAAAGGTCAGGTCATAGCCAATCAACTAGCAGAGGCTCCTCTTGAATATGATTAGCCTCTAGTCATAGAACTACTCGATGATGGGGTCTTCCATGTCTCAGAATCACCAGATTTTGATGAGCCTGAGTCATAGGCTGACATAACCCTGTTTTTCGATGGTTCTAAATGTGAGCAAGGTGGTGGCACAGGAATAGTATTCTTCACATCACAAGGTGCTCCAATGCCTTTGTCATTCAAATTAAATTTCCCATGCACCAACAACAATGTAGAGTACAAAGCCCTACTCATAGGTCTTCAGAAAACGACCACCATGAACATTAAACGATTGAATATCTTTGGTGATTCACTGTTAATCGTCAACCAAGTCAAAGGGGTATTCCAATGCAAATGCCTAGTTCTGTAGGCCTACAAAGGCCTTGTGGACAAATTCTTGGCAAATATTGAATGGTACGACATCGAGGCACTCCCTCGATCATCGAATCATTTTGCGGATACTATGGCCTCTTTGGGGTCGCTAATCCCGCAAGACATTTCTGGTGATATGACCACCATTCAAGTCAAAACACTATCGCAATCCATGATGGAGGGTGCAAGTTCTGACTTAACACCAGGAATCCACATGATCTAGATTGAACCTCCTCAGGATAGGTTCTCTCGAATCCATGATCGTCTAAAACATGCCAACTGGGGGTCCTTGTTCTTCCCTACTCCCCTTAATAGCAACACAAAGCTATTCTTACAAGTTCTCTCCCGCTCAACTTTTGCTAGGGATGAACTTTGAGAGGGACTGGATGTTCATGCCATCGAGGATTCTGATCAACAAGATTGGTATTCACCCATAAGGGACTACCTCAAGCTAGGTAACCTCCCACTTGGATTGACGCATGCCGCAAAATGTGCATTCAAGCAAAAATTGACAAAGCATGTCTTTTTAGGAGACATTTTGTACCATCATAGTTATGAAGGGACCCTCCTTCGGTGCTTGGACCAACAAGAGTCCACTTGGGCGATCGTCCAAGTGCACGATGGTACATGCGATGGTCACTTTAGTGGTATGGCCATTGCAAAGTGCATTCTTTGCATGGGTTATTATTGGCCATATTTAGAGCGAGATTGTCATGCATATGTCAGGAAGTGCGTGAAGTGTCAACACCATGCTAATTTGACACATGTACATTCCCAAGCCTTGCATCCGATCCAATCGGCTTGGCCATTTTCATAGTGGGGCCTAGATCTAATCGGAAAGATCTCCCCTGCATCATCAGGTTGTCATACATTTATCATCACAGCCACAAAGTACTTCACCAAGTGGGTGGCAGTAGTTCCTCTTACCTCTACGACTGGAACCCGCATTGTGGAGTTTCTCTTACATAACATCATATGTTATTTTGGTATTCCATCCAAGATCATTTTGGATAATGGGACGTCATTCAAAAACAAAGACGTGCATGCTTTGACCACAAAGTACAAAATTTAGCATAGTTTTTTGACACCATATTATCCGTAGGCAAATGGGCAAGCAGAGGCATCGAACAAAATGCTAGTTACCATCCTTAAAAAGACAGTCATAGACATTCATAAGGATTGGCATAGTCAGATCCCACTTGCCCTGTGGGCTTATTGCACTAGCATTAAGATGCCCACTGGGGCAATTCCATTTTTGCTCGTGTATGGCTCTGAGGCTGTCATGCCTCTCAAGTTGGAAATTCCTTCCCTATGCATATCAATGCAAGAGTTCATAGATGATGATACTACATGGTAGGACTGATTAGACCAACTTACATTGTTTGACGAATGATGTGTTAATGCTCTCGAGCATTTATGTATCTATCAAGAGTGACTTAATAAAGCATACAACATGAAAGTTCATTTGAGGGACTTTCAGGTCGGTGACTTGGTCTTGAAAGAAAATCAACAAAACTCTAGTTTTCTGTCCCATCTAAGGGACAAGTTCATGGCAAACTGGTTAGGTCCCTATGTAATTGATAGCAAAATAGGACTCGAAACATACCGACTAGCCTCTCTTGATGGAATCAAGGAACTAGAACCCTTGAACATCAGTCATTTGTGGCCATTCCATGTTTAAGAGAGCCATAGCCCAAAAAAAATGGTCCAAGGATTTTCATAATCACTTGGTCAATCCTCAAAATGCTCCAAGGATTTTTGTAATCGCTTGGTCAATCCCCAAAATTCTCCAAGGATTTCCATAATCGCTTGAGGCTTGATTGGAGCCTCTAGAGGGAACATCGTCAAGAGGCTCTCTCGATAGTCATTCATGTGGATCACTTGTGAGTGATCACTATCTGATTCAAAGGGGTCATATGATGCTGGTTCATACTCTGACTCATCCTTCGAAGATCCCTCTTGACACTGTCTATACCCTCCTTGAAAATGAGCTCTCGAGATTTCTCCTCTCTCTAGAAAAGGGAAAGGGTTATTGAGGTTAACAAGGGTGGTTGTCGACTATGGGAGATAATCCCCCAATGTATATGTTGTGTTAGGGTTGGCATAAGGATCTGATGCCAATCCCCCCTTGTTGCCTATCCCTAGGCCTTGCATGTTCTCCACCAAGATGTCCAAGGGCAGGGGGTGGTTGAACCCTACTCCTAACTTGTCCTATGGCATTTGGTATCTTGGTTGGCAAAGAACACGTATCCCTTGCTCATACCTGCCTAACCCATATCCGTGCCAATTGCATTGGCCAAGGTATCTTAGACCAAAGTTTGGGTTAGACAAATAATTGACATTTTCAGAAAAAGGCTCTTCATCTTCATCCTTTTGCATGCATGGTGCAACGCCATGATCAAGGCCCCCACACATAAAATTTTTCTAGTTTGGCAGGTATCCTAGGGGAACAATAGTGCCAATGGGAAGGCGAGGTCTCCCCATGTCCTGCATGGACTCTAGTGTGGGAATTGCTACAATATTTTGCACTAGATACTTCCCTAGGCCCGTATTGGCCATTTCAACGGTGATCGTTGGTAGTTGAAGGGGAGGGAATGGAAGCTCTCCCTGAGTCCACTCCATGCCAGGTGAACTAGGAGCCTCGACTTCCATTCAATTAGGCATCTCATCAGTAGAGATAGTTGATACTAATGGTAGTGTCTCTTCCAAAGGTTTTGCCTCTTACAGGGGTTTCTTCCCTTTGTCCTTCTGTTTTTCCCCCAAAGATGGTGTTGTTGGTGGAGGTCCAGATGATGAATATGAACCCGGCTAGGATTTTTAGGAACTTGCTAATGGGGAAGCCTACAAAATTAGACCTTGTTTAGATGGATTTATCCAAATGCGTTGATGGCAGGGTCGATTGCAGCATCAGCTGCATCGCATTAAAATACTTGAAGGGTTCTAAGTCCACCAAGACTACATGCACCTCCCCTTCAAATGTATAGTTTAAGCATTGGTGAGCTATCGAAGGGACACACTTCATATCCCTGATTCATGGCCGACCCAGCAAGATGTTGTAGGCCATCTCACCCTCCAATATGTGGCACAATGTGGGTATGGTCTTTTGTCCCACTTGAATTGGTAGGACTATTATGCCAACTGTCGAGAAGATTGCATCATTGAATGCTTGCAGAGTGTAGGTGGAAGCTATGATGTGAGATGCAGGCAACTTTAGATGTTTTAGTGCCATAGTTGTAATGATATTACTGGACAAGCCAGTGTCTATCAACACCCTCTTATATGGGATCATGTTGACCCACACGATAATGTGCAGGGGTGGATCTGCCATGTCATTAGTCATTGATCTCAATTTGTCTTTCTGAAATGTGATGACTGTCTTAGTGCATCATTTGACATGTCCCATGAATTTGTTGAAAGAATTTGTTTTGTGGGGCTGTAACTCGATGGCTTTCAATATCTCCATTAGACCCTCTCGATGGGGCATCGATTGCTGTATGAGCTCATATATGGAGAGCCTAGCCAAGGTGGTCCTCAAACTATGAGTTAGTTTGGTCCAAAGTGTGGCCACTGGCTTAGGCAGAGGAGGTTGTGCAAGGTGCTATTGTGGTTGTGATGTTGTTGGCACCTCTCCTACAGCTATCGCAGGAGCATTTGTGCTCGGGTACCTCCTATTCTGAGTCACTATACTGATCATACCTACATACCCCTACATGGGGAAGTTCTATTTGACCTCATTAACTTTTAGGGTCTTTTCCTACAGAGCATGAGCAGGCAAGGGGTATTTAAAGACTTCCATTTTTTGATTGCTTGGTGCGACAGGATTATCTACCACTAGGGTCTTGTTATCAATTAGGTCCTGCATCAAACCCTTAAACTTCCAATAGGCATTTAGGTCATGTCCCTGCCATCTATGGAACCTACAGTACAAGTCCTCCCTACACCCCTTAGGCTTGGGAGCATTGGCATCTATGGTTTGAACCTCTGGCAAGTTGATCAAATTTTCCACTAGAAAGTGGTCAAACAGGGAGTCCCTGGACTCTGTGTAGGGTGTGAATTGTCGCCTAGGGTGACATTGTTGAATCTATTCTTGCCTCTAATTTTCTTTATCATAGTTGTTAGGAGGCACTGCCTAATAGTTAGCCTTTTGAGGCTATGTTGCTTATGCAGGCTTAGGGACATTTATAGCAACTTGGTTGACCGTGGTGGGTTTCTGTTGCATAGTCCCTATTTTTGTGTTCTTGTTCCATTCTTTCCTATTAGGTTTGGCTATCTCGCCATCCTGTATCTTGATATCTTAAATGATCTTGGCTTGTGCCAGAGCTTCTTCCAAGGTGGCATATTACTGTAGCTACAATAGCACAGAGATCAATCTCAAACATCTCTTTGAGAACATTTGAGTGAGGTCAGACATAGGGGGAAGATAGGGCAGCTTTGAAAGCAAAGTCCTCCATCGATTCCCATAGGCTGCCATGGTTTCCTGATCATACTGCCTGAGGCTGGCTAAGTCACTCAATGATGCCTTATTCTTGGTGTTGAAGGCGAAGTGTTCGAGGAATGCATCCACTAACTAATCTAAGTTGTTAATGTTGTGCTTTGGTAACTAAGTAAACCAATCCGAAGTAGGGCCTGTGAATGTGGTTATAAACATTCTTAATAACAAAGCATCATTGTCTTGAATACTAAAGCATTGGCTCAAGAATCTCGTCACATGCTCTTAAGCATCCTCCTCACCTCTAAAGGTTGCCAACTAAGGTAGCTTAAAGTTTTTAGGGTAAGGGGGTGCTAGCACAGACGGATGCACAGGATGACTGTGGAGTTGGCATAAAGTGGGCTTTTGGGGCCTAGAATTTTTGGTCTCCACAAACTCCAAATGCTCTAGAAGCGCTTTATATGCATCTGAATATTTAATATCTTCTTATTTAGTTTGCTTCTGTTGTGGGTTATGGGAGACTTGAGGCCTATAGAAGGGTGGTTGTATGGCAACCCCTCTACATTGGTAGGGCATTTTGGCCCAATCTTCTTCTTGTTCATATTCCTTGTAAGCTTCCTAAGGAGTCTTTAGATGAGACCTATGACCCTGGGTGGGTTCCCGTCGAGGGTACCCATCATTGTTTTGGGAAGTGGCCTCTCGCTCAGGTCTAGGAGGTCTTGGAGGTAGCACTTGGTAAGGTCATGGAGACCTATCTCGCACCAAGGGATTATGCCTCTCATACGGTTCTGCTCTTTGGGTGTGAGGGGTTGGAACCATCTCAAGCACTGGGTTATGGAGCAGCTCATCTATTTGGTGTCGAATGTGCTCTTTGCTAAGGTGATATAATGCTCTAGCTGCTGCTGGTCTTGCTCAAGCCGCATGATCTGTGCTTGGAGGGTGGCATTTTTGGCGACTGCCAGGTCAATTTGTTCCACCATATTAAGCCTAGGAGGCTTGGATGCCTCTCCTATACAGTTACCCTGATCATGATGATCCGAGATCTCAATAGGTTGCTTCCATATGTCGAGGTTAGTAGTATTTACCCGAGGCTCTAGCCTTAATGGGTGATCATAGTACATATCGAGTGCAGAGGTGCATGGCTCCCATGCTGTACGTTGCTCTCGAGGAATGTAATGGTCTTCCTCATGCTCCATTTCGTATGTGTGAAAGGGGCGGGCAGAGTCGGCTCGCCCTGATTGAAGAGCCTTGCACTCTAGGTTTTGTCTATCGGTTCTAACAGTGATGGGGGCATAGGAGGGATGTCATATTCATGTGGCCTCTCCTCCTAGACATTGTACTGCTCTAGCACTTCATTGCATGGTGGCCACTCATATTAGGCTTCTAAGGGAGCCTTCATGTCTATGTTGAGTGCCATGTGTAAGGACTCCTCATAAAAGGTGCTATGATGAATGGGTGTGTCCCTCAAAGGGGTGTTCCTGTAGTTCCATATTAACATGGAATGATGCAGAATCTCTTGTGGGTCAGGCCGCCAAGGTGGTATGACCAAGTCCTTAGGGCTATAGCGCAGGCGACTTGTACCCCCTTGTACACTTTTCGCAGCTTCTGCCCTTGATTGATCTTGGCTACGTGTGTACAACATGATGGTGCTTTCCTACAAGCTATGTAGATTTTTATCTCTTTTTATGATTTTTATGCTACACTAAACATAAAAGAGCACACACACAAAGCAGTGATTATATCATTTAAAGATTGAAAGTGTGTCCTAGACCTGGTTTAGTGTGTTTTTGATTTTTGTTTTGTTTTTATTTTCTTTTTTTTTGTTTTTTGAAGGCTTTTGTAAAGAAAATTTAAATGCAAATGATGGCTCTTATGGCTCCCAAAAAATGGTCGCCCCTTCGATATACCATTTCCAGGCCGATATACCAACCTATCTATATACCCGTCCTTACATGAGGGAAACTATAGGTACGTGAGAGTAGATGGTACGTGGAACATAGGCGGTACGGAAGGGGAATCACCTTGTTTATGTCACCTACCATAGAAGACTTATCCTCATGCACTGGGAATCACCCCAGATGCACTCGGTCAGCTTTCATAAGGATTTATGTCTAACAACAGTAGCGATCGGGGTAATGGATGCAAAAATTCAAGCCAAGGTGGTGATGAAATCCACCGTTGGTCTTGATCAAGGGCTGGGGTTTTAAAACCAGCTCCTTGGTGTTTAATTTTCCACATGGTGTGTGGGGTTATTTTTATTTTGCAAAATGGAAACAAGCAAGTAGTAAAGGAAAACTACTTTCCCTAAGCAAGCAAGTACCCTAAAAATAGAAAAACTGAAGACAAAAATTGACAGGAAAAGTTCAGAATCCTTACCTCTTCTCCACCCAAATTTGCTGGTTCTGAGTTTCTACCCAAAAACTACATAGATAGAAATTCATCCTAGGGGAGAATGAATTAAAGGACTGTATTCATCATAGGGTGGGGCAAATTCCCATTCATCCCTGGGTAAGATGAATTACAGATCTGTATCCGTCTCCTGATGGAACGAACAATAGTCAGCGTATGAAAACTCGGTACCTGCAAGCAAAAACAACCAAGTTTATATCATATCTATGATATTGAAAATAGAGGACAAGGTCCCATCGTGATCACCACCGAAATCACGAGGATACAAAAAAAAAAAGGGGAAAACTCCAAGTACGATGCAAAAACAAAAATAAACTTAACGCTACAAATAAAAAATGCATAAAATGGAGGAAGCATAAACAAATTGAAGCCCAAATGAGACAAACATCCCTTTTATTTTATTGATGTATTTCACAATTTAGTTACAATTTTTCTTCTCCCTTTTCATGGGCGAGGAACGTTAAACTCATCTCTTGGTTACATCCATGGATAGCCATCCCTCTTCTGCATGCCCACATTTAGATGGGCAGACAAAAATGTCATCGCCGATTATGTATATGAGTGTTGATTCCTCACTGCTCCTCCAATGTCCAGACCCTATGTTCAAAGGAGCAAGAAACAATTAGTAGCACCTACAGATAAAACAAAGCATGCAATCCCCAAGCCTATGATAAGATAATGAGAAAATGAATTAAAATATGACTATAATGAATCAAAATGCTCTAAAAATTTGATAGGGGCATGGAAACATCATTGGGAAGGCATTGCAAAAAGAACAGTCAAGAAATTCCTCACCGATTTGAATTCACCCCGAAGCAGGGACGAATTTACTTGCAACAAAATGCTGAAAAGGTATTGTCCCAAATGTCATGCCTAGAAAGCTCCAAAAGACCTGAAAACTTGGGGTTAGCTAATTGGAGGTATTTTGGGAAGACCCAGATGGTCAGATTTTCCCAATTTGGCCTCTATTAATAGGAATTTGATGATGCTACTTGCAAGTTAGTAAAGACAAAAAAATGATAAGACATGACAAGATTTGCTCAAAATATTATGAAATTGAAATTGTAAAGTATCTAAGCAACATAATATGAAATGCAATATAAAAATTATAGAAATAAAAATCTGCCATAGATTCCTAATCGTTCCTAAAAGAGACGATTATACTCGTGGTAGTGTGGGGGCTCCTGGGCAGGCTGCCCGCCGTTGGGACCTAATTTTGGCACCAATCCACTTGGGATGGGTCCAAAATCTCTTTTAAGGTGTTGTCAGCAAATTGGGGTGGTATTATATGGCCAAATGTCAGGTTTTGGGCTCAATATTTGACCTTCCAATGATCACCCAATGACCTCTTCTCTAAAAGAGATCACATATGTGAAAGGCACAAATCAATTAAGGGTGTATGGGGAAATAAAATGGCAGCACTTCATTGCTAAAAATTCTCCCTCTCCTCTCTTTTTGGGGTGAATAAATTCACCAATTTATAGACCTGGAGGTCTCTTGAATTGGGCATGTAGAGGCACCACTTGGCAATCATGCCTTCCCATGGGGAAGGAGGTCCCTCCCTGAATATGGACTTCATGAATACCCTTGTAACAGCCTCCAATGCTCAAAAACACTCCCCGACACTCCCATGCAATGAAGGAAGCATTAAGTGATGGATCTGAGCTACCATTTGCCAATATTTGACTTTTTGCCCGTCAAACCTGCAATTCGCCCCATCCAAGAGCGAATTAGGAATTCATCCCTGGGTAGGGCGAATACCAGTTTGAATTCATCCCTGGGTGGAACAGATATTGAGAAAAGTGTCTGAAGGTGCCAAAATGATTTTTGATCTTCCAAAACTGCTATGAGAGTGGTTAGGACCATTGTTTAACCTCTGAGGGCTGCCCTTGGTGTTGTGTGTGTCAATGCAATCAGTGTTTACAGTCACATAATCGGATTGGTGCTATTTTGGTGTCTATAGGAATATTACCCTAGTTAGGTTGTTAACACATATAGCAAGAGAACTTTGTATTATGGATTGATTGGAGATACAACTTAAGATGAAATTGTAATCTAATATTATTTTTTGGATGAAATCAGGTTAAGATGCCACCTAATACTAGAATATGGAGGCCTACACCTAGACAAACTCAAAAAAGTAATGCCAAAGAAGAAAACTAGGATGGGGAACCAACAAGCCAAATAGAGAGGTAGAAGACCTCACTGCTATGGTCACTGCTATGCGATATTAGATAATACAGTTGCTAGAAATGGTTGCAAATCATAAATTACAAGTTTGAAGCTTAGATATTGGTCTAGATAGTGGATTAACTACATCAAAAGTGCAAGTCAAGGCCTTAGCAAAAAATAAAATATCTAGGGACAAGAAAAATATCAGTATATCTAGGTTTGATGGATAGGGTTATGGGGATGCAGTGGAATCATGGCTAAGAGAAGCAAAGGTTCACTTTATGTTAAAAGGTTACTCATTAGGAACCTGAACACTTTGGGCTATGATGAACCTAGAAGGGGCTGCTCTAGGGTGGTGGTAAACCCACTATGAGGAAACTAAGATTGAACCCATTGATAAACCCTGGGAGGGATTTATAAATATATTTAAGAAGATATTCCTAACAGAGCATTTCTATGCCTTAAAGTTTGAATAATTTGGTAGTTTGAGACAAGGAACTATAAGAAGCTGGTAATACTGTTCAAATATGTAGCTATTTATAATGAGAAAATATGGGTTCACAAGTTCACTCTTGGATTGGAACATAGGTTAAAGCATGATGTAGACATGCAGGAGCCTAAATCACTACAAAATGTATATGACCTAGCAAATAAAGTAGAGTCACACTTCTATTATAAATACAACACTCTACCTAAGCAAGCTCGAAAAGAGCTAAAGAAGAGGGATAACAAACCCAACAACACTAAACCTCAACCACAAAATTCATAAGGTCTGAATCCAATAGTTAAGAGTGGGAATGGAAAGGACCCAAGGAAGGGTGCTACAATTGTTGAGGACCTCATTACTATAATTAGTGTCCATATCAAGCAGGAACTAGCATAGCTAATGCAAAAGGTAAGGAAATGTAACATCGGATCTATGCCACAATAGAGAAGCAGAAGCTGGAGGGACAAGCCACCCCATTACTTGTGAAAGGTAAGGTTTTAAATAAGTAAGAAAAAAATTTGATAGATAGTGGAGCCACTGACAGTTTTATTTTTTCTAGCCTAGCAAGGACTGTGTCAGAAAGGCCTAGACATTTGGCTCAAGGGTGGAAGGTTGAGTATGATTCTAGGTAGACCTACTTGGTGAACCAGTGTTATACTATGGTAAAATTAACTTTATCTAAAGGGACTATGGAATGTTATTTATATGTAGCTCCATTACACGTCTTTGATGTGATTATAGAGATGGATTGGCTACAGGATCATAAAGTCTTAGTTAATTTCAAAGACCAATGGATTGAGTATTCATAGGAAGGAAGAGAGACTAAGAATTCATAGCAAACAAGGGGCATTTGAACCTCAAATGTTGTCCACTATGAAATTGAAAAAGGTCCCAAAGAGAGGAGGGATAGTGTATGTGGTAAAACTCAATGAAGTGGAGGACCATGAGAAAGAAGAAATACTAAGACTACATCCAATTTTATAGGATTTTCAAGATGTATTTCTAGATGACCTACATGGACTACCTCTTGTACAAGAATTTGACTTCATAATTGAACTTATGATGGGAGTCGAACCTATTCATAGATCCCCATATAGGATGAATCCTAATGAAATGCAAGAACTTAAGGTTCAATTGTAAGAATTACTAAAAAAGGGTTTGATAAAACAATGTGTGGCACCGTGGGGTACACCAATTTTATTTGTGAAAAATAAGGACGGTTCACTAAGATTTTGTATTGATTACATGATGCTAAATAAGACTACAATCAAGAACCAGTATCCTTTACCTAGGATTGAGGATTTATTTGACCAACTAAAGGATGCCAAGGCATTTACTAAGATCGATATGAGGTTAGGGTATCACCAATTAAGGATTCATGAGGAAGAAACTTACAAAATGATATTTAAGACCAGGTATGGGCATTATGAGTTTATGGTTCTACCCTTCGGATTGACTAATGCCCCAGCTTCTTTCATGAACTTAATGAAAAGTGTATTTCGAAGACACTTGGACCAATTTGTCTTGGTATTCCTAGATGATATCCTTATATACTCTAGATATAAAGAATAACATGATAAACATATTAGGATAGTGTTAAAATTGTTAAGGAAGAATCAACTTTATGGGAATCTGGCTAAGAGTGAATTCTATGTTCTAGAGGTACGATATCTTGGACACATTATATCAGCAAAGGGGATTGTTGTGGATCCAAAAAATATAGAGGCTATTCTAAATTGGCCACCCCCTACTAATATGATTGAAGTATGAAGTTTCATGGGGTTAATGGGCTATCATAGACATTATATAAAGGACTACTCCAATATTGTTGGACCCATAACAAAACTTTAGAAGAAGGGGAAATAATTCAAGTGGTCAGAGAAGTGTGAGGTTGCCTTTGTACTACTAAAGCATAAGCTTACAACTGCACTAATACTAAAGGTTCTTAATACTCAAGGGGACTTTTTAGTGTGCACTTATGCATCAATAGATGGGTTGGATGGGGTACTCTCACAAGAGGAGTCAGTGGTAGCATATACTTCAAGGCAGATTAAAAAGCATGAAGTTAATTATGCTATGCATGATTTGGAGCTAGTTGTAGTGGTGCATTCTTTAAATTTTTGGTGCCACTACTTTGTGGGAAGGCCCTTTGAATTAAAAATAGACCATCAAAGTCTACGGTATATATTCACCCAACCAATAATCAATGCAAGATAGAGAATATGGGTGGAATTTCTTGTTGAGTATGATTTCAAGATTGAGTACATAAAGGAAAAAGAGAATAAAGTAGATGATGCTTTAAGTAGAAGGAAATATATAGTAGCCATAACCAAAATTAACATGGACCTGATGGATCGAATGAGATAGGAGCAATCTCAGGATGAGTATTGCCAAGGAATTCGAGTCAATGTGGACACAAATCCTAAAGGAAATAAGGAATTTAGTGTGAAATATGAATTTTTGTGTTATAAGGGAAGGGTTTGTTGAGTGGTATTTTCACACACTTGTGAACGTACACTCTTCCTTAGGATTTGGGCTCCAAATCCCCTCTTGCAAAGAAGTCAAATTAACAACTTCTCCAAGGTCTCCGTTGTATTAGCATTTGCAACTGTGTATTAGTAATCTCAAATAAAGATATTCAATTTATATGTTTGGAACACCTTAGTGATTGCAAGTAACTGTAAACAAGGGGCAATGTTGGTTTATTTCACCATGAAACTTTAGTGATTGTTCATTATATTTTTTTTAGATTTTATTTATTTTAAAATTTTCATTAAACCTTATGGAAAATAAAATAAAATGAACAAAAAGAAATATAGAAAATTAAAATTAGAACACGTTCAGTCTGATGCTATCCTATTTCGACAAAACCGAATATGCGAGAGTTTCGTACATGCAACCTAGCCTATTTGACCTACAAAACAAACACAATCAAAGTAAACTAGGTGCTAGCTCCTAGGGTTTAAAATAATTTTTAGATTGCAGACATTCACATGAAATAACCCATAACAATGGCATGCATTTCATTTATAAATCTGAAATCTAAAAGGGGAAAAATAGAATAGTTAAAATGAAGCATGTAGAAAATTTCTCATCCTTTCTTGCCCATAAAATGCAAATTTTTGAACAATCCTGCATTAAAAAATTGTGTCCTATTACAATAGCAGAATCTCTAGTTTTTCTCAAAACCAACAAAAGTGGAAGAAAAGCACTCCACGATAGGTTTAGAATGGCTAATCACCATCAACTCTGCAACCCGCTCGCAACGATTTCCCACCTGTATCAATCTATGCCTATGCATTTTATACTTGCTAGCAAACTGCTTCTCCTTCCATGATGGTTCGTTTCGTCTTCCAGATTGCTTCGTTTCACCTTCCTCGCCTTTCCATTGCTTTTGATTTTGTGCTCGAGATCTTCTCTGTGAACTGTAACGCCTCTGTAGCCCTTACACATGTATGCCACATGTTCCACACTTTTCTACATGTTCTGTAATGGCCCCATGTAAATTGCAACCAAAAATAGCATGTAGCTTTGCTCCTTTACTTTCATCGCGAAAACGTGACATGTCGCGATATCGCGACATTTTCCTGCCAACAGCCTTGTTCGCCTTCATGCACAACAAAAATGAGACATGTCACGATATCGTGACGTTTTTTTGTCAGCAACTTTGTTTCTCATCATGCATCACGAAAATGATACATGTTGCAATATCGCAACATTTTTTTGCTTCGGGCCGCATAGATGCAACCTGTCATGAAATCGTGAAGCTTTTCTCTTTTGGGTTGTCTCACTGCTTTCTGTCATGAAATCACAATGCTTTTCTCTTTCGGGATGTCTCGCTGCTTCTTATCACAAAATCATGACATTTTTCTATTTTGGGCTGTCTTGCTGCATTTGGCCGCGAAAACACATGTCATGAAATCACGACATATTTTCCTTTCGTACAACTTCGCTGCTTTTTGTCGCGAAATCGTGATGCTTTTTCACTTCGGGCCCCTTTGTTGTTTCCTATCGCGATATCGTGACATTTTTTTGCTTCATGCCTCGTTTGACTGGTTTGACCATGATTTTGTGACATGTCATGATTTTGCGACAATTTTCCATTCTATATTTCTCTCTCCTCTCTGGATCGCGATTTCACAACACGTCATGAAATCACGACAATTTTTGATCAATGCCTCTTCCTGCTTGCCTGGGTCGTGAAAACACGACATGTCGCGATATCATGACACTTTTTCATTTCTGCCAGCGACAGAGCAACATGTCGCGATATCGCAACACTTTTTCATTTTGGCAGCGACAGAGTGACATGTCGTGATATCGCGACAACTTTTGTTTTTCAGCAATGACGGAGTGACATGTCATGATATCGCAACAACTTTCAACCATGACAGAGCAACATGTCACGATATCATGACACTTTTTCTCCTTAATGAAATTTTTGCTCTTTTCTTGATTTTTTTAGCATCTGGGCTATTGCAGTTTTCTTTGAAAGCATGCAAAAAAGGTGGGTCCCCAATTTTGGGGTGTGTTGTGGATCAGCCACTACAAATGACAACTCTGCTATCAAATGCTCTTGAGCATTTTGGTGAGAACCCAACCTGAAACATACAAGTTTAGATACAGGCGTCAGCACATAGAAGATAAACAAATACAGACAGATCAAAAATACATGAAACATTAGAATAATTAAGTATCAGCTCGGTGTGTGCAATGTGTTTCATTCCTTATCATTTGAACTTGTTCAACATTCCATTGTCAGTTTCACTTATGATTAGTATGCAAGGCTATGAATGATTTGTGCAAGATTTTATGTATGATGAAGATGCTAGAGATGTAACAACCTTCTTTATAAATGCTCAAACCTTATAATATCATGGACAAATATATTAAAAATGTCAAACCTTCTTAGGACCAAAAGTATGTATACTGAATTAATTTACTAGATCCCAAAGTTGGTCATGTGTCACTACCATATTGAACCCATATGCAAGTGTGAGTCAAATCAAAACTTTGGGGAATAGGATTCCCAACCTAAGTGAGATGGGAATTTAACCCTATCCTTGCTATTCTGATTTGGAGTTCATTACCTCATCTTGAACAAAATAATTTAACCTGTTATGGATGAAATGGTTAGGCTAGTCTATCCATATGAGCAATCAGTGATCTTGCTTTTAGGCAAGACATGTTGCCACGCATGAGCATACTTAACCCCATAATCCATGACTTGGATTTCATTCATTCTTTTTCTTTTATTTCTTGGACCTTTGGGATGACTACCCATCCTTGCTAGGGACATGTAGTATGATCCTTCTAATCCAAGATTTATGAAATGGGAAATATTAATTTTTTATCTCTTAGACCTTGGGGATGACTACCCATCCTTTGCAGAGGACACAGTACAATCCTTTCAATCCAAGATTGAGATGAAATGGGAAAAATTAGTTTTACTTTTATTGCTTGGACCTTTGGGATGACTACCCATCCTTTGCAGAGGACATGTAGTACGATCCTTCCAATCCAAGTTTTATGATGAAATGGGAAAAAATGGAAGCTTTGGGGAATCAGATTCTCAATCTAAGCGAGATGAGAATTAAGTCCTATCCTTACTACTCCATGTAGGTCAAATCAGAGCTTTGGGGAGTTGGATCCTCAACCTAAGTTCGATGAGGATTTAACCCTATCCTTACTACTTTGATTTTAGGCTTTAAGCTTTTATGGGAGTGGTAAACACCACTGTTTCAAGAATTATGTTGCATGATAGGATAGACATGAAATATTATTTTCACCTCACCTTTTCATCCATGTATGGTTTTGACCATTTTTCTCAAGATTCTTTTTTAATGTGCATGGAATGTGCTTGGTTCAAGATAGTTTGGGCAGCAGTTCCCAACCTTAGGATCCTTTTAATATATGTTATGTAATAATCCTAAGAGGGTTCAACACCTTCTCAATAATTGCCCATGGAATGAAAATGTAACTGAGATGACATGTATATGCAATGTGGAATATGACATAAGCTATGAATGCACTGCTTCCCTTGGAATATATCATCTATTTTACCATAATGTGCAAAACTGACAACTTCATGCATCACAAGATCCAAAAGATAATATTTAAATGTTTGTGCTACTTGTGGAGCTTTCTACAACATAATTCTAATGTTTCATATTATCCTGATTTTAGGCATAAGTTGACATCTCAATTTTTTTTTTTCTCTTCTTATAACAACAAACTAAACATGTCAAATGAAATCAAACACACAACTTAAATCCTAATCCAAATAGTAATCCCAAAATGAAAATTGAAAACACAAACTCAAACCAAAACCAAAATTTATATACAATATAGTACAAGATGATGCCAATATTGGACTATTACTTTCCTGGATCCCAAACATGATTAGAACATTTCAAAAGACATATGTCACAATACACATGCCAAATGTTGTAGGAATCCAACAACAATAAGATCAAGCCAAACAATGCAACAAATTTCAACTTGCCATGCTCACCATCCCAATTTGATTTAGTTCTATTACCAACATCATAGGTGAGATTCAAATCAAATTGATTAGACAATGGTTGGTATTCAATTTTATTTTGTCCATTCTTTAAAGTGCAAGTTTCATCATTCCATTCATGATTTAGAAGTAGGCTTGCCTCTTCAAATGTGAGATATTGCAAACAAGAGCCTATTTCTAAAAGTCTTAAATTCAAATTATTTTTGAGATTTTAAAACCATCAAAATCAATCAAAGCTTGACAAACATTACCAATATTTGACATTTCATCATCAATGACATTAGCATCCAAAGGGACATCATGTAACCCATCACTTAAAATTTTTGTGGCTACTACCAAAGGTAAAGATTTCACTTTGTCACCCATACTCAACCCATCATGATTAGAATTTATCACAACTTGATGAGTGTTAGTAACTTTTTCTTTTTCTTCATTGTCTTCTTCATCATCCAACACCTGTTCAAAAACACCAAAGTTAGGCACCTAATCAAACATGCATCCATATTTTACAAAAGAAGAGCCTAGTTTTTCAAGATATGTGTCACGTGACACCTTTCCATGATCAATGGCTTGAGTTGCCTCAAAATTCATATTTTCATTAGGATCATCAATAGTATCAAACCCACACCACCTAGGTTTTGTAATTTCATGATTTTGATATGGCGTAGACATTGTAGAAACAATAGGTGGATCAAGATTTTCTATTTCTTGCCCCTCAAGGGGAACAAAAACAATTGATTCTCCTTCTTGATCCATGGTAGTAAAATCATTATCCTTCTCTAACCTTTGATGAGATTCCAAACCTTCTTCCAAAACATTCTCAGATTGTACATGACTTGTAATATCCTCATGTGAAAGGGCACTTGTATCATCCTGCATATCAATAGGCACACAAAATTCATCAGAAGGCTTAGAGTGAGCATACTCTTCCCAAGAATCATAATGATCATCTTTCAAAATCCAATTGCGATGCTCAACTATTTCTTCTTCATATTTTAATTCATCAACATGTTTCTCATCAAATTTATCTTCACCTTCCTTAGATGGTTCAATTACTTCCAAAATTGGGTTATTGCTTGTATTCAAATTGATAAGGCTATCATAATCCAAATTTGTAACCCATGATTCAATTTTATCACAATTTGGAAGGTGTGGATCCTCTTGGTCATCACTTTCAACAATGTCATCCGAAATAGATTCATCCTCATAGAATTCATCTTTTGGTGAGTCAAGGGTTTCCAATTTGTCACATGTTTCAATACTAGTTGGATCTAGTACTCCTCCCTTGCCTAAAATCATATTCTTATGAAAATAATTAAAATTGATTTAAGAAATATCTTTTGAATCAAGATGAGTATTTTGAAGTTGATTCATACTTAAGAAATATGGTTGATCTTGCATAGTAGGCTGAGTATTTTGCAATTGATTGAAGCTTGGGAATGATTGTTGATTCTGAAATTGATTCACACCTGAATTTGGTTGAGGTGGATAAATCATTGGGTGGGTAAAGGAAGTATTAAATGATTGAATATTACATGATCCAAAACCCACACCATAATTTTGACAACTCAATTGTTGCTCAATTGCCATTGCTTGAGTATAGTCTTGTGACAAAGATTTGATTAGAGGCATCCCTCATAAATATGTGGAAATGAGTGGGTCAAGAGCATTTACATATATTTGGAGAGCCATTTATTCTTGAAGAGCATAAAATGTCACTAACTGAGCATATAATCCAAAGAATATTTTAGAAACTGACTTCACATTTTCACTTGGTCCTTTTTTAATAGCGAGAAACTGCTCATACATGCGGATTGAGTCAACTTGCTTTTTGTTGAATTGATTAAGAAATGCTGCCTCTAGTTGAGCCCAAGAAGTGATAGATCCTAAAGGTAGACTTGTAAACCAATCAAATGCCACTTTGTCCAAGGTGTAAGGGAACATTTTACAAACAACATAATCATGCCAAATTGTTAAGTGATTCACAACAAATTTGAATGCTTGAATGTGTTCTCCTGCAGTATTTGTCCCGTTAGACAAAAATCAAGGAAGACATCTCTCAAAACCAACGAGTAAATAATGTTGAACTCCTGGTATGTTCAATGGGCTACCTGTCATCCACGATGAAAACATAGTCATTAGTGAATCTTAAAGAATATAACTTTAATATCAAAATTATTTTTTATTTTATTTTTTTATATATATATATTTTTAAATTAAATTAAATCACATTATTCTTGTATGAACAATCAAAGCGTTAGACCAATGCATAGCAATTCATGTCCTCCTTTTAACAGTACAAAGTTGAAATATTAAAAGAGGGCTAAAGATAATAATTAATAGGGCATGAAATATTCAAAATTTAAATCCCTATAGCATTTAAATCAATTTGAAATAAACCGGTTTAGGCCCTCCTTCTAGCGCCAAAATTTTGAGTGGTATTTTCACACACTTGTGAACGTACACTCTTCCTTAGGATTTGGGCTCCAAATCCCCTCTTGCAAAGAAGTCAAATTAACAACTTCTCCAAGGTCTCCACTGTATTAGCATTTGCAACTGTGTATTAGTAATCTCAAATAAAGATATTCAATTTAAATGCTTGGAACACCTTAGTGATTGCAAGTAACTTTAAACAAGGGGAAATGTTGGTTTATTTCACCATGAAACTTTAGTGATTGTTCATTATATTTTTTTTAGATTTTATTTATTTTAAAATGTTCATTAAACCTTCTGGAAAATAAAATAAAATGAACAAAAAGAAATACAAAAAATTAAAAGTAGAACACGTTCAGTCTGATGCTATCCTATTTCGACAAAACCGAATATGCAAGAGTTTCATACATGCAACCTAGCTTATTTGACCTGCAAAACAAACACAATCAAAGTAAACTAGGTGCTAGCTCCTAGGGTTTAAAATAATTTTCAGATTGCAGACATTCACATGAAATAACCCATAACAATGGCATGCATTTCATTTATAAATCTGAAATCTAAAAGGGGAAAAATAGAACAGTTAAAATGAAGCATGCAGAAAATTTCTCATCCTTTCTTGCCCATAAAATGCAAATTTTTGAACAATTCTGCATTAAAAAAATGTGTCCTGTTACAATAGCAGAATCTTTGGTTTTTCTCAAAACCAGCAAAAGTGGAAGAAAAGCACTCCACAACAGGCTCAGAACGGCTAATCACCATCAACTCTGCAACTCGCTTGCAGTAATTTCCCACCCGTATCAATCTGTGCCTCTGCATTTTATACTTGCTAGCAAACTGCTTCTCCTTCCATGATGGTTCGTTTCATCTTCCAGATTGCTTCGTTTCACCTTCCCCGCCTTTCCATTGCTTTTGATTTTGTGCTCGAGATATTCTCTATGAACTATAATGCCTCTGTAGCCCTTACACATGTACGCCATGTGTTTCACACTTTTTTGCATGTTCTGTAATGACCCCATGTAAATCACGACCAAAAATAGCATGTAGCTTTGCTCTTTTACTTTCATCACAAAACGTGACATGTCGCGATATCGTGACATTTTCCTGCCAACAACCTTGTCTGCCTTCATGCAAAACAAAAATGAGAGATGTCGCGATATCACGACGTTTTTTTGTCAGCAGCTTTGTTTCTCATCATGCATCGCAAAAATGATACATGTCGTGATATCACGACATTTTTTTGCTTCGGGCCGCATGGATGCAACTTGTCGTGAAATTGTGACGCTTTTCTCTTTCGGGATGTCTCACTGCTTTCTGTCATGAAATCGTGACACTTTTCTCTTTCGGGCTGTCTCGCTGCTTCCTGTTGTGAAATCGCGACGTTTTTCTATTTCGGGCTGTCTTGCTGCATTTGGCCGCAAAAATGCGACATGTCACGAAATTGCAACATATTTTCATTCCATACAACTTCGTTGCTTTTGTCATGAAATCACGATGCTTTTCTGCTTCAGGCCCCTTTTTTGTTTCTTGTCATGATATCGTGACGTTTTTCCGCTTTGTGCCTCGTTTGACTGGTTTGATCGTGATTTTGTGACATGTCGCGATTTCATGATAATTTTCCATTCTATATTTCTCTCTCCTCTCTGGATTGCGATTTCACAACACGTCGCAAAATTGTGACAATTTTTTATCAATGCCTCTTCCTGCTTGCCTGGGCCATGAAAACGTGACATGTTGTTATATCGCGACACTTTTTCATTTCTTCCAGCGACGGAGCAACATGTCGCGATATCGTGACACTTTTTCATTTCAGCGAGTGACGGAGCGACATGTCGCGATATCGTGACAACTTTTCTTTTTCGACAGCGATAGAGTGACATGTCGCGATATCGCGACAACTTTCGGCCGCGACGGAGTGACATGTCGTGATATCACGACAGTTTTTCTCCTTAGTGAAATTTTTGCTCTTTTCTTGATTTTTTTAGCATCTGGGCTACTGCAGTTTTCTTTGAAAGCATGCAAAAAAGGTGGGTCCCCAATTTTGGGGTGTGTTGTGGATCAGCCACAACAGGGGTCGTCATACCAAAGATGGGTAATTTTAGTAACTTGATAATACAAGAAGCTCATATATCTCCTTATTCTACTCATATGAGAGGAGCCAAAATGCAATAAAACATAAAAAAAAGCATTCTTTTAGGTAGGAATGAAGAAGGATATCATAGATTTTATCGTTCGATGCCTCGAATGTCAAAAAGTTAAGGCAAAATTCCAACATCTTGTAGGAAAACTTCATTTGCATGATATACCTACACAAAAATGATAAGTTATATCTATGTATTTTATCGTGGGTTTACCCAAGACTCAGTACCAACATGATGCCATCTTTGTATTGGTTGAAAAATTGACCAAGGTTACCCAATTCATACCGAGAAATACCAACGACGATGCTCAAGTAGTGGCTAGTAGATTTGTCAAAGAGGTATTTTGATTGCATCGGTTTCATAAGGTAATTATCTCATATAGAGACTCCAAATCCATTTCTAAATTTTGGAAATTCTTTCATAGTGCAGTTGGAACAAATTAAATATGAGTCTAACATACCATCCTAAAACTAATGGTTAAATGGAGTAGGTAAACCAAGTTTTGGAAGACATGCTCCACATGTACTGCATGGATCACAAATATCAATGGGAATATTGCCTACCTTTGGTAGAGTTTTCCTATAATAATGGACATCACTCCTCACTAGAAATGGCACATTTTGATGCCTTGTATGGGTGAAAGTGTAGAACACCATTATCTTGAGACAACCTAGAGGATAGAGTTGTGATTGGGCTATAAATGGTTACGGTAATGGAAGAGCAGCTAAAATAAATTAGGAAAAGGCTTAAGGAAGCTACGAATAGGCAGAAGAGTTATGCAGATCTAAAAAGAACTCCAAGAGAGTATTTTGTTGGAGATAAGGTGTTCTTAAGGTTTAAGCCAAATAAAAGTGCTATCAAATACATGAAGTTGGATCTAAATTTTGTGGGGCCCTTTGAGATCATGGAAAATATCACTCCGGTTGCATACCAACTTGAATTACCACCTAATATACCCAAAATCCATGACACATTCCATATATCTTTGCTTAGAAAATATGTTGCTAACCCTAAACATGTGTGGGATGTTTCTAAATTATAGATGGCAAATCCGGAGACCATTGAAGTACTACCTATGAAGATTCTTGAGTTTCATTCTAAATATCTATGAAATCGAACTCTCAAACAGTGTAAGGTCTAGTGCGACCAGTTCTCTGAGAAGAATGCCACTTGGGAGAAAGTGGAAGTTATGCAAAATAAAATTTTCTTTTTGTTTGAAGCTATATGATGTAATAATTTTAATTTCTATTAAAAACAAAAGTAAAACTAGAAAAACCAAGGATGATGTTTAATCCTAGTGGGGAAGGATGTCATGATCCTCCCTAGCTGACTTTATGGCACAACAAAACAATGTATTAACCTATGATGTGGTGATACCTAGTTTGAACAATTGAACCAACTATATGATGTTTAGTTTATTTATAAGGGTGTGTTATAGCTAACATATTTCCAAGTGTGCAGTATCAGGTATAGTCATAGGTGGAACATATAGATTCACCCACCAGCAATGAGGGTATCAAATATCAGGGGAAATTATGATTAAGGTACTCAAATGTAACATGGATATATACCTTCATATAGGTATGCATTTATGGAAGGAATAATCATTGATGGCTGATCACCTTGAGCTTTAGTTTATAACCTAGTAGCTATCATAAAATCTCTAGTTAAGATAGGTGATTGGGTTGATGTAAATATTCCCTCCTTGTTGTTGTGTAAATATGTTTGCTCTCTATTGCATCATGTCTTGAGTAGTTTAATGTTGGGTTTTCTATATGAGAACAACTACAAAATATAGATATATGCATAAGGTAAATTGTCATGTCGAAGTGAAAGTAGAGCATCATCCTTATGAAATAAAGCAAATTAAATTTACATGTTGTATGAATATTCCTTTAAATTTATTAATGAAGTTCAAGTAAATAATGTTTGGCTCATTGGAGCTCATTAGCAAACTTCGTTGCAATTAATAATAAATTAGTTTTAATTTAAATTAATTAAAAGTGTTCATTTTAATGATAATAGAGAATTCATTAAAAGACTTTAATTAATTGAAATAAATGAAAAAGAATTCATTTAAAAAAAAAGTATATATATATAATAATAGATATATTTTATTAAAAAGCAATAACAAAATTGTGTAAATAAAAGAAATATATTTTATGGTTCATAAATATCTTGAGAATGATATTTTAATTAAAAGAGCCATTCTTCAAAAAAATAAAATGTAATGATCCCTTTCCTATATAGTGAAACCTAAGAAATAGCCTATGAGGCTACTAAATTTCCAAAGGTGGAAATTATGGTTAGAATGCATAAAGGATATGAGACGGTGCATTGAAAGGAGGCTCAAGATGAGGGATCAAGATTCAAGAAGATGGTGGATGGGCCACCTGGGCAGATGGGCTACCTGGGTGGCCAAGCATGTAAGGAGGAAGAAAAGGAAAGGAGAGAGAAGGGAACACAAGGAAAAGAAAGAGGGGAGCAGTGCAGATGTAGGGGAGGCATGGAGAAAGAGAAGAAAACACTAGAAGTGAAGAGGAGAGGTATCTAGACATTGCCAAATTTCCATCTCCACAAAATTTGAAGGTTAGGTTGCTTTAAATATTTAATCTAGTTTTAAAAAAAACCACCATATCCTTGTTGAGCATCATGTTTTTAAATGAAACCACCATATGCTTTTTGAGTGTTGTGTTTTTAAATGAAACCACCATATGCTTGTTGAGCACTATATTTTTAAATGAAACCACCATATGCTTGTTGAGTGCTATGTTTTTCAATGAAACCACCATATGATTGTTGAGCACTATATTTTTAAATGAAACCACCATATGCTTGTTGAGTCCTATGTTTTTCAATGAAACCACCATATGATTGTTGAGAGTTGTGTTTTTAAATGAAACCGCCATATTCTTATTGATTATTGTGTTTTTAGATAAAACCACCATATGCTTGTTGAGCACTATGTTTTTAAATGAAACCACCATATGCTTTGTGGAAAAATGTGTGCTATGTTTAATAAAAACCACCTCATGTTTGGATAAGCACTGTGCACCATGAACCAGAGTGAGCATTTTAGTGAACATAGGTTTTAGAGAAAACCAGTGAGTATTTTAGTGAGTGCAGGTTTTAGAGAAAACTAGTGAGATTTTTAGTGAGTGTGCCTTAGAGGAAATCAATGAGTGTTTTTGTGAGCGTAGGCTTTAGAGGAAGCCAATGAGTGTTATTGTGAGTGTTTTAGTGAGCACTGGATTTAGAGGAAGCAATTGAGTGTTAAAAGTGAGTGTTGGCTTTAGAGGAAGGAATTGAGCATTAACAGTGAGCGTTGTGCATGTTTGAAGATCATGCCATGTTGAAGGGAGCATTGTGAGGGTTCGAGGGCTATGTTTCTGAAGAGTTTTGTGTAGTTGAAAGCATTGAGTAATTGTGAGCATCGTGTTCCAAGAGTGGGAACTCTGTTAATATTGAAGCGAGAGCATTTTCTGGTTGTAGTTGCTTAGATGATATGTTTTACCATGGTTACTTAGCATCCGCCTTGGAAGGCATTGGCCTCTAGTTGTAGACCTTGCATTAGTTAAGGTTTTGTGTAACTTATTTTAAATAAAATAAAACCTTCATTTTATGAGATAATGAAGGAGTTTAATTGAAGAAACCCTTGTTTTATGAAAAATATAATGAAGGTTTTTAATTAAAAAGAACCTTTGATTTTTATGAAATTTATTGAAGACTTTTAATTAAATAGAACCTTTTATTTATATGAGATTTATTTAAGGTTTTTAATTAGAAAGAACCTTTGATTTATATGAAATGTATTGAAATTTTTTAATTTAATTTAAAAGGGAACCCCTTTGATTAATTTTGATTATCTTAGGAGTTTTAAATTAAAAGGGAAGTGGATTTATTCGTGAATTGAAGTTATGGGGCTTCAATTTAGGTAACGAATGAATGATTATTTTAAAGGTTAAAGGTATGGGACTTTAATGATTTAAAAGGTAATTAATTGATTTGAAAGTGAATTAAAAAGGACGTATATTTATTATTTAAATTGAAGTTATAGGGATTTGATTTAGGGAATGAAAAGAAAGGGATTGTTTTAAATGTTAAGGGTATGAGACTTTAATGCTTTAAGACATGAATACATTTGATTAAAGTTAGACCTTAATCTAAGTGGTACATGTTGGATGACTGTCTAAGGGAACTTGAGAGGTTAAAATAAAAGTAAAGGTTATTTTATAATATTCATTATGCATTATGTGGTTAGAAACTTAATAGAATTTTGTATAGTTACAATTTGAAAAAGTAAATGAATAGATGCATTTAGAAGGTATGCATATCCTGAACCATGAGTATCCTTATCCCCTACTACCCTCAAATATCCAATGGGAGGCAAGGAGAAGCAAGGAGTTCAATGGAAACAAAGTATAGGTAATTGTATCTTATGTTGATTTACTTATGATCAAATAGACTAAAATTATGGGGGGATATCTCCAATGCAAATAATGTGATACTCTTTAAAGTAAGAAGAAATTATCATGTAACATTTAATGAGATAGTTGTTTATTGGTTTAGTGAAGGTTATTTTACTTTATTTTTGTAATGTTGAACCCTATATGTAACTACGTGTGTGTGAATGCAACTTTCCCTATGTAGCTAAGGTTATTGATTAGCATCTTTCTTGTTAAGAGCAATTATAGGGAATATAGACTAGGTCTAAGTTTAGATGATACTCATGTAATTCATGGTGCTCCAACTATGTTGAGCACATATTCATGATCACTTCATACTATAAAATGTAATTAGATTTCCAAGAAATATATGTTGTATATGAATTAAATCATATTTGGTATCAGAGCCTACGATATTGCCCATCACAAAATTGTGAGTTCAGTTGATGCTGGTTTGGAGGAAGTTGTGAGAGAAGTTCGGTTGTGTGAAAGGTGATTCATACAATTTTGGAGTAAGGATTCATTGTTGTGAAGATGTGAAGAAGACGTCGTGAATTGCTTGCTACGTGGAGATATCCTACTAATGTGAGACATAAATCTTATCTACCTAAATCACTGTGAGACATCATTTTCCAATGTGAAGGCATCCTTTGTCTTCCTACGCATTGTCAAATAAGCCCACATATGGTCCAAAAGGAGGTTATTGCGGTTTGTTGATTAAAAAATTGACCTCCATTTGGAAGACGTCTAAAACTTCATGGAGCTTATGTGAAGACATCTCATGAGAATGATGTTTTTGAATGTGAAAATCACATGTCTAAGAATTAAATAATGCTAGAGAAAGGACGATGTTCCTTTATCATGGTGTGATGAATTGAGCGAGTGACGATATGCATTAGAGCTTTTTTGCTGCAAGGTGCTTTCATCCAAAGGTGCCTGAAGGAGGAGACATTTCCTAAAGGTAAAATTGTACTGCATGGAGCCTACATGGAGGAATCATGGAGAAATCTATATGAGAGGAGAATAGTGAATGCATTGAATTTGATCTGCGTGAGAGGAGAAATCTATTTTTTAAAAGTCAAATGAATTGCAAAAGGTGACAATATCAACACATAGGCGATTGTTGTCAAAGGAGACATTTGCTGAGAAGGTGGTGAAGACGTCTCCATTGAGAAAATGTTTGTGGTCAAAGTAATGATGTGAATGCACATAAACTAGATCACGTTTTAGATGTTCATCCTTGGAATACGATGCTGAAAAATATGCACCTAATGTTATTAAACTTGCTCATAATTAAAAAATGGTGATACTTGGATTTGATAATTTGATCATACGGTGATGAAGGAAACGATGTTATTAATTATAAGCTACATATTGTAATACATCCATTTGGAGGAGGATCATGGATATTGTAATACGTCTAGTTGGAGGACAAAGACTGTGATATGAATGTGAAAATCATGGAAAATACAAATTTCTAAGGAGTCGTATCTTGTACTATGAGGAAAGTAGAACATGAGGATATACCAATCTTTATAACCTAAAGGAGTGAAGAGAATATGAAATGATAGAGGTATATTTTCATAAAATCTGAATTAAGAGTTAATTTTGGTTGTGTATTTTTGATGTATTCTTTTGTTGTTGCTATTTGGTGCAAGTGAGAACAAAAATATATACTATTTTTTTTGCTTATTTTTTACTGTTGCAAAGTGTAAAATTGCAAAAGAGTGTTGCATTAAAATATTAGTTTAAATGGCAACCAATAATAGTTTGCCCATTCCAGAATTTAATGGGCTAGATTATGAGTATTGGTCCATCAATATGAGGACCTTACTCATTGGAAAATGACTATGGGATATAGTTGAATAAGGTTATGCAGAACCTGTAGACTGGACAACCTTAAGTGTAGTAGATAAAACCAAAAAAATGGATGCCCAAAAGCAAAATTCATCTACCCTCTATAATATTCAAGTTGCTTTGGAGAAGAGCATATTTCCAAGCATTACCTTTTGTTTATCAGTCTAAGAAGCATGGACAACCTTGAAGGATATTTATCAAGGTAGTGATCAAGTGAAGCAAGTGAGGCTTCAAACCTTGAAGAGGGATTTTGAAAATCTAAAAATGTAAAATGATGAAAATGTTGGTAATTATTGTATTAGAGAAAAATCTATTGTAAATAAAATGCAAACCCTTGGAGATGACATTAAAACTGAAATTGTGGTGAATAAAGTGTTGAGAACACTTATTCATAAATGAAACCACATTGCTATTATTATTGAAGAGTCTAAATATTTTTCTACTCTATATTTTGATGCTCTAATTGGTTCTTTGATGTCTCATGAAGAAATATTATAGGGTTCTACATCAACAAGCTATGGAGGTGATGACAAATATTTCTCATCCAAGGAGGGTGAAGGAAGAGGATAAGGAAGATGCCAAGGAAGAGGACAAGGAAGAGGAAAAAGAAGAGGAAAATGAATAAGTATCTCAAGAGGTGGAAATCAAGGAAGAGGAGGTGACGAATCAAAGAAATATTGTTACAATTATGGTAATATTGGTCATTTTGCAAAATATTGTTGGTCCAAGACTTCTCAAGAAGGGAAAGGCCGATATGGAAACTATGAAGAGGAAGAAGGTTCTTCAAATTTATTTCTAACCTATTGAAAATCAGATACAAATCTTAATGGAACTTGGATTTTGGATACTGGTTGTTTCAATCATATGATTGGGAAAGAAGATATTTTTGCTACTATGGATTCCTCCTACAAATCAAAGATCAAATTGGGAGATGACAAGGCACTACAAGTTGAAGGTATTGGAGCCATGGAGGTTCCAACAAAAGAAGGCACAAAGAAGGTAAATGACATCTACTACACCCCCAAACTACAACATAATTTGCTTAGTGTTGGAAAAAATTATGGAGAAGAACTATAGGCTTGTTTTTTATGAAGGAAAATGTGTAATTTTTGATAAAAACAATTGTAATAGAGTTGTTACCCAAGTACCTATGAAAAAAGAATATGTTGTTTCCTCTTAAGTTTGGGTAACAAGGAGATGCTCAACTTGCTAGTATAGCTATTACTAATCCAAGTGTGCTTTGGCACTTGATATTTGGTCATCTTTATTTTGCAAGCTTGAAGTTGTTGACTTCTCAATCTATGTTCCAAGAGTTGAAGAACACAAGGAGGTGTGTGAAGGATGTGCTTTGGTAAAGAACTCACGATCAAAGTTTCCAAAGGGACAAGTATGGAGAGAAATCCATCCACTAAAATTGGTCCATTCAAAAATTTGTGGTCTAATGTAAACCAAAAGCATTGGTAACAACTCGTACTTTATCACTTTCATTGATGATTTCTCTAGGATGTGGTGGATTTATTTTTTGAAAACTAAAGATGAAGCTTTTGATTGTTTCATAGATTTCAAAAATAATATAGAAAATCAAAGTGAGTTTTTTGTAAAAATTATAAGGACTTATAGAGGAGGAGAGTATTATTCAAATGCATTTCTAAAATATTGTAAATATTGTGGAATAAAAAGGCAATTCACAACTACCTACACCCCACAACAAAATGGTGTGGCTGAAATAAAGAACCGCACTATAGTAGAAATGGCTAGATCAATGCTTCAAACTAAGCATCTAAGTAACATGTATTGGGTTGATGATGTTAGAAATAGTGTTTACATTTTGAATAGGAGTCCTACTTGTAGTTTATATGGGATCACTCCTTATAAAGGATGGTATGGTAAAAATCCAAATGTAAAACACTTTAAACTTTTTGGTTGTATTACATATGACCACATTCCTAATGAACAAATAAACTTAACCCCAAAATTCAAACATGTATTTTTGTTGGATATTATGAGTATTCCAAAGCATATAGGCTCTACAATACCAAAAAACATAAAATTGTACTCTCGAGGGATGTAATTTTTATGAAGTGGGAGAATGGGATCATAATTTTTTTTTTGTTGATGAAGGATCTCATGATGCAAGTTCCTCTCAAGTGTAGCAAGTGCAGCACAAAAATAACAAAGGAAGTCCTCATCCAAGCCCAAGTATGAGTACTACTTCAAGTATAACCGATGCTACTCCAAGTGCTCCACAAATATTAGTAAGTTCTTTACCAATGGATACTGATTCTCCATCTATAGGTAAGATAACACTTCAGCACCATCCAACTTTTCAAAATTTGGATAAGAATTTCCAAAAAAGATACGCTAGAAGCCAGGCTAGTGAAATGAATATAATTTTGAAAAGACTTGAAAATTTGCATATGTATGGTGATGATGACTCCCAAGAGCCTAACGAAGATGTAGTAAATTATGCTTTAATGACTAGTGTAGAGATAGAGCCATCTAGTTATGAAAAAGCATGTGTTCATGATGTATGGCAACAAGCCATGAAAGAGGAAATGACCTCTATAAAAAATAATGATACTTGGGAGCTAGTGAAGCTTCCTAAAGGTAAGAAATGTGTTGGATGCAAATGGTTCTACAAGACCAAATTCAATGTTTATGGAAGCAATGAAATACACAATGCAATACTAGTAGCCAAAGGGTTCACTCAGAAGTATGGGATTGAATATGAGGAGACATTTGATCTTGTTGCTAGACATGAGACAATCATATCAGTACTTTATTTGGCTGCCCACAAAGGGTGGAAAATTCAGCACATGGATGTTAAAAGTAACTTTCTTAATGGGTACTTGAATGAAGAAGTTTTTGTGAAACAACCTCAAGGATTTGAAGAACAAGTTTAGGAGGACCTTATCTAAAAAATGAAGAAAGCACTGTATGGCCTCAAGCAAGGACCAAGGGCATGGTACTCACACATTTATGGCTACTTTCAAAAGTATGGTTTCACTAGGATCAAAAGTGAACCTACTCTCTACTACATGAAACAAGGTAAATACATTCTCATTGTATGTTTATATGTGGATTATCTAATATTCATGGGTAGTAGTGCTAAGATGAATAAGGAGTTGAAAAAATCCATGATGAAAGAATTTAAAATGAAATATTTAGGCTTAATGCATTATTTCCTAGGCATGGAATTATATCAAACAAGTAAAGGGATCTTCATATGTCAACATAAATATGCTCAAGATATGATTAAAAATTTTGTTATGGAGCATTGCAAGTCTATTTCAACTCCAATGGGTAATGGGATCCAATCGAGAAAATAATATGGAGCACCAAAATTTGACATGACCACTTATAGGAGCATGGTTGGGAGTCCAATGTTTCTCACCAACACAAGGCTGGATATTCAATATGCAGTTTCTCTTATTTCAAGGTATATGGCTGATCCATATGAACTTCATCTACAAGCAACTAAAAGAATTTTGAGATATGTAAAGGGTACATTGGATTTTGGGATCCATTACCACAAATGTAATTTTGTAAAATTAGTTGGATTTAGTGACAGTGATTAGGGCAAAAATATAGATGATAGAAAATCTACTTTAGGGAATTGTTTTAGTCTTTAGGTCAGGACTAATTACATGGAGTTCGAAAAAGAAGACTGTAGTAGCATTATCATATACTGAATTTGAGTACATAACAATCACCAATGCTAGTACCCAAGATTTATGGTTGAGAAAAGTTCTTGAAGAAATAGGAGAGAGACAAAGTGGTCCTACCAGATTATACTATGATAATGTGAGTGACATCCAATTGGCACATAATCATATCCACCACAACATGTCAAAGAATTTTGATATGAAGTATCACTTCATTTAAGACATGGTGGAGAAATAGGTGGTTGAGCTACGACATTGCAGCACTTTGGAAAACATAGTAGATATCTTCACCAAAGGAGTTGCTAAAGATCAATATATAAAGTTGAGAGACTATCTTTTCAGTCCTCTTAACTTTAAAGGGGAGAATGTTGAACCCTATTTGTAACTACGTGTGTGTGAATGCAAATTTCTCTACATAGCTAAGGTTATTTATTAGCATATTTCTTGTTAAGAGTAATTATAGGGAATATAGACTAGGTCTAAGTTTAGATGATACTCATGTAATTCATGGTGCTCCAACTATGTTGAGCACAAATTCGTGATCACTTCATACTATAAAATGTAATCAGATTTCCAAGAAATATATGTTGCATGTGAATTAAATCACAATATGGTTATATTATGTAGTTGATTCTCCTTTAGTGTTAAGCTTGATTTATTTTCTCTATATTTGTTTGTTTGCTTTTTGATATTTTAGTAACTATATGTATTATTGTTTGATTTCTTGATGATAGAAATATAACTATAGAGTTCTAGGGTGAACTCATATGTGACCTAAAAGAATTAATAACCCCTTAGGGTGAACATAAGTGACCTAAGGGAATTGAGACCCCCTTAGGGAGATAAATGAGTAAGTTCTGAAGAGATTACATCTGAGTTAAGATAGCTTGTAATGGATATGATATAGATAGCTTAACTCATAATAATCGTAGCATACCTACACATAATAATTTATGTATGGTATGGAGAATGGAGATGCATGTATACCTTCGATGGACTGAGGGTGATAGGTCTAGCTCATCAAGAATGATGGGACATATGGAATTATCTATAGTAACATATATTATGCCTACATAGACAGACTTGTGATAGGGTACTTTGTGAGATGTAATTTCCAGGAAAAATTAGGTGATTGAAACTTTACGTTAATACAAGTAGGGTTAGGGGTTCATGAAGGGTTCATGTATCCCTATCCTTAGTAAAAAAAAAACTTTTCTATTTTTTTATTTTTCTGTTAGTGTGTTTTTGGATCATTATAGGAATGGAAGAAGTGTTGTAAAGATGAAGTCATGGGAGTAACAACAAACAAAAAGTGAAATATTCGCCCACCACAAACGAAATTTATGCATAGCCATAAAGTAGATCAGAACTTTGCAGTTGGCACCTGCATATGCTATTGGCATCACAGAATCAATATGTACATGTAAAATGAGGAGAACCATACATTACAGGGATTCAAAAGAAGAAGGTAAAGTTTCTAATTAAATTTGATTAGAATATTAAGGGAGATATAAGGAGTCATTTTGTTTTTAATAAAGTTTTATTTTGTAAAGTTTTTAAAAGGAGTGATAAGGGATTTAGAAGGTATTAAAGTGTTTTATTTGAAATTTAAATTAAGAAGAATATTTGTGAGAAAACTTGATACCATTAATGCTCAAATTTTGAAGTAAACTTGAGTAGAGTTATTGATCATATTTGTGATCAGAAGTTGATGTCCTTAATAATCAAATTTTGGAGCAGAATATTTGTGCCTTTAGACCTGAGGTTGGTGCATGAAGGATATTGGTGTCTCCCATAGGTTGGTGCCTACATTTTTTTAATAAGTATATTGGTATATCCTATAGGTTGGTGCCTACAAATTTGTAAATGGGGATTGGTGTCTCCTGTGGGTTGGTGCCTACAAAATATTTTAAAATAATAAAAGCAAATATTCTATCATGGTTTTCTCTCGAAATGGGTATTTCCACATAAAATTCTTATCTCCTATGTGTGTGGTTTTATTTTTATTGATTATTTCATTCATGCTATTGCAGTTATTGTTTTGGAAAGAAAATTTTTATCTTATATTGTTCACCCCCTCCCCTCTCAGTATAAGCATGTGTTTCTTCACAATTATCCAAAGAGTCATATTACTTTCGATTTATTATGGAGATAATACTCCATAAGGATGTATCACAAAGTCACAAATAAGATACAATTTATTAGTGCTTGTAATAAACAGAGGAGTAATAAATTTTGCATATGAGTAATTAATATTGTAAGTTATTCTTCATACATAGTACATGAATGATATATGCTATTTACATTCATATTGTTGTTTATTATTAAATTTAATTTTATATATTATGATCCTTGATATTACGTATTAATTAGCTCATATTACTCTACTCTTATTATTATATTGACATTAAAATATTAAAGCTATGTTATATTTGATCCTATGATATTTAACCTATGATATTTATGGTAATATTAAGGCTTAAAATTCCATAAATGGTATTAGAGATATAACCAAATTCTATATATATTGATAGAGTTTATTTTAGCCACTTACAAAATCAAATTTATCTAGTTTTATAAAGTTGATTAAGATTATGTCCACTTTGAAGATAGTGAGACTAAGACTCTATTATAAGATCATATTGAGTAGAAATGCTAGAGTATTTCCATGGTTGGAGAATAATTAGTAAATACTAAGACTCAACTATATTTATAGGCAAAACCAAATGAGAATAAAGTAGGTCATTTAGGGCTAAAACCATCATAACATTAAATTTACAAAACTTGAAGTTTGAAAAATTTGTAGATAAGAAGATTTAGGTAAAATCAAATTTAGATATAGGTAATCATTCAATGCCATTTCTATACCTTGATATTAATAAACATTTAGGGATAGAGATATACCTTGATATTGATAAATGAATTAGAGATAGTCAAAGTCACCTTGATATTGATAGAGGAATTAGGAATATTCACGTCACCTTTATGTTGATAGGGATTAAGTAGAAGTGTGAGAATATTCCTACAAAGTATAAAGAAGATTTTTAACTTCTAAGTGCAAAGAAATATGATTTAGGTCACAAAGAAATTGACCTTGACATTGAAGCCAGTATAGAAGAAGAAGATAACAGTGAATTGAGAAGTATTCAAAGCTTACTAAGAAAATATAGTTACAATAAATTGAAAACCATTCAGATATTCCTAAGAGAAGTATAGATAGCAATCAATTGAGAAGCATTTAGATATTCCTAAGATAAAGAGAATATAATACATAAAGAATAAGACTTAGTATATCATTCTTAAATAAGGGTAAATAAGCACATAACTTACTTTATATTGCTTTAAGTATTGAATTAATATTGTTTTAAAGTTACAATTTTTCAAGAAGAAGATTTTAGGACATAAGGACATTGACCTTAAAACAAATAGAACATTTCAGGTCATGAGGATATTGACCTTGATACTAGAATATGATTTCAGGCCATAGTGAATTTTATATGGGACCAAAAGGCTAATACTAAAGAATAAATACCTTTCAAAAAAGAGGTCAATGTTCTATATATGAATAAGAAAGCGGACATTAGAGAAAATGAGAAGCCATTTATAGAGTGTAAAAAGAGGCTTCAATATAGAGAATAACTTTAGATTTGAGATGTAGAGAAGAGGCCTGAGTTCTCATAGAAAGAGTTATAGATAGAAGAAATAAAGCAAAAATTACAAGCTTATTCAATATAGAGAAAAGTCTTAAGATACATCCAGAGGTTTGAGATATAGATAAGAGGTCAAGATAAAAATATGCATAAGTAGAGAAGACAACCAACATATGTGAAGATAAGCCTAAGGAGGTAAACAGGTTTTTCAAGGTAGAGAATCCCATGGTTTAAAAGAAAAAGTAGTTCATAACAAGTAGATAACCCATAAAATAAATAGGAATATCATGAATAATTTAGATATACAAAAAATATAATTGTTTAACACCAATATTCACTGAAGATTCATCAAACCTACAACATAGTAGAAGTAATAGAGGCTGGAATAATCAAAAGAGAACAAAAAAAAAGAATAGAGCATAATCTATTATTATAATTTAGTCCATGCCAAGAAATAAGTGCAAGGCCAATGAGTGATGTTAGAGTTTGAATAGTCAATAGCTAGAGAGAAATGTAGTGTCAAAGTGTAGAATCAAAAATCTAATATTTAATAGATAAGCATTTTTGGAAGTAATATGAGAGTATAGCAACATTGAAAGTTAGACATCATTGAAAAGAAGAGTGATCATGCAATTCCCAATTGCTACATTGGAAAGAAGATGAGAAATCAAGTTCCAATAGCTATGAAGGTGAGTAGTCAAATTTCCAAGCAAACAATATTGTTAGACAAAGCTATTACCAATCATAAGAGAAAGTGTTGAATTGGTAATATCTAAGTGTTACAATAGAGGTATTAAGTGATAAATTGGTGGAGAGTAATATATAAATCCCTAAATGAAAGCCAAAACCAACCTAGAATGTTCAAATCCAGCTGAAACTATAACATTTTCATGTTTACATGTGGCACCTCAAAAGGAGGATAAGCCAAACATTAAAGTGAACATGAGAGATTTTTAAGGGAACAATTAGAACAACAAAAAAGAGTGTGAAAATGGAGTAATTAATTTGAAAGTGTTGGTGGTATGTAGGGTGTCATAAATCTAGTTTAATAATATAAAGTTTAACTTAGGAGAATAAAGTTATATTTGAAGTTATTTATATTTAGGAGTGATAAGTTAAAAGTGTTTGAAATTATTCAAAAAGTTTGGAGTAATAACTTAGGTTATAAAAGTAATTGAAAGTCTTCTAAAAAATTTAGAGTGAAAATAAATTTAGAGTTATTAAATATTTATTAAGTTATTGAGTACTAAGAGTAATAAGGTTTTATAATTAATTTTTGAAAGTTAAAAAAAAAAAGGATTTGGAGTGATAAGTCTATGTGAATTTTTATGTATGAATTTGATGGAAAGAAACAAATGACTAATGACCTAAAGAAAAATTATCTTTGTTTCTCAGGGATGCAAAAGAAGAGAACTTTACAACAATTATAAGCTATCTTCATGAAATAAATTAGAACATGGTGGAATTCACAAAATACCATTATACTTTCTTTAAAAGAATTATTAATTATGTATTTATCATTGATTAAGTTTGAGACCATCCAAGCGAAGAAGAAACCATAGAAGAATGATACATATAATTTAAATGTGATAGGTTCAAAAAGAAATCACTAAAATCAAGGTTCTATTATTGTGATGATTTACTAACTCAATGCTTAGATGATATTGTTATAGTAGGTTTTTTACCTTAGCTCATGTTCACATAGGTAATTTATTTCAATTTATTTAATTATTGCATGTATTTTTCCAACCCACTTATGTGTGGATATTTCATTTATCTTATTTAGATATTATGAGATGTTACATATTTATTTCTTAGATATTATGGGGATATTTTTAGGTTTGACTATTCGTATGGGTTATAGGGACATTTTTAGGTATATTTAGAGGGTTGACATTCTTTCTCCCATAGCGATTACAAATATATGGACTATATCACATATTCCTTTTGTATGGTGGATATTTTTCCTTATCTTGATCCTACAACTATAGTTGATCATCCTTGCCTATATAACCAAGGCATATTCATTTTAATTTGAGTTTATATTCATATATAACATATGATATTGTTGCTCTTTGTTTTGCATATTTATTTGTAAGCTTATGTTATCAATTTGGTTTCAGATTTTTGTTTTGGTTGAATACGATGTTATTATAACACCTAATATCCTTGAAACTTGGAATGATTTTATTATCATTCCTTTCACACCATCAAATCAATAGGTGTTGTAGTCATCCATTTGTGAGTGTGTGCAGTTGTTTCTCTTGCAAGTTCAAAGATTGGTGTGGAAGCTTTGGTTTTTGTGATTGGGTTCTTGGTGGAGTTTTTGGTGAGTTTTGTGTCTCTCCAATTTTTAGATCATCATCATCCTCCAGAACTCTCTTCTTCGTATACACCAACAACCTCATCCACTTGGATCTATGTTAAGATTTTTTTGAGCATTTTCCTTTTTTCTGATAGGGTCACCAACACATCCCATTTTTATATTTTGCATATATTTTCTAATAGAATGTGAATTTTTCCACAAAAAATTTGAAAGGTTTGTAGATACATTCATATTACCTATTCCTAAAATTTAATTTCATTTGGATAAGTATTCTTCAAGTTATCATGCTTTTATGGAAACCTATCAAGATTTAATAATTTGCATATATCTTCATCAACACTTCAAATGTTTTGCAGATATTTTTACAGAATCCATAAAATCAGGTGATAGATCTGATCATTAAATTTTAGAGCATTTGGATCCATATTTAAACTATTTTAGTGATTTTACTATTTTTAGTAAACTCATTTTTTTGGGTGAAATATTTGGAGTTGCTCACGAAAATTGTTTCGATTGTAAAATCATGTTTTTGATGTCTCTAAAATTTTAGATCATTTGGATCTATATTTAGAAATTTATGATGATTTTATGATGCACTCTCAATATATTGCATTATGAAAAGGGTTTTGCACTTGAACCTTGTATATGGACTATTGTTATAAAGTCCCATATTCCTTCATTTTTTGTTTGTCGAATTAGTCCAGGCCTTTCTAATCAACTTACCTGGTATTTAGTATTGGTGGAACCTTCACATTGTTGTACTTGAGGAGTCCTTTGTATTTGAATTCCCTTGCTTTGTTGTTGTGATTCCTATTGTACCAATATTTCAAATTAAGATACTTAATTTGAAGGAGAGGATTCTTTTGGGAATTCCTTTGGATATTTTTTAGATTTTGGAACATTCATTTGTGCATTGGTGTAATTTTATGGTATTTTACACCACCTTGGGACATCACACTAGACCTCTTACATTATAATGGCATTTTATTTTTGCAGGGCTCTTCTACTTTTGAGGACATCTTGGAAACTTATTTTTTAAAACTTAGCATATAGGCAAATGCTAAAAATTTTGAAGTATGGTTTAAGATACCTTATTAATTAACAACATGTGCTTATAATGAGAGGGGGGTGAATGGTATAAGATAAAACTTTTTTTCTTTTCAATCCACATGATAACATCAAAAATATAAAATCAAAAAACATCACACAAAGCATCACACACATGAGAGACATGATTTACATGGTTCACCCAAAGTGGGATACTCCGTAGAGAAAATATTCCTTATAAATTTTTCCCAAATAAATTCTCTTGGGAATCCTTTCTCTATTACAATGTTTATGGAACTCTGTCCAAAGGAGACAACAATCCCCTAATCAAGTTTGTGGATTTCTATCCATCGAAGAAATTCTTCTTCTCTACTCTGGCTGGTGATCCTCTAGAAGACTACTGCCTCTACTACACTGGCTTGTGGATATCTCTACATTGAAGACCTCTGTCCTCACGTAGAAGACCTTTATCCTCATGACCCTGGATAATGGATCTCTATCCATTGGAGACTAATGTCCTCTACTCTATCACCTCCAAATCTTACTCTCAGCTCTATCTAAAATATGCACTAAACTTTGTACTTCAATATAGTACAAATCTACTCAATCTCTGTCTCTGGTCTGGCACAAACCTGTCCTTAAATATGCACCAAACTCTATCCTAAAATCTATCCTTAATATTTGTCCTCAAATATATATTGTAAGCTTCTGTAAAATCTCACACCAAACTATCCACAAGTCTTCTCAAGATTTGCTTTAAATATGCTCAATAAGTTAATGGTAAAACTTATCTAATATCACATAAATATATAGAGAATTGTTAGAGACTCAATATGCTTCATACGCACAAATAATCAATCACTTTCAATCTCTTTTTAAAATCAATATTGAATATAGAATAATTTATTTCAGAAAATTAGAACTATTATTTCAACACTTCCACTTGACTAGGTTCAACCAATCACTCAATGAAACAATCCTTGCTCATAAACCCTAGTCCAAGTATATGAACACTCACTCACTTATTTCCAACAATGCTTATCAAACAATGTTTCTAGAATCAACTTTCATTTCAAAAAACAAACCCAAAAATGCTTATTGAACAACCCTTTTCACTCCAATTTAGCATTCACAACATCCAACAGTAACTCACTAGGAATATGTGCCCATACATTTTTGTTTGATGTAGAATTACCCTTAAAAATCTATCTCAATCACAATTTTCTTCTTTGCCAATTTTAATGGTTAGATGACAAAATATCACACTAACACTCTCAAAATATTTCTCAATTACAAAAATAATCAAAATCAAATACACCTTATTACTCCTTTAAAATTATAAATCATCAAATCATACATAAAAATAATTACTCAATTGCTCCTTATAATATCCAACTTTAATTAATCAACCTCAAAAAATTAAAATTTCAAAATAATATTGCCTACCCTTTTATTTTTCTCAAATACTCAATATCCAAATTAATTTAGACAAAAATAAAATTTACAAACCATCAAAAATATTTTATTTTTTCAACCTTAGCACATCCAAAATAATCAAGTGACCAAGACAAATAACATCAGTGCCTACCTTTAACACTAGCCAATAGGCCTCGGTGGGTTTCAAACATGAGACCACTCCAAGCCAAGCAACTTATTAAGGCACTAGTCCACCACGTGGGCTAAGTGCTTCCATAATAAAGGTAAGGAACAAGCCTCCCTTTATTCCTTTCGTTCAGTGTTGCATAAAATGAAAATAACCTCTCTTCCTTGTAAAAAAAACTTGATGGGTTTCAAACCCTGTACTCCTTGCCTGCCACAAGACTTAGCACCTTCCGCCATTTCCAAATGCGCTACACAATGATGTGTGAGGTACAAGAAGCCTTGCTCCTATTTATTAAACCTTCTACCACCAGAGACCTTTAAAAATGCGAAAATGTCATTCTCTTCCTTGCACCTCACACTTGTACATTTTCGCATAAAATGTCGGTGCTTAAATCGAATTTCAAATTCAATTTTAATTTCACCCTTATAACCCTCTTTAGGGTTATTTAAATTAATATAAATTAATTTATAATTAAATTAAAATTAAGTTATAATTAACTTACATTTCTTTGGAAGTTAATTAAATTAATTACTAAATTAATTTATAATTAAATTATATAAATTAAGTTATAATTAATTTATATTTTCCTTTTTAATATTATAATATTATTTTTTTGGGCCTCTTCTTTGCACTTTGGACCATATCTAACTACCTAGAATTAGATCTGACCAACTGGAAGCAGACTCTCCTTTTTGCACTAATTGCGGAACTGCTTCTCCTTCCACTGCTCATTGAAACTAAATTTTGACAACAATGACCACTCACTTCTGACATCATTGACAACTCATCTACTCAAAATATCCAAAAATCTCCCTCTTTGTCATTGATGGCAACCCAATTATGTTTTCCAATTTCCTTAAACTTTTTTTTTCTTCTCCCCCTAAATCAATGCTCTTGCATTTAAATCAAATCTCTCCCCATTTGAAATCAATGGCACAGGGTCACCTTTGGGGCTCGGGGCTAGGAATTAGTCTTGTAGCTTAGCCCCTCCCCAACCTCGTCTTGAGGTGGTTATCTCTAGGGTGGGATTATTACTCCAAATTTTCCTCAAAGATACTCAAAAACCTCTTTCAAAAGTGGCTTAGTGAAGTTGTCTACTATCTACTCCTTTGTAGTAACATATTCCAACTTGACTTATTTAACTCTCACCTATTCTCTCATAAAATGATACTTGATCGGAATGTGTTTTATCCTGGAGTGCATCACTAGATTATTTGAGATACTTATAGCACTTGTATTATCACATAGTATGGGAATAGGATGATCATGTTTTATATTTAAGTCTTCTAGAGTTCGCTTCATCCATAATAGCTATGTACAATTGGCTACTGCTGCAATAGATTCTAATTTTGCTATGGATAAGGATATTAATGCCTGCTTCTTACTCAGCCAAGATACTAAACAATCTCCAAGCAAGAATACTCCTCCACTTGTACATTTTCTATCATCAATACTGCTAGCCCAATCTGCATCTATATATTTTGTGGGTGTGAAACTGTCACTTTTGGGATACTAGAGGCCAAAATCTATAATCCCTTTTAGATACCTAAAAATTATCTTTGTAGCTGCCACATGTGTTTCATTAGGTGATGCCTGAAATCTTGATACTAATCCCACTAACTGCACTATGTTTGGTCTTGTAGTTGTAACATACAACAAGATACCAATCATATATCTGTATAATCTTTGATATGCCTCTAGAGATTCATCATCCTTACTTAAATTGCATACTGTAACCATGGGGGTATTACTAGATTGCAATATTCTAACTTGAATTTTTTTAGTATCTCTTTTATATACTTGGTTTGTGAAATTAAGACTCCTTTCTCTAATCATGTAAGCCAACCTTGGAAGGAAACTCTTTAAATACCCGAAAAGGCACCAATGTAATCATCTTTTTGCAAATTAATGAACTGTTGAAGGAGGTTGCCCCCTCGAAAAGGCCTACGATTCTATCTATTGTGAGATTGTTCCTTTTAAGTAATTTTTGTTATCATATGTATTTAATTCTGAATACTGTTATAATATTTGTGTAAGTTTATTTCCAAGCAATTGTGTTAGAGTGTGTTTATTTGAGTTGAGAGTGTGTTGTTTAGTATATTTTCTAGTAGGATCTTAACACTTTCTACTTAATATTATCAAAAGCATTTATTTTGACCAATATTTATGTGATTGGGTACTATGTTCTTATAGAACATAAAAAATCTATTCTAATAAGATAAATCCCATATATATGCTTTTTAAGCATGCTATGGACTCTACATGGTGAACCATTATATTTTTGTCTATTTATTACTACTATTTACACATTTGGAAGAGATTATATGAAGGTAAAATTGCAAGGAAATATCAAAGGTATTTAGATTACAACAAATGGTCCTTTGAATATCATCTCTAATGTATTACTAATACCTTTATTTTGGATCATACATTAATCAACAAGGTCACAATATTTAAATAAACTTTATTGTGCCATGTTAAGGATATTGGCTAGTTCATTAATACTAAAAAAAACCATTTAGAGTGTTTTATTTTTATAATGGATTTTTATGAAGATGCTAGGGTTTAAACTTAAAAAATTTATGATCAACATGTCTTCATATTTATTTATCGAGTAAATATAATATGAAGGAACTTTGAGACTTAATTTTGGATAGACTAACATCTTGTTTAGTAGTTTAGAGAGGTAAGCTATTAACCTCTTATAGAATTTTAGAAGTAATAAATACAATATTACATTGGATTTCCAATTGGTAGAGCATCCAAATTTGATAAAATTGAAACATATTTTCTTTCAAAAGGATACAAAGCAAAATTTGGTTTTCTCTTTGTAAGTGGGTTAGAGTTTGCAAATGAAAGAATCTTGGAAGGGTGGGTTTATGAAATTGATTTACATGTTGGGAACTATGAGCAAAACTTGTCTAGATATTATTTAGAAACTATAGAAAGAGTTGGAAAAAATAATATTAACATATATATGGTCCTACATAGAGGCACAATAACGAGGAGATTTATATCAAATAGTTTACAATTGATCAAGAAATATATTAGATGACTAGTCAATAAAGGGTACTAGGTTAAATCCTTATCTTTTTATTTGTGATCCTAAATTATAATCATTTGCCAAGACATATTTACCTTATAAAGGTTCAAGGTTAAAAACTTATTAATATCTAGAACTCTCAAATAAGGATTTTAATAACATGTTGGTTTAAGGAGTGGATATCAAGAAAAAATTAAATTATCATCAAAGAATTCTTCAAGAGTTCTATTTGGCTATATTTTTTTTAAGTTAAGTTTATATACAAAAACCTTATAAGAAAAAGGGTCGTAGCACCGAGTTCTTAGGAATTGCCTTAGTACATAGAAATAAACATAAACAAAAATGGAAAAAACCAAAAAAAATTCCTTGATCTAGTAAAGAGACTAGATTATAGTACCAACTAGTGAGACCCACTTCACCAAAAAAACACCATCCTCCCATTGGTGTTAGTCTGGTATTGACCTAGGGGTGGATACAACACACCTTAGATATTAAAAAAACTCCCCATAAGACCACAACAACATGTGAGCAAGCCATATGGAAGGTTGAGTCCCACTCAACCTGCAATGGGAAAAGTCAAAAAAATATTCCCGCCTAGACTCGAGTAGGGAGAGCGAAAAGGCCAAGAATAGCCTGAAACCAGATATCCTACCCAAAAATAGAATCTTGAAATTTGACTTTAGAAATTTGGAGAGGATCCTCACCCAGGGATGGCTTAGGATGCACCCCATGGTGTAGCAAAGTAGCAAGAAACCACACAAGCTAAGCAACCAGTAGTAACGAGATATAGTCCAAGGTGCAACAATGAGATAGCCTACAAAATGGTTTTAGGATCCTCAATGAAAAAATAGTGGGAAGACTTTGCTTGAACCTATGAAATGGAACAACACTACTAGGGTTATCTATAGGCCAATATATCCCCATGCAAACCAAGTTGAACTATGAGGAATCCAGAAGGAGCCAGGGACAACAATAGTAGACACAAATAATAGATCCTCAAAAGCCAAATCTAAAGAAGAAAGGAGTGAAACAACTGCAAGCACACCAGTATCCACCCCAAGACTAGAAAATGTAGAAGAAAACCCCAAGTATTCCAATAAAAAGTAGTAGGAACCCACCATCCTTGCTCACAAATAGTTCTAGGGAACTGGAACTAGGATTGGGAATAACTCAGGAAGAAGATGAGGCCCATCCCCAAGGTCAAGAACGTGCTCTGAGAGTCCACTGAGAAGTAGGACCATAAATTAGAAGCCCTGAACATGAAACCAAAATGAAAAACCTCCATAGCCCAGGTGAAAAGTGATAGTAGGAACAAATATGGAATCCATGAAAGCCTAAACTAAGGGAGCCAGAGGTTTGCATGCATAGATCATAGGTCCTCTTCCCAATATTGATATATGCATAAGATAACCCTAAGAAACCCAGTAGAAAGGACCATGAACCCCCCATCCTTGCTCATGAATAGCTTTAGAGAACTAGGACTGAGACTGGGAACAACTTAATCATAGGAAGAGGCCACCCCAAGGCCATGTAAATGCTATGAGTGTCCACCAAGCAGTAGATCTAGTAATAAAAAGCCTCTGAATAGAAAACCATAAAGGATCCCACCCAAAGGAACGAGACCATCAACAACCAAAGGCATCCCAGAGAGGAGTCATTGGCAAAGAGGAAAATGGCCCCCCAAACCAACCTCGATGAAGTGAGGACCTCACATGATGCACCAGGAAATAATCAAAAACCTAACCTGCCACCACCATAGAATTATCCTAAAAATACTATGAAAAAAATCCAAGGAAATATTGAGGGAGATTGGGGAAAGGATCCTAAAAACATGCAAGAAACCCTAGAAAAAACCTAGGATGCACCAGACCTAGGATTCAAGCAGGAA